>QJSC01003922.1:0-12710 GCA_003697955.1 Calidris pygmaea
ATTTATATTTTCATTAAAGTAGTTTAGTCTTTTTCTAAACTCATAATTTTTTTTATCCCCCTCTTCCTCTCCTCTCTTTTCTTAGGGGGGGGAGGGAGGGGCCATCTGTCGTTCTGGTTGGTCAATTCGGTCAAAACCACAACAATATTGATATATGCAGACATCTGATGGCACTTCTACAGTATCAAGAAGTTTAGCTAAGGCATTGTGGACAATGGTAGGGGAGTGTTTGTATCCCTGAGGTAGCCAGTTAAAAGTGTACTGCACTCCTTCCCAAGTGAAAGCAAACTGGGGTTTATCCTCTTCTCTCAGGGGTATCATAAAAAACCCCATGTCCTTAACATCTCAAGTGGCCACCCATGGGTGAGCAGCTGGCTGGATCGCCATCACCACTGATGTTATGCTTGGGACAGCGGCAGTTAAGGGTGGAATATTACTGTTCGATTTTGTATAATCCATTGTTAAATGCCACCGTCCATCATCCTTACAGACCAGCCAAACTGGAGAACTGTATGTCAAGTGGGTGCAACTTATGATTTGCCTTTTCTCAAGATCATTAATTATTTCTGTAACGCCCCATTTCGCTGTGGTTGGGAGAGGGTATTGAGAAACACAGGTTACTTTAGATTGCGGTAGCGTGGGAGCAAGCTGCAGAGTCCTAACATGGACAGCTTCTGCCCATCACCTTCCAAAACTCCATATCTTGCCATTAGGTAGGCACCACCGCCTGCCCACTAGTACATCAAATCCCAATATATTTCCCTTATGAGGGCATAGAGCCACCTCCATGGCCGTCATTCTTTTCTCCCCAGGTAGCCAAAGTTGAATCTGAGCTAAACGACATTTTTCTGCTATACCTGTTGCCCCTATTATGTTTATAGCTTTTCTTGAGGGTTTAATTCCTAATTCCTCAGCCTGTTGCTTATTTAAAATGATAATTTGGGCCCCTATATCAATTAAAAATTCTAAATTTAGCCATCCTGGACCCACAGGAATATGTATATAAGGTTCCCTGTCAGCAGACCATTGGCAGGAATTCACCATGTGGAGTGGGTGGCCCGAACCCCAAACCGCGGCTTCTAGTTTTTTAACTCTTTGCGCCTCTGCGAGAGGAGTTGCAAAGGGTTAAGTTTCCCTTCCTGATGGGGCATGTTTGCCCGGGCCTCCTTTTGTTCCTTAGTTTTCCCCTCTAGCAATTCCACCAGTTTCCAGATTGCCCATGCAGCATTGCTCAGGGTACTCCTAGTGCTAATGCTTTTCATCAAAGGCTATTTCTTTCTAAATTGTAAGGCCAAACTGGAAAGGCTCAGATTCCCATCGAGGAGGCCGGGTCAGGGTGGAGTTTGCAACTGACTTGTCAGACCCTCCTGTTCCGGTTGACACCACCCCCCAGATCAGTCCATCCCATTTCAAGCCCATAAATCACTATATTGTGTAGCGTCTCTGCCCAAGTCAAAAAGTGCACGGGGGGGTGGTGTGGTGTGTGTGTTCTGAGGGTCTTGCCGATTGGGCTCAATGGCTCTCTGAATCCTTTCTCTCAGGGACTGAACGTGTATTTTCAGAGCATCCGGCAATCCACTAATAAGAGGCTTAAGGTGGCTGGGGTCCACTGGTGCAGCCATCGGTATCCCTTGCTGCCCTCTTTCGTGCATTGCCCGAATACAATTGACTTTTTACACTCCTCCTGCTAGCTCCGACAACCCCTCTATTTTAATAGCAATAGGCTTCCCCGGCTCTTCAGGGTCCACACCTCCAGCCCAATAAGCCATTTGGAATGTTAGTGGCTGGTTGCCCTCTGGTCTGTCACTCAGAAACACCCTTGGACCCCAGAACCCTCTCGCTTGTCATCGCTTAATAGTATCCGATCGCATCCACCTCCGCCCCCCCCTGCGTTAGAGAGACTCTCTGCAAATACTCCATTTCTGTCTCTCCAGGTTTTCGCGAGAACTTAGCTTTCAATTCACCCAGCTCAGGTCCTGCAAGAGAATCGTAGGAACTGTGGTTTGGGGGGTCTCCACCTTGTGGACCTGTGTGCCTCTATGTTTTAATAAGAGGTCGCACATCCCTTTCCTCCAATTCCTCCATTTCTTTAAATTATCTCTGGCTAATCTTTTGCAATCTCAATTCCTTTCCTGTGCTTGAATCAAGCAGATGCCTAGGATGGCACACATAGCTCTTTTACTTTTGTCGTCTCAACTATTTCCACGGCATTGTTCTATTCTCTCCACAACCATTACCGGGTCAGACCACTTTTCCTTTGCCGAATTTAAACCTAATTTTAAACCAAACTGAATAACAAACTAAAACGGGATTTATTTTTACAAGATGGTAACAAAATCAAACTAAGTTTTGCTCTCACCGAAACCACCTTGAGACTCCGACAAACATTAAAAATCCACAGGTTCAGAATGTCTCTTGGGAGTTAATACTTGCACAGTCGACTTAAGAATTCTTAAGGTTTATGGCCGATGGCCCAAAATGCACATAATCACTCACCTATATAAGATGAGGTCTCTCAATCTGTACAGAAGATGATGAACAGTAGGAATGGCGTCCCAATCCACAAGGAGAGTCCTCAACTGCAGACCCGCTGCTCTGAGGGAGACTGACTCAAAATGGCTCTCTTGTGGGGCCCTGTTTATACCCAATTCGAATATGACCTGTGGTCATATATGGTCACATAGCCCTCCCATTGGCCGAAGACCCCAACTGCTTCACCTTTTGACTGAAATGACCATCACTGTGTGGGCATAACAAGAACTGTGGCAGGAAGGTTTTTGTCAGGTCTTTGTTAGGTTTTTTCAGGCTTTTGTCAGATCTTATCTGATCCTTGTTAGGGGTTTGTCGGGGCGGGTGCATCTGCCCCAGCCCCATCCCTGGAAGTGTTCAAGGTCAGGTTGTTGCAGCTTGTTGACCTTGCAAGGAGATTTAGCAACAGGAGATGGAATATAAGTAATGCTATTGTATTGCAGCCAGAATTCTGGAACTAACACACAATTATTTTTATTACCAAAACATATTTGAGAACAGCATTTGATTTCTTTGAAAAAGGTAGCCTACAACAACTGAACTTTTGATACCGTAAGTCGACAAAATAGGAACTCTCTAAGACTCAATTTGGAGTTTTAGAAAGCAGGCATTCTTTATTGCGGCACCAGGCACACAGGGGATCGCTCCTCCTAGTGTGCTCGCTGAGTTGCTCAACTACAAAGGTTATATGAGCTCAGAATATACATTTCCGAGAAATGATTAACATATTCATACTATTTCCTAGAACTCATTAATATATGTAAATGTCCTTGATGCACATGCATTTATGTCCATTGGTGGTCTTTCAGGGTCCTCTGGTGGTTGTCGATAGTCTTCTTCACCATGTCCGCTGGTTGAACTCAGTCTTTGTGCATGCTCAGCTCATTCTCTCGCTTGGTTTCACACCTCTTGTTTATATCGAAACTAGCTTATTCTTCCTTATCTACCCTACTCAAGAATACGTACTTTTATCTACATAGCAAATGTTTAACTTATCTGCTCACAAAGCATTTCAACTTGGTTACATTGTTTCAGTAAGGAGGGAACCATATGTCCTTCTGGACTTGGTATCACTTTCATAGACTTCCAATAAGTTTTGGTCAATCGATACTCTATGTCCTTACCTAGATTAAAATAGCTTTGATTCAACACCAATGATGTTTCCAAGTCATAGAATCATAGAATCATTTAGGTTGGAAAAGACCCTTGGGACCATCGAGTCCATCCATCTACCCTACTCTGCAAAGTTCTCCCCTACACCATATCCCCCAACACCACATCTAAACGACTCTTAAACACATCCAAGGGCACCTCCCTGGGCAGCCCATTCCAATGCTTGACTACTCTTTCTGTGAAAAACTCTTTCCTAATGTTCAGTTTAAACCTACCCTGTTGTAGCTTGAAGCCATTCCCTCTTGTTCTATCACTAATTACCTGGGAGAAGAGACCAGCACCAACCTCTCTACAATGTCCTTTCAAGTAATTGTAGAGAGTGATGAGGTCTCCCCTCAGCCTCCTCTTCCTCAAACTAAACAGTCCCAGCTCCTTCAATCCAGGCTGGATGGAGCTTTGAGCAACCTCATTGGGGAATATGAGGAAAGCAGGGTAGGGGCGAAATCTCTCGGGAAGCAGGTAGCATTTGGTAATACTTGTTTCGATTTGGGCTAGCATAATTTTGTTTCTACTTGTTGTATTGCTAACAAAAGGAGACGTCCCTTGTTTTGGTTTGTGTACACGCTATTTTGGTATGTTGTTTTTTTGGTTTGTGTGCGTGTTGTTTTGGTTAACAAAGGGAGATGTCCCTCGTTTTGGTTTGTGTAGAGAGGTTGGGTTAGGAAATCTTTTTCAATACCGAAATGGGAACTACTGCTTCCCAGGAGACACCCCTTTGCTCTCCTCTAGGATGCATCCTGAAGAACTGGAATAAATTTGGAGGGGATCTCATGACTAAAAATAAGCTAAAATGATATTGTAATCAATGGTGGCTGAATTATAAATTAAATTATGATGAGTTATGGCTGAAAAATGGGACTTTGCAATTTAATACCATGTTGCAATTAATGTTATTTTGTCGCTGATTTGATAAATGAGATAAGGTTGCATATGTTGATTTGGTTTTTGTTTTAACGTGTGATCATGAGACTCATAAAAAGTGTAAATTGTTGATGGAATGTATGTATTAGTAGAAAGTGTCAATGGGAAAGGAAAGAGTTGTTACAAAGAATGTGAAAAGAAAAAGCAAAAGAAATATATATCTGTATGTTGTGCAGGTGATGAACAAGAGGATGCATGGTTGCTTGTGCCTTCTTCCCCACCCTCATGTAATCCTAGAGTCAAAGCGAAAGAAAGTCTAGTTAATTCAGAAAAAGATTAAAAAAAAAAAAAAAAAAAGACAAATGGGAAATGAGTATTTTAGCCCTATTTCAAGTAGAACTAGAGGGCATTCTCAACCGGTGATACAGGCACCACCTAAAGAGGAAGGACGCTGGAAGAAGGAATGCCCGAACCGAAAGGGGACAGAGGAACAAGATCATATAGGAAATGCTAACCTTATTATGCTAGAGGATTTGGATAACGAATCAAGGGGACCGGGGGATAAAACATTAAGGTCTCCCCAGCTGATTCCCTGGTTCCAGTTAAGCTGGGGAATGAGATCATAGATTTTTTTAATTGACAACAGGGCCCCTCATTTGGTAGTCACCATTTGTGAAGGATCTCTAAGTAAAGTAACTATTATTGGGGCAAAGGGAAAAAGAATATCAAGGATGTTTTTGCAACCTATGGAGTGCACAATTGGAGGCACCAAATTAATCTATGAGTTTTCTATATATGCCAGAACGCCCCCTACCGCTGCTGGGACAGGACTTGCTATGCAAACTAAATGCACAAGTGATCTTTTCTGAGAATGCCATACAGCTCCATATCCCTTCTGAAACCACCTGGAGAGCCCAGATCTGTTTTCTGACAGGTGAAGCATTGGAAGAATCTGAGGAGAATATTCTGAGCGCTGTACTAGATGCGGTAATTCCCTGGTACGGGCTTCTAAGGAACCAGGTAAAGCAAAAAACGTAACCCCGATTAAAACAGAATGAAAAGAGAGGGCCAAACCGGTGAGGGTGCATCAATACCCAATTAGGCTGGAAGCTTGTAAGACTTAAAAGGTCTTGGCCAAGGGCCAAGGGCCAGGAGGAGCTGGAGGCCCTTGTACAGCAGGAAAACTATGATATAGTTGCCATCACAGAAACGTGGTGAGAAGACTTACACAACTGGAGCACTGCAATCGATGGCTACCAACTCTTCAGAAGGGATAGACAAGGAAGGAGAGGTGGTGGGGTGGCCCTCTATGTTAGAGACAGATTTGAATGCCTAGAACTTAATAATGGGAATGACAGTGTAGAGTGTTTATGGGTTAGAATCGAGGGGAAGGCCAACAAGGCAGACATCATGGTGGGAGTTTATTACAGACCCCCAAACCAGGATGTAGAAATCGATGAAACATTCTATCAGCAACTGGCAGAGCTCTCGCAATCACTCGCCCTTGTTCTCGTGGGGGACTTCAACTTCCCAGATATCTCCTGGGAATACAACACGGCAGAGAGGGAACAATCCAGGAGGTTCCTAGAGTGTGTGGAGGATAACTTCCTCACGCAGCTGGTAAGTGAGCCGACCAGGGAAAGTGCCCAGGGGACAGCCTGCTCCTGTGTCTTTAAGACTTCTTTCTTGAAGTATGTCTAGCCTTCCTAGACTCCTATATCCTTCAAGGCAGCCTCCCAAGGGATTTTGTCTAGCAGTCTTCTGAACAGGTCAAAGTTTGCCCTCCAGAAGTCTAAGGTGGCAGTTTTAGTAACCCCTCTCCTTGTTTCTCCAAGGTTCGAGAACTCAATTGTCTCACGGTCACTGTGCCCTAGACGGCCTCCAACCTTTACTTCCCCCACAAGTTCTTCCCTGTTCACAAGGAGCAGGTACAGGAGGGCACTTTCCCTGGTCGGCTCACTTACCAGCTGCGTGAGGAAGTTATCCTCCACACACTCTAGGAACCTCCTGGATTGTTCCCTCTCTGCCGTGTTGTATTCCCAGGAGATATCTGGGAAGTTGAAGTCCCCCACGAGAACAAGGGCGAGTGATTGCGAGAGCTCTGCCAGTTGCTGATAGAATGTTTCATCGATTTCTACATCCTGGTTTGGGGGTCTGTAATAAACTCCCACCATGATGTCTGCCTTGTTGGCCTTCCCCTCGATTCTAACCCATAAACACTCTACACTGTCATTCCCATTATTAAGTTCTAGGCATTCAAATCTGTCTCTAACATAGAGGGCCACCCCACCACCTCTCCTTCCTTGTCTATCCCTTCTGAAGAGTTGGTAGCCATCGATTGCAGTGCTCCAGTTGTGTAAGTCTTCTCACCACGTTTCTGTGATGGCAACTATATCATAGTTTTCCTGCTGTACAAGGGCCTCCAGCTCCTCCTGGCCCTTGGCCCTTGGCCAAGACCTTTTAAGTCTTACAAGCTTCCAGCCTAATTGGGTATTGATGCACCCTCACCGGTTTGGCCCTCTCTTTTCATTCTGTTTTAATCGGGGTTACGTTTTTTGCTTTACCTGGTTCCTTAGAAGCCCGTACCAGGGAATTACCGCATCTAGTACAGCGCTCAGAATATTCTCCTCAGATTCTTCCAATGCTTCACCTGTCAGAAAACAGATCTGGGCTCTCCAGGTGGTTTCAGAAGGGATATGGAGCTGTATGGCATTCTCAGAAAAGATCACTTGTGCATTTAGTTTGCATAGCAAGTCCTGTCCCAGCAGCGGTAGGGGGCGTTCTGGCATATATAGAAAACTCATAGATTAATTTGGTGCCTCCAATTGTGCACTCCATAGGTTGCAAAAACATCCTTGATATTCTTTTTCCCTTTGCCCCAATAATAGTTACTTTACTTAGAGATCCTTCACAAATGGTGACTACCAAATGAGGGGCCCTGTTGTCAATTAAAAAAATCTATGATCTCATTCCCCAGCTTAACTGGAACCAGGGAATCAGCTGGGGAGACCTTAATGTTTTATCCCCCGGTCCCCTTGATTCGTTATCCAAATCCTCTAGCATAATAAGGTTAGCATTTCCTATATGATCTTGTTCCTCTGTCCCCTTTCGGTTCGGGCATTCCTTCTTCCAGCGTCCTTCCTCTTTAGGTGGTGCCTGTATCACCGGTTGAGAATGCCCTCTAGTTCTACTTGAAATAGGGCTAAAATACTCATTTCCCATTTGTCTTTTTTTTTTTTTTTTTTTAATCTTTTTCTGAATTAACTAGACTTTCTTTCGCTTTGACTCTAGGATTACATGAGGGTGGGGAAGAAGGCACAAGCAACCATGCATCCTCTTGTTCATCACCTGCACAACATACAGATATATATTTCTTTTGCTTTTTCTTTTCACATTCTTTGTAACAACTCTTTCCTTTCCCATTGACACTTTCTACTAATACATACATTCCATCAACAATTTACACTTTTTATGAGTCTCATGATCACACGTTAAAACAAAAACCAAATCAACATATGCAACCTTATCTCATTTATCAAATCAGCGACAAAATAACATTAATTGCAACATGGTATTAAATTGCAAAGTCCCATTTTTCAGCCATAACTCATCATAATTTAATTTATAATTCAGCCACCATTGATTACAATATCATTTTAGCTTATTTTTAGTCATGAGATCCCCTCCAAATTTATTCCAGTTCTTCAGGATGCATCCTAGAGGAGAGCAAAGGGGTGTCTCCTGGGAAGCAGTAGTTCCCATTTCGGTATTGAAAAAGATTTCCTAACCCAACCTCTCTACACAAACCAAAACGAGGGACATCTCCCTTTGTTAACCAAAACAACACGCACACAAACCAAAAAAACAACATACCAAAATAGCGTGTACACAAACCAAAACAAGGGACGTCTCCTTTTGTTAGCAATACAACAAGTAGAAACAAAATTATGCTAGCCCAAATCGAAACAAGTATTACCAAATGCTACCTGCTTCCCGAGAGATTTCGCCCCTACCCTGCTTTCCTCATATTCCCCAATGAGGTTGCTCAAAGCTCCATCCAGCCTGGATTGAAGGAGCTGGGACTGTTTAGTTTGAGGAAGAGGAGGCTGAGGGGAGACCTCATCACTCTCTACAATTACTTGAAAGGACATTGTAGAGAGGTTGGTGCTGGTCTCTTCTCCCAGGTAATTAGTGATAGAACAAGAGGGAATGGCTTCAAGCTACAACAGGGTAGGTTTAAACTGAACATTAGGAAAGAGTTTTTCACAGAAAGAGTAGTCAAGCATTGGAATGGGCTGCCCAGGGAGGTGCCCTTGGATGTGTTTAAGAGTCGTTTAGATGTGGTGTTGGGGGATATGGTGTAGGGGAGAACTTTGCAGAGTAGGGTAGATGGATGGACTCGATGGTCCCAAGGGTCTTTTCCAACCTAAATGATTCTATGATTCTATGACTTGGAAACATCATTGGTGTTGAATCAAAGCTATTTTAATCTAGGTAAGGACATAGAGTATCGATTGACCAAAACTTATTGGAAGTCTATGAAAGTGATACCAAGTCCAGAAGGACATATGGTTCCCTCCTTACTGAAACAATGTAACCAAGTTGAAATGCTTTGTGAGCAGATAAGTTAAACATTTGCTATGTAGATAAAAGTACGTATTCTTGAGTAGGGTAGATAAGGAAGAATAAGCTAGTTTCGATATAAACAAGAGGTGTGAAACCAAGCGAGAGAATGAGCTGAGCATGCACAAAGACTGAGTTCAACCAGCGGACATGGTGAAGAAGACTATCGACAACCACCAGAGGACCCTGAAAGACCACCAATGGACATAAATGCATGTGCATCAAGGACATTTACATATATTAATGAGTTCTAGGAAATAGTATGAATATGTTAATCATTTCTCGGAAATGTATATTCTGAGCTCATATAACCTTTGTAGTTGAGCAACTCAGCGAGCACACTAGGAGGAGCGATCCCCTGTGTGCCTGGTGCCGCAATAAAGAATGCCTGCTTTCTAAAACTCCAAATTGAGTCTTAGAGAGTTCCTATTTTGTCGACTTACGGTATCAAAAGTTCAGTTGTTGTAGGCTACCTTTTTCAAAGAAATCAAATGCTGTTCTCAAATATGTTTTGGTAATAAAAATAATTGTGTGTTAGTTCCAGAATTCTGGCTGCAATACAATAGCATTACTTATATTCCATCTCCTGTTGCTAAATCTCCTTGCAAGGTCAACAAGCTGCAACAACCTGACCTTGAACACTTCCAGGGATGGGGCTGGGGCAGATGCACCCGCCCCGACAAACCCCTAACAAGGATCAGATAAGATCTGACAAAAGCCTGAAAAAACCTAACAAAGACCTGACAAAAACCTTCCTGCCACAGTTCTTGTTATGCCCACACAGTGATGGTCATTTCAGTCAAAAGGTGAAGCAGTTGGGGTCTTCGGCCAATGGGAGGGCTATGTGACCATATATGACCACAGGTCATATTCGAATTGGGTATAAACAGGGCCCCACAAGAGAGCCATTTTGAGTCAGTCTCCCTCAGAGCAGCGGGTCTGCAGTTGAGGACTCTCCTTGTGGATTGGGACGCCATTCCTACTGTTCATCATCTTCTGTACAGATTGAGAGACCTCATCTTATATAGGTGAGTGATTATGTGCATTTTGGGCCATCGGCCATAAACCTTAAGAATTCTTAAGTCGACTGTGCAAGTATTAACTCCCAAGAGACATTCTGAACCTGTGGATTTTTAATGTTTGTCGGAGTCTCAAGGTGGTTTCGGTGAGAGCAAAACTTAGTTTGATTTTGTTACCATCTTGTAAAAATAAATCCCGTTTTAGTTTGTTATTCAGTTTGGTTTAAAATTAGGTTTAAATTCGGCAAAGGAAAAGTGGTCTGACCCGGTAATGGTTGTGGAGAGAATAGAACAATGCCGTGGAAATAGTTGAGACGACAAAAGTAAAAGAGCTATGTGTGCCATCCTAGGCATCTGCTTGATTCAAGCACAGGAAAGGAATTGAGATTGCAAAAGATTAGCCAGAGATAATTTAAAGAAATGGAGGAATTGGAGGAAAGGGATGTGCGACCTCTTATTAAAACATAGAGGCACACAGGTCCACAAGGTGGAGACCCCCCAAACCACAGTTCCTACGATTCTCTTGCAGGACCTGAGCTGGGTGAATTGAAAGCTAAGTTCTCGCGAAAACCTGGAGAGACAGAAATGGAGTATTTGCAGAGAGTCTCTCTAACGCAGGGGGGGGCGGAGGTGGATGCGATCGGATACTATTAAGCGATGACAAGCGAGAGGGTTCTGGGGTCCAAGGGTGTTTCTGAGTGACAGACCAGAGGGCAACCAGCCACTAACATTCCAAATGGCTTATTGGGCTGGAGGTGTGGACCCTGAAGAGCCGGGGAAGCCTATTGCTATTAAAATAGAGGGGTTGTCGGAGCTAGCAGGAGGAGTGTAAAAAGTCAATTGTATTCGGGCAATGCACGAAAGAGGGCAGCAAGGGATACCGATGGCTGCACCAGTGGACCCCAGCCACCTTAAGCCTCTTATTAGTGGATTGCCGGATGCTCTGAAAATACACGTTCAGTCCCTGAGAGAAAGGATTCAGAGAGCCATTGAGCCCAATCGGCAAGACCCTCAGAACACACACACCACACCACCCCCCCGTGCACTTTTTGACTTGGGCAGAGACGCTACACAATATAGTGATTTATGGGCTTGAAATGGGATGGACTGATCTGGGGGGTGGTGTCAACCGGAACAGGAGGGTCTGACAAGTCAGTTGCAAACTCCACCCTGACCCGGCCTCCTCGATGGGAATCTGAGCCTTTCCAGTTTGGCCTTACAATTTAGAAAGAAATAGCCTTTGATGAAAAGCATTAGCACTAGGAGTACCCTGAGCAATGCTGCATGGGCAATCTGGAAACTGGTGGAATTGCTAGAGGGGAAAACTAAGGAACAAAAGGAGGCCCGGGCAAACATGCCCCATCAGGAAGGGAAACTTAACCCTTTGCAACTCCTCTCGCAGAGGCGCAAAGAGTTAAAAAACTAGAAGCCGCGGTTTGGGGTTCGGGCCACCCACTCCACATGGTGAATTCCTGCCAATGGTCTGCTGACAGGGAACCTTATATACATATTCCTGTGGGTCCAGGATGGCTAAATTTAGAATTTTTAATTGATATAGGGGCCCAAATTATCATTTTAAATAAGCAACAGGCTGAGGAATTAGGAATTAAACCCTCAAGAAAAGCTATAAACATAATAGGGGCAACAGGTATAGCAGAAAAATGTCGTTTAGCTCAGATTCAACTTTGGCTACCTGGGGAGAAAAGAATGACGGCCATGGAGGTGGCTCTATGCCCTCATAAGGGAAATATATTGGGATTTGATGTACTAGTGGGCAGGCGGTGGTGCCTACCTAATGGCAAGATATGGAGTTTTGGAAGGTGATGGGCAGAAGCTGTCCATGTTAGGACTCTGCAGCTTGCTCCCACGCTACCGCAATCTAAAGTAACCTGTGTTTCTCAATACCCTCTCCCAACCACAGCGAAATGGGGCGTTACAGAAATAATTAATGATCTTGAGAAAAGGCAAATCATAAGTTGCACCCACTTGACATACAGTTCTCCAGTTTGGCTGGTCTGTAAGGATGATGGACGGTGGCATTTAACAATGGATTATACAAAATCGAACAGTAATATTCCACCCTTAACTGCCGCTGTCCCAAGCATAACATCAGTGGTGATGGCGATCCAGCCAGCTGCTCACCCATGGGTGGCCACTTGAGATGTTAAGGACATGGGGTTTTTTATGATACCCCTGAGAGAAGAGGATAAACCCCAGTTTGCTTTCACTTGGGAAGGAATGCAGTACACTTTTAACTGGCTACCTCAGGGATACAAACACTCCCCTACCATTGTCCACAATGCCTTAGCTAAACTTCTTGATACTGTAGAAGTGCCATCAGATGTCTGCATATATCAATATTGTTGTGGTTTTGACCGAATTGACCAACCAGAACGACAGATGGCCCCTCCCTCCCCCCCCTAAGAAAAGAGAGGAGAGGAAGAGGGGGATAAAAAAAATTATGAGTTTAGAAAAAGACTAAACTACTTTAATGAAAATATAAAT
>QJSC01003931.1:29412-42301 GCA_003697955.1 Calidris pygmaea
GGGGGGGGCTCTTTGTCAGGGTTGTCCTGCGTGGCAGCGTGCCGGGGAGGGGGGACGTCAGGCTGGATTTACTGGTGCTTTTTCCTAATTCCCTTTCATCTCTGGGGTTTTTCCTCTTGCAGAAGCAGCGATGAGGCTTTTTGCTGGCTGATCACAGGGAAAGAGCGCAGCAGCTGAGCGGTTTGGGGCTATTTTTCCCCTTTTTTCAGCCCAACGCGCTTGAATTTGATGAGCCGGTGGTAGGTGCCGGAGCCTTGAGTTGCCTCTGGCTGAGAAAAGAAGGAGGGGTGGCTGTTTTAGGGCTTCTCTTACAATGGAAACATCTTTAATGCAGAGGAGACCGAAAGCCAATGCAAAGTCAACTGCTTTTTGTTGAAATGTTCTCTCTTGTGGAGTGGGTTTTTTTCCACCACCCACCCCCCCCCGGCTTTTAGTGTCAGTTTTGGAAGGATGAGCCCTGTTTTTTAACCTGCGGGATCCTGCGCTCCTGGGGAAGAGCCTGGAAGCGCCAGGGATCTGGGTTTCTGCTGGGACCACCCCAGCTTTCTTCCTGCTGAGTTTTTTGGGGCAGAAATCCCCTGGGAATGGTTGGGGTTGGAGCAGGGGCTCTGCCTGCACGGGGCTTTTCTGGAGGACACACAGTATTTGTGTTGTAGAAGGAGCCTGACTTTCTTGGAGGAGCTTCAGGGAGCCAGGGATGGGCTAAAGGGGATGTTTCAAGCCTCGCTGGGTGCTTTTTTTTGGGGGGGAATCTTCAGGTTTTAGGCCTAAAATCTGCTTTAACCTTGCAGTGGTATTAACCTTGTGCTGAGAGGGATGATCAGGCAGAGGAGAGGGGTCAATGTTTGGTATCTGTGGCCAAAGGGAGGTTCAATTTTTGGCATCTGTGGCCAAAAGGAGGTTCAATTTTTGGCATCTGTGGCCAAAAGGAGGCTCAATTTTTGGCATCTGTGGCCAAAAGGAGGCTTAATTTTTGGCATCTGTGGCCCCAGAGCTGTTCCTTGATGCTTTTGGCGCTGCTCGTTCCTGCGACTACAGCGGTGGAGGTGGACTGAAGGGAGCCTTGTGCCCGTAGAGCCCGGGAAGATGATGTGCCTTAGGGAGCACCGGCTGATTTTTAGCACTTCTCTTTCTCTGCCCTTTCAGCAAATCCAGTTTGCAGATGACATGCAGGAGTTCTCCAAGTTCCCGACCAAGACGGGCCGTCGGTCCCTGTCCCGCTCCATCTCCCAGTCTTCCACCGACAGCTACAGCTCCGGTAGGTGCCGGGCTCCTTCTCCCTACGTGGGTCCTCTCCCGAATCCGGCGTCGGTGCCGCCGTCTCACACCACATCTCAGGATGCTCCACGCTGCTGTGTGGAGGGGATAATTCAGGGGGGGTTCCTGAAGGTCAGGCATTGATTACCAGTCCATAACCCAATCGTCTCTGGGTTGTTTTAGAGGACAAGAGTGGAAAATTCCTTCTGGACATTAGTTTTCGTTAGGAAATTTGTAGTTTGGGCCACGAATGTCTGTGTGCGTGAAAGCTGGGAAGCAAAACGAAGCTGAAACCTGCCCCAAGGGGTAGGAGGTCCTCAGATTCCTGAGACCTGAGGTATAACGTGTGTCCCTCTCCTGGTTTAGCTGCCTCCTACACCGACAGCTCTGATGACGAGGTGTCCCCCCGGGAGAAACAACAGACCAACTCCAAAGGCAGCAGCAATTTCTGCGTGAAGAACATCAAGCAGGCAGAGTTTGGGCGCCGGGAGATCGAGATCGCTGAGCAAGGTAAAAACAGAGCTGGGGGTTCCTGGGGCTTGTGGTGGCCAGGAGCTGTGCCATGGCAACTCCCACTCCATCTTAACGCCCCTAAATCAGCAGATTGTTTGAGGAAGAGCTAGACAGACGCGACAGCAGGCATTAGGGATGTGTGGAATCCATTTCCTAACAGCCGCCGAGCTCTTGCAGGGCTTAATGTTGCAGTGGCTTTGGATGAGAAACCTCAATGGGCAAGGATCTTGCAACACCTTGGGGGGACATGAAAACCGAGAGTCCCAGCCCCTTCCCCTGGGGCCTGTGGGAAGCTGAGTTACCGTTTCCAGTGGGGGGGGGAATTGGGCAACTTTGCTTTCGGGCTCCTTTTAGACACAAGCTGCCAACGCCGTGGAAAGGGAAGATGATCCAGGCACATTTAGAGCAGCTCTTCTGTGGCAGCACCATTTTATTCTTCTTTAGGTGCTTCTCCTCGATGCTGTTCTGCTGCAGGGCTGGTGACTGTCCTTAGATGCCTTCATCAGACAGTGCCTGTCCCAGACCCCTCTCGTTACGTGGCCAAATGACAAATGACACTGGTGTTTACACCTGGGAGTCTTCTCAGGAGGAGTTATCTCCCCGGCTGTGGGGCTGGATGTAGCCTGGGTCTGGCAAAGAGGGGCCTCTCAGGACGAAGCCCTCATTAAAACCCCTTTCTCTTCCTTTTGCAGACATGTCTGCTCTCATCTCACTCAGGAAACGGGCTCAAGGGGAGAAGCCGTTGGCTGGAGCTAAAATCGTGGGCTGTACCCACATCACAGCCCAGACTGCGGTGAGTGGCTGCTTTTTTGGGGCAGCTGGGGTAGGAGAGACCATTTTTTTTTCCCTGGGAAAGAAAGTTTCCCACCCGTGGGCAACTGGGGGAGGCACCTTCTCTTTGCTGGAAACGTCTCAGAGAGGTTCTGCCGCCCGTATTTCCCCAGGGCGATGTTTGCTGGAGCCCGATCTCTGATGGGTTCCTCGCTGCCCTGTTGCACAACGGCCTTGGGGGCCCCGTGCCGTGCCCATCACCGCAGCCCCGGGCCCTGCTGCTCACCCCGCTCTCTCACAGGTGCTGATCGAGACGCTGTGTGCCCTGGGAGCGCAGTGCCGCTGGTCTGCCTGTAACATCTATTCCACCCAGAACGAAGTGGCAGCTGCCTTGGCAGAAGCTGGTGAGCACAGCCCAGCCCTTCCAGTCCCTCCTGACCCCGCAGCCGCGTCCCACACACCTGGTTTGAGGGATGGTTTGGCCTAAAATATCTTTCAGGGAGGGCTAAATAAGTCTGAATTTGTTCTGAGCTGTGATTTCGTAGAACCATAGAATGGTTTGGGTTGGAAGGGAGCTTAAAGCCCACCCAGTGCCACCCCCTGCCCTGGGCAGGGACACCTCCCACCAGCCCAGGTTGCTCCAAGCCCCCTCCAACCTGCCCTTGAACCCCTCCAGGGATGGGGCAGCCACAGCTTCTCCCGCCGCACACAACCCACCACCACCCCCTCTGCCCCCTCAAACCAGGGGTCAATCTCCCCAGATTTCACCTGAGCTGGCGGGGGCTGCTGCTGCCCCTCTGCCAGGGAAACTGAGGCACGGCGAGGCGTAAAGGCGAGCTCTGCCCCCTCCAGGCTCTGGGGACGGTGGGGCTGATGCCCACCCCCTCTGCTGGGAGCGGGGGCCAAAGAAAATCCCAGAGACCCCTCAGGAGAGGGCAGGGAAGGGGACAGGCAAATCACGGAATGGTTTGGGTTGGAAAGGACCTTGAAGACCATCTAGTTCCCACCCCCTGCCCTGGGCAGGGACACCTCCCACCAGCCCAGGTTGCTCCAAGCCCCCTTCAACCTGCCCTTGAACCCCTCCAGGGATGGGGCAGCCACAGCTTCTCGGGGCAACCTGGGCCAGGCTCTCACCACCCTCCCAGCCAAGAAGTTCTTCCCCACATCTCATCTCCATCTCCCCTCTTTCAGTGTCAAATCCTTCCCCCTCCTCCTAGGGCTCCCCTCCCTGATCCAGAGTCCCTCCCCATCTCTCCTGGAGCCCCTTTTTGGACTGGAAGGGGCTCCAAGGTCTCCCCGGAGCCTTCTCTTCTCCAGGCTGAACCCCCCCAACTCTCTCAACCTGAGAGAGCGTTTGATCTCTGTGTGGCCCCTTGGCCCTCCTGTCCATGGCTTTCCTGCGTTGGCCCAGCAGCAGAGAGCTCTGCCAAGCTCAGCAGATGCCAAGGATGCTCCTTTTCTTCTAGGTGTTGCCGTGTTTGCCTGGAAGGGGGAGTCGGAAGATGACTTCTGGTGGTGCATTGACCGCTGCGTTAACGTAGATGGCTGGCAGGCCAACATGGTAATGAGCCTTCTTCCAGCCCTTCCTCTTCCTCCCAGTGGAGTGGGTACTGGGTGCTCCTCACCCTTCCCTCCCTGGGGCTGGTCCTGGGCTCCTGCTGGGGCTGCCTGGGCATCTGCTGGCGGCATAAAGGCCTCCGAGTCCCTGTTAAAGTGGGATTTCTGGAGAATGGCAACTGGGACTGGGTTGGGGGCTGCTGTGGGGGCTGTGGGAGGTACCAGGACAGTGTCCTGCGCTGGTGCAGGGTATGGGAGCACCTCCTGCCCGAGCTGCCAACGAGTCGAGAAACCTCTTTCCCCCCAGGGTCAGCCCTATGGGAGCTGCCCCAAATGCTCCTCTCTGGACACGGATCCCATCCCACCTCTCCCAAAGAGAGAGAGTGGGGGTTCTGCGGGGGGACCTTTCCCTTTTGGAAAGCAGATGATGCCTCTCGCTGCCTCGATGCACGGTCCGTGATCACTAATGATGTGACGGCCCGTGTCAGTGGGCTGTGACAGCCCTTCTTCTCCACTCTTTGCTCTCAGGGCAAGGATGTTGTGTGTCCTTCTGATCTCAGTCTGGTCAGTCAATGCTGCCTGAGGTCAGGTTTCCAGGCTGAAGAGCCATAGCAGGGGCAGAAAACCCCGTTAGGATCCACCAGCTTCACGCAGAGGGTAACAAATCCTCTGTATTTTGGAGGAGACCCCAAATTGCTGGCAATTAGGGGAGCCCAGGTGTCCTGGCCCCCAGGCCTCTGCCCAAACAGCCCCCATCAGCGCCTGAAGATGCTCCTCGGCTCTTTTTCCCTGTCCTGTCCCCAGCGAATGCTTTTCCCAGTGGAAGGCCTGACAGCTCCGTGCTCTTCCTTGCCCGTTCTCTAGATCCTGGACGATGGTGGGGACCTGACCCATTGGGTTTATAAGAAATACCCCAACGTGTTCAAGAAGATCCGAGGGATTGTGGAGGAGAGCGTGACCGGCGTGCACAGGTAGGAGGATTGGGAAGGCTGGTCTGGAGATCTCTTACCGGGTTGCTTCTCTCTTCTCTGACCTGTCTCTTTCCTCGTCCAGGCTCTACCAGCTCTCCAAGGCTGGGAAGCTGTGTGTCCCAGCCATGAACGTGAACGACTCCGTCACCAAACAGAAATTCGACAACCTGTACTGCTGCCGGGAATCCATCCTGGACGGGTGAGTCCCACCCTTCTCCCCGTCCCCGCTGTCGCTCTCGCACCGGTGGGTTTGGCTCCGGCTCCTCTTGAGCGGAGCTCGGGCTCTTCTCTGCTTTGCCCTTTGCTGTGTGTTTGCAGGACCTGGTTTTGGGGGGCTCTTGCAGCAGCTTCTGCCCTGTGCTGTCAGCGGGATGCGCTTGACTAATCCCAACACAGGTCTCTCTCTGTCCCCCAGCCTGAAGAGGACCACGGATGTGATGTTTGGAGGGAAGCAAGTGGTGGTTTGTGGTTATGGGGAGGTGAGTTTCGTAAGCGGCCGTCGGTGGGGTTGTGAGTCAGCTTCCCCCCGAGCCATCCTTCCCCTGAATTCAGCATCCTGCTTCTCCCCTGTGCAAAGAGCATAGACTCACAGAATGGTTTGGGTTGGAAGGGACCTTAAAGCCCATCCAGTGCCACCCCCAGCCCTGGGCAGGGACACCTCCCACCAGCCCAGGTTGCTCCAAGCCCCCTCCAACCTGCCCTTGAACCCCTCCAGGGATGGGGCAGCCACAGCTTCTCTGGGCAACCTGGGCCAGGCTCTCACCACCCTCCCAGCCAAGAAGTTCTTCCCCACATCTCATCTCCATCTCCCCTCTTTCAGTGTCAAACCCTTCCCCCTCCTCCTAGGGCTCCTCTCCCTGATCCAGAGTCCCTCCCCATCTCTCCTGGAGCCCCTTTTTGGACTGGAAGGGGCTCCAAGGTCTCCCCGGAGCCTTCTCTTCTCCAGGCTGAACCCCCCAGCTCTCTCAGCCCCCCCTCCCAGCAGAGGGGCTCCAGCCCTCCCAGCATCTCCGTGTCCCACCGTGTGCCCTTGATCTAGGAGTCAATCAAACCTGGGCAGCGCTTAGCGGGGGAATCTTGCTGGAACCTGCTGGGAGGCTGGAGAACAAGCCTCACATTTCCCAGTTTGCCTGCAGATTAGCTGGGCTGCAAATAACGACAGTTGCTGGGAACGCTGGCCTGAATTATAACTACCCAGGGGGGCTCCCATCTGCTGTCCCTGGACCGAGTTCAGCATCCAGCCCCGGCTGTCACCGAGCCCGTGACAGAGGAGGCGGAGGGGCCGGCTGCATCTCGCTGGTGGATAATGTTCTGGCAGAGGGGAATCGTATCACGAACTTGTAAATGATTCTGCCCTGGAAGAGCAGCACGGAGCCGGGAGCTGACACCTTCCCTCCATCTGTGCACCGTCTGCGGGGGTGTTTATCTTCCGAGGGCCTGGCAGTAGCTGCAAATGCTCTTTCCCGGCAGGAACAACGCTTACAAATTTATTTAGACGCCGGTGGAGCCCAGCTCTGCTCCACCAAGAGGCTCTGGCCCAGGTGGCTCCTTCTCCAGCCACGGGTTGTGCTGGGAGTTGTAGTCTCCAGCACCTGGCCTGGGGTTACCGGACTCCTTGGAAACACGGAGGTCCTTCCACCCTCACTGGTGTCCCCTCTGGATGTGGGTTGGAGTCCCAGTTTGCCCTGCCTGGCTGTGTTCAGTAGAGCTGGGTGAGAAGTGAGGGTGCCTCTGGAGATGTTTCTTACCCGGCAGCATCTTGCTGGTCAGAAAAGGGGGCTGAGCGTGGGTAGGTGCAGATTACCCAGGTGTTGGCAAACAAACTGAGGTCTGGAGAAACCAAATCTCAGTTTAATTTTGTAGTGAGAAGAGGGGTAGAGTCAGAGATGCTGGTAGAGGAGCTCTGCTCTCCCCCAATGCTGATGTGGGGAGCGTGGGACGGAGGGTCTGTCCCCGATGAGTGCAGGAGAGCTTTGATGCCAAAGAAATCCTTTGGCTTGAAGGCAAGTGGGGGAAGTCCATGCTCGTCCAGGCTGGGTTTAATCTCCTCTTGGAGGAGAGCTCAGGAGGACTCCTGTGATGCTGGGGGCTGCGCAGGCTGCGAGGGGGTTGTTTTTGGGGAGTTCCCGCCAGCTGGAGGGCTGGTGGCCTTGGAGGGGCAGCTGGGCTTGTGGCAGAAGTGCCACTCGCCAGGTACATCGCCGAGCTGCTCCTGATGTCGGGCAGATGGCCAAGACGAGCCATCTCTCGGTCTCGGGCATGTTTTAGGGAAGGGATTGGAGTGTTTTGCGTGTCCTGTGTTCATCTTCACGCTGCCGCTTTGCCTCGGCAGGTCGGCAAGGGATGCTGCGCCGCTCTGAAAGCCCTGGGAGCCATCGTCTACGTCACGGAGATCGACCCCATCTGCGCTCTCCAAGCCTGGTAAGATGTTCCACGCTGTTGGTGATGACCATCCCTTTGGCTGCTCCCTGGCCTCCTGTAAACCCTGGCAGAGACCGAAGACGGAGCCAGGAGGATCTTTGGCTCGTCCTGGAGAATAGACATCTTGTTGGGGGGTGATGGGGAAGGGCTGAGGGGGCAGCTTTGAGGGCTGGGGGGTATCCAGGCGGTAGGTCCTGCACCAGCTGGCTTGGGAAGGCTGCTCGAGGGGTCATGCTGAGTTCTCCACATGTCCCCCCGGCTCCTCCAATGTTTGAGAGAGCAGGTTTGACGCCGCAGCCTTTCCTCTCGCATCTGGCGTCCCCGGGGGTGTGGAAGGATTAGCCTGGCTGCTGCCCGAGCGGTTCGGAGCTCCTGCAGCACCGAGATCCCTCCTGGCCTGGGGCAGAGAGGGCACAGGCTTCTCCTCCTCCTCATCGTGGCCCCTCTCCCCCTTTTTTGCCAGCATGGACGGATTTCGGGTGGTGAAGCTGAGTGAAGTAATCCGTCAGGTGGATGTCGTCATCACCTGCACAGGTAGGGATGGAGAAGGTGCTGGATGAGGCTCGGAGCAGGCTGAGAAGGAGCCGTCAGCCCCAGGCGGGGTGTCTCCAGGGCTCTGGGGGAGCTGGGGATGGAGGACACTTCACTGCTCATTTTATAAGAGCAATAGCTGTTCTCTGGCAAGAGCTTTTCCTCCTCCCCCTCCCAGTCTTGCTGTTTGGCCACAGTTTTCCTCAGCCCCTGGGAAGAGGAGGGACATCCCAGCCGTGTGTCCCCAGAGGTGTTTTGGGGACTCCTGGAGCCTGGGATCAAAGCTCAGCCCTCATCCCATGTGTTGTTGTTACAGCCAGGAGGGCTCTCATCCTGGTGGAAGTTCATTTGATGTTGGCCCAAACTGAGCTTCTCTGAGCCAAGTGCGAGGAAGGAGAAATCAGAGGGTTTATATTTCCGCCGCCTTGGGCTTCATCTGTGTTTTCTCTGCAGGAAACAAGAACGTCGTGACCAGAGAACACCTGGATCGGATGAAAAACAGCTGCATCGTCTGCAACATGGGCCATTCCAACACCGAGATCGACGTGGTGAGTCTGCCAAGTGTCCTCGACGGCTGCGTCCTCCCCGCTGTCCCCACCGCGATGACTCCATCCTCTTCCTCCTGCTCTTGCAGACCAGCCTGCGGACCCCAGAGCTGACCTGGGAGCGGGTCCGCTCCCAAGTGGACCACGTCATCTGGCCAGATGGGAAGCGGGTGGTGCTGCTGGCAGAGGTAACGCTGAAAACCGCGCCACGCCGTTGCTTTGGGCCTCTGTCAGGAAACCACCGCGTGCTGGAGTTTGTAACAGAGAGATAACCGGGTGGAAAGGTGCTAGGAGGAGGTTCAGAGCCCAAGAAAGGGTTTCTTGCTTTTTATTTCTATTTTTTTTCCCCTCTTTTTGAGGCAGGGGAGGGATCATGTACCACGTGCTGTCCCAGAGGCGCCGTCTGGCTCTGTTCTTTTGAGCCTTGAGCCATCCCCATCAGCCAAAAACTGTCTGCTCCTGGCTTGGGCAGGGTTCCCGTGCAGCAAACTGGGTGGGTGTCTCCTCTGCCCAGTTGAGCTCTCCTGGCAGTAGGAGGGACTGGCCCTTTCTGGGGACCACGACATTGGCCTTAAAGCTAAGGGTTGGGGGGGGGGGGGAAACTGAGGCAGAGTGTGAACGGTGGCTTGTGAATCACCACGTGGTGGTTGCCCCCTGCCCCAGGGAGGGGGTAGAGGTGACTCCTCTCTTGAGATTTAATTCCGTTTGGCTTTGGGGGCGATTTCAGCTCCCTGCAAACCCCTCCCGCTGTCTCCTAGGGCCGACTTCTCAACCTGAGCTGCTCCACGGTTCCCACCTTCGTGCTCTCCATCACGGCCACCACTCAGGTCCGTACGCTGCAGGGCTGGGGGGGGGAGCTCTGGGGGGCTTTGCACGAGCCTCGGGGATGGGGGGACGGTTTGGAAGAAGCTGGGAACAGGCAGTTGGATGGGTCCTTGGGAGGGCAACGTTGCCAGAGATACCGTAGCCCCCACCTCCTGGCTGGGATCCAGTTAATGATGGCTTACTGGTTTGGTTAGAGCTGGGAGAGAGCTTTGAAATGAGCCAGGCTTCATGGCAGAGCTCCTGCTGGAGGTCTCCCCTAGCGCAGGTTTAAGCTTTGTCCTTGGCACTCTTCATTTCTACATCACTAAAAAAAACCCAAACAAACCCTGGGGTGAGTTTTGGGGGTCTGGAGCTCTGCTTAAAATGCTCCCCAGCATCGGTGCTGGCTCAACTGGGGGGGACACGGCTCATGCCTTGTGCTCTTTGTCCTGACTCTGCCTGTTCCCGAGAAAAACCGTGATTCTTTGGAAAACGATTTGGCTCCGTGCTCTGATCTCTGCGAGCGGCCGGGGGCGGCGATGGAAGAAACCCCCCGGGCTGGAAACACAGGGGAGGGACTGCGAGGTGGGGGGGGGACACACGACAGCCACCCTGAATGTGGGGAGTTTCCTTGTCCTCACCCTCGTCACCGGCGGGGACCTGGGCTGTGTTTTGGTCCCCGCTCTCAGCTGCTTGAGGGAGACGCGGTTTTATTTCTGCTGAAGGGGTGGCTGTGGTTTTTTGGAGCGATGCCACCAGCTTCAAGCGAGCGATCCCTTCGTTTCTGCCTGACGCAGAGAATTTCAGAGAATTAGGGCTGCCCCCCTCCCCCCCCCCCCCCCCCCCTTCCTCCATCCTCCTGTTCTGATTTTCCCTGGGGCGTTAAAGCCCAGATGCTCCAAACAAACTGCGTGGCATCTCGTGGTCACCTCTGGTCCTCCCCCAGCGGCGGTGGGATTATGGAGACCCAGATAAGGACATACCTTTGGTTGGAATCCTTTCCTTTAAGGCATTTTGGGAATGGTTGCCCCCTCCCTCGGACTCCCAAACCCTTATCTCTCTGCTTTGTGCCTCTGCGGGGTGTTCAGCGCTGCCCGGCTTGGTGGCCGTTCCTGACTGTCCCCTGGCTGTCCCCTGTCGTCCCTGCAGGCTCTGGCTCTGATTGAGCTTTACAACGCTCCCGAGGGCCGTTACAAACAGGACGTGTACCTGCTGCCGAAGAAGATGGGTGAGTGAGGGGGGAACCCGGGCTGACTTACCCCCCCTGGGGCTGGTGGGGGCCAACAGTTTTGGATGTCGGGGTAAAACCCAAACCTGGACTGGGAAAAAACTTCCAGAGAGAGAATCACAGAATGATATGGGGTTGGAAGGGACCTCTGGAGACCACCCAGTCCAACCACCTGCCAGAGCAGGTCCACCCAGAGCAGGTCCCACAGGAACGTGTCCAGGTGGGGTTTGAATGTCTCCAGAGAAGGAGACTCCACCACCTCCCTGGGCAGCCTCTTCCAGGGCTCTGCCACCCTCACAGGAAAGANAGAGAGAGAATCACAGAATGATATGGGGTTGGAAGGGACCTCTGGAGACCACCCAGTCCAACCACCTGCCAGAGCAGGTCCACCCAGAGCAGGTCCCACAGGAACGTGTCCAGGTGGGGTTTGAATGTCTCCAGAGAAGGAGACTCCACCACCTCCCTGGGCAGCCTCTTCCAGGGCTCTGCCACCCTCACAGGAAAGAAGTTCCTCCTCGTGTTTAGATGGAACTTCTTATGTTCAAGTTTTGTGCCCGTTCCCTCTTGTCCTGTCCCTGGGCACCACCTAAAAAAGCCTGGCCCCATCCTCCTGACACCCACCCTTGAAGTATTTATAGGTGTTGATCAGATCCTCCCTCAGCCTTCTCTTCTCCAGACTAAAAAGCCCCAAGTCCCTCAGCCTCTCCTCATCAGAGAGATGCTCCAGGCCCCTCATCATCTTTGTAGCCTCTGCTGTCCCCTCTCCAGCAGTTCCCTGTCCTTCTGGAACTGGGGAGCCCAGAACTGGTCCCAGTGCTCCAGCTGTGGCCTCCCCAGGGCAGAACAGAGGGGGAGGATGAGTTCGGGGAAGCCAGCAGAGGCGGCAGCCTTAAAACACGTGGAGGTTATTTGATTTATTTTGATTTTCCTTGAAGTTCTGCCACGTGGCGGGCGCCCCTTATCCTGCAGCCTTCCCCCTCCGAGGTTTTTCCTGCAACCCTTGTGCCTTTCGGTGCCCATCCAGCCCCGCTGACGGGGAATCCACGGCGTGAGATGGCAAGGGCTGCTTGGCCAGCCCCAGCGTGGGGTCCCGACCCTTCTTGTGCCGTACGATGAGTCCGTACATCATCTCCCCGGCATTGCAAGGGGGGGGGGGTCATGCACCTCTGACCCCCCTCTCTGTCCTCTCCCCCTTCCCAGACGAGTACGTGGCCAGCCTGCATCTGCCTTCCTTTGATGCCCACCTGACAGAACTGACGGACGATCAGGCGAAATACCTGGGACTCAACAAAAACGGGCCTTTCAAACCCAATTACTACAGGTGGGTGCCACTGGGGGTGTCCCCTGGCAGTGGGACAGTGTCACCTCCCAGGGTGTCCCCAACCGGCCTCACTGTCCCCTTCCCATCTCTTACAGATACTGATGGACCATACCCACGAAGGACCAGACCACACAAGGCAACATTAGAGAGATTATTTTTAAAGATCGTTTTTATTTTTGGTTTACCTTTTTCTTTTTTTCTTTTTTTTTTTTTTTTAACCAACAAAACAACCCGTTTTTACATTTTTCAGTGTGATTTTAAGGTCACCTTTTGGGTTTCCCCCCCCCTCAACTTGGGTTTCACATCTCTGTCTGATCTTGGCAGACAACCTGGGATTCGCTTCTTGCTTTCATGTGGCTGAAGCTGCCGCCGGTGGCTCCTGGAGAGGGGTATTTTGTTTTTCCCCTTTCCTGATGTGCCAAGGGCACTTCATTCCTGCAGCGATGTTTTATTTCTATTCTATTTTATTTTATTTTTCCCACCTTTCCAGCCCGCGTTAGTCTCGGCCGGGATCCCTGCAGATACGGAGATGCTGTTCTACCTTATTTTTATTTTTTGTTGGTTTTTTTTTTTTTTTTTCTTTCTTTGTGTGGATTATCTGCAACTTCTAAATTGCCTTAAAAGAGCCCAGTTTTAGCTGCTAGATCAACGCTCCTGGCGCTGCTTGGGAGCAGAGTGGCGCCTGCTGGCCACCTCGTGAATAGGTGACTGTCCCCAAGCCCGGCACATGTCCCTGCGCCCAGGTGGCCCGGGTTTGGTGGCCGCTGGCCCAGGTTTGGTGGCCGGCTGGGTACGGAGGGGAGTTCACTGTTTCAGGGTGCTAATCTGAATTTGGACGGGGGTCGCTTACCCAGCATTATCCTCATCTCTCCTAGGTTTTTTAGCCAAACTGCACCTTAATTGAGTTAAAACCATTTTTATTTTTTTTTGTCTGTTTGTTTGGGTTTGGTTTTGTTTTTTTTTTTTTTTT
>QJSC01003931.1:43585-57493 GCA_003697955.1 Calidris pygmaea
ACCTCCTTGGCGTCTGAGCTCCCCAAGCCCCTTGATTTGAAGATTCACTTGGTCTTGACCCCACAATTTGGGGTCTGGGCCCCAAAAAACTGCCCTGCCCCTTCCCGCCACTCCCAACATGGCGGCCTCAGGGAGGGAGGGCGGAAGTGCCACTCCCAAGATGGCGGCGGCCAGCGGGGGGTGGGGGGTGTGAAGGGGAAATGCCACACCTAAGATGGCCGCGCGGGGGCGGTGCTCGCCACCCGTCCGGCTGCCGCACCGGCCGTGGCCACCGAGGGCGGGCGGTGACGCGGCCGGGGCGGTGGGGGCGGGCGGAGTCACGCCGCGACCGCCGGAGCGACCGGAGAGAGCCACCTTCCACCTCCCGGTGCCACTCCCAACATGGCGGCGGCGCTGCCCCGGCTCTCCCTGCCGCTCCCGCGAGAGGGAGGGGTGAGTCCTCGCGAGAGCTCGGCGCGGTGTCAGGGCGGCCGACATGGAACCGGGCGGCGGCGGCGTTGGGGGCCCGGGGCCGCTCCCGGGTAACAACAAGGCCCGCGGCGGAGCGGTGCCGCCCGGCAAGGCCCGGGACCTGGGCCGCCCGCCGCGCAAGGACTCCGAGGTCAGCGCCGCCGCCGCCGCCGGGCCCGGCCCCGCGAGTGGGTGGGTGGGTGGGTGGATGGATGGATGGGGGTGGTTCCCGGGCGGGCCGGGCCGCGTCGTCCTCCCCTCCGTGGGCCCGGGACCTTGCCCGCGAGGTGCCGGGTGGCTTCAAGCCTGACCCGGGCGGTGCTTCCCACCCTCTGGCCGTCCCCCGAGCCGGGCCTGGAGCAGCCGGTGCCGCGGTACCGGGTTCCCCTGGGCCCCGAAGCTGTGGCCTGTGGGACCGGGAGGCCTCTCTCTTGCCAGGCCCGTTTGGTACCGGCTCAGCCCAAAGCCCGCCTGGGTCGGTACCGGGCTCGGGTGGGTGCTGGGCTCTCCGTTATCCGGCTCTTCGCCAAGTTTGGGTCGGTTTGAGGTGTTCTGGGGTGGGAGGGTGGCTCGGTCCTGGGTCCCCAAAAGGACCTGGCACCAGCCACCTTCCTTCCAGGGCTGCTCTGGGCTCTCGCCACCCCGGCCCCGGGGCTTCTCCCGGGCAGCACCGTCCCGGTGTGGTGAGGGCTGGTTTGTCAGGTCCCCGGGCATCCGGTTGGTCCAAGGATGGCTCTGCCAAGAGGTGACTGATCCCTCCAAGGAGACCCAGAGGTCCCGGTGGGGACCAGGAGGGTTGGGTGTGTTTGGGTGGAGCTGATTTACCCTCCATGGTGTCCCCCAAATGCAGCGTTATTCCTACGGCGGCTCCAGAGCCTTCTATCTCCACGGGTGTCCTCACGAGGAGCAAGGGACACGCTCCCCAAAATGACAGGAGAGGGCTGTGAGGAGGTCCTGCGGGAGGCTTGGGTGCTGGGGAACGGCTCCCAGCCCCACAGAGCGGCACAGACCCCCACAGACCCCCCTGCCCTTCGAGCAGCTGGGGGCTTGGATCAAGCCCCTCGCTCAGGAACCGATACCCTGAGATTTGGGAGGGTTTTGCTGTGGCTCCGTGTTGACTTACTGAAAGGAAGCAGATGTTTTGTGCTCTGAGGCTTCTCCTGGATGTTTTTCCAGCCTCACCCAAGCTGTTCGGAGTTGTTTTAGTCTCACTATTCACCTCTGCTGGCATTTGTGGGGGGGAAACCCCAAATTTTCCCACATCTCTGCAAAATGTGTGAGCTCTGAGAGCTCCCTGGTCCCACATAACTCCCCCTCCCTGCCCCGAGATTAAACATGCCCTGTCTCCTGCTTAATTTTTTGGCCTTTTGGGGCTCGTGGAGTGTTTTGGAGGTGGTGCAGTGGCAGGGGTTGCCCGGTGAAACGCAGCGTTGGCTCACTGCGGCGGAGCCGGGATGGAGATGCAGGAGGTGGGTAGCAGTTGCCTTGGCAACGTTTACGCCGCTGCGGGTACATTTTTTGGTCTCTCGCAGGGAAGGTACAATCCTGGATTTGCAGAAGGATGAGGTGAATTGTGAATGTCTTGGGGATTTGGGGTTTTCCTGAAAAACGCTGTGATTTAACTGATATATTTTTTTTTTTCCTCCGCTTTTAGGGCTATTCAGAGTCCCCAGACCTGGAGTTTGAATATGCAGATACCGACAAATGGGCAGCAGAGCTCTCTGGTAAGGGACTGGTCCTGATGGATCAATTAATCAGCCATGATTTTCTCCCTTAGGAATGATTCAAGGAGCTCTTTCAACGGCAGTATTACTCTGATGGCTTTAAACACCTCATTCATGTTAAAAGAGAAGTGATACCGTGTCATTAATTTTTTTGAGCCTTATGCTGGTTGTGTTTTTTGTGTTTCCCTCATCTTGGATAAAGCTGCAATTATTGTGGCCGAGTTGTAGCTTTTTTCCAATGGCTCAGTGCAGGTCCTTGGAGTTTTCCCTCTGTGCTCTTTTGGCAGAGCTGTACAGCTACACGGAAGGGCCGGAGTTCCTGCTCAACCGCAAGTGCTTCGAGGAGGACTTCAGGATCCACGGTAAGACCTTTCTCTTGAACATCTCGCACCTCCGGGGAGGGACAGGGCTCGATGCGTTAGTGCTGCGTCAGAAAGCTCGAGCTACGTGCTGATAATCTTTGTGCAATTTGTACTGGAGATCTCATCAGTGTGCGTGGGTTGGTCCCGGAGCGCAGCTCACTGCGTTCAGCGTTTGCTGATGGTGATGTCTGAGGTGGTTCGTCAGCGCCAGGACGTCTGTGCTGGAACATACTGGCAGCAGCAAGAGCATCCAGCTCATTTCCCATCAGCTGCCTGTTCCAGATGGATGTGATTCATCTTAGAATCATAGAATCACAGAACAGTTTGGGTTGGAAGGCACCTTAAAGACCATCCACTTCCAGTCCCTGGGCAGGGAAACCTCCCACCAGCCCAGGTTGCTCCAAGCCCCCTCCAACCTGCCCTTGAACCCCTCCAGGCATGGGGCAGCCACAGCTTCTCGGGGCAACCTGGGCCAGGCTCTCACCACCCTCCCAGTAAAGAATTTCTGCCCCACATCTCATCTCAATCTCCCCTCTTTCAGTGTCAAACCCTTCTTCCTCGTCTTATGGCTCCCCTCTCTCATCAAGAGTCCCTCCCCAGTTTGTCATCTGGTGGAAGGCGGAAGATGATCCCTCCATGCCTGGGTGTTATTCCCAGGAGCACAGCGTTCCCCGGGGCACCCCTGTTTTCCATCCCGCTGAATCCTTTCGAGCTGTTCCTGTTTGTGTCCAGGGCAGGCAGAGGCTCCCTGTGCCCTCAGCTTCTCTGCTTTGGCTTTTCAGTGCGGGACAAGAAATGGACGGAGCTGGACAAGAACCAGCACCGCACTCACGCCATGCGGCTCCTCGACGGGCTGGAGGTCACCGCGCGGGAGAAGAGGCTGAGGGTTGCCCGAGCCATCCTTTACGTTGCCCAAGGTAACACCAGGCCTCAGCCCCCTTCATTCCCCCTTTGCTAAATCCAGATAATCGATTGGATTTAAAATATTTAAAATCATTCTTTGTTCCTTGCGTCATTGATTTCACCTGGGATGCCTGGAACGAAGCTAATTCTCTTGGGAGCCAGGCAGCTTATTGGAATTTGGTCCAAAATTTGGCTGGTTTTCGTGTGCAATCCCAGTTCTGCCAGACCTGGGCTGCGTTACCCAGGGGAGGGCTGTTCAGTCTTCTGCATCCCACTTTTTGTCTTAAAATTAAGGCTGTGTCTTTTGTTCCCCCTGTAAAAATGCTGGTGGGGGCGTGGGAGGGCCCGGGGATCCCTGCGAAGACGGGATCCAGCGAGGGTGTTGTTGCAGGGACTTTTGGGGAGTGTGGCTCCGAGGCCGAGGTGCAGGCTTGGATGAGGTATAACATCTTCCTCTTGCTGGAAGTGGGGACGTTCAACGCTTTGGTGGAGCTGCTCAACATGGAGATTGAGTGAGTACTGGGGGAAAACACTTCAGAAACGGCTCTGGAGCTCCTTGGCAGGAGGTTGTTCTGGTTTGGGGCAGTCCTATTCCTAGTCTGTCTGTCCCTAATCAGATTCCTGCAGCCACCGGAGTGACTCCCCTTGTTCTGGGTAGATGTAATGTAGGATTAAACCTCATTTATACAGAAATTCGCTTTGAGCTGTTGCCTGGCAGCAAATAGAGACAGGTCTGTTCCTTCTCCGTTGATTGCATTGTGAAGAAGGGATTTGTTGCGGCAACATCTGTTCCAGGGGTTGGCTCTGACCTGTGAGCTCCTCGTGGCAGAGTTCAAATGTCTCCAAAAGCCCCCTCTGAGGCTGTTTTTCCCCCGCAGTAACAGCGCAGCTTGCAGCAGCGCCGTGAGAAAGCCTGCCATCTCCCTGGCCGACAGCACAGACCTGAGGTACGGGGCAGGGCTTTGGGAGGAGGGGATGCTTTGGGGACGTTCGCTGGTCTTTTTGGCAAGCTGAGACGGGCCACCAAGCACCGGGGGGTGTCCCAGGAATGTCCCACCTCCTCCCTGGGCTCTATGAGCATCATTAGGTCTGCTCAGTCTGCAGACATCCCTTGTCCTCCACCTGCACAGCAGGCGTGTGGCTGGTTGGGGACATGAAAGCAGTAAAATAAGGGAAAGTAATTTTTTTTTCCCTGCTTTGACTTGCAGAGACCTTTTTCCCCAGCCCCTGGATGCCCATCCCCTGGTGTGAAGTGGGTGCATGGAAACCAGCTGTGATCTGGGCTGATCCAGCCTCCCCCCAGAGCCCTGAGGGCTTGCGGGACCTCCATAATTCATCCCAAACCTCTGGTGATTCTCCTGACCTCCTGCTTTTTGCAGGGTGCTGCTGAACATCATGTACCTGATCGTGGAGACCGTTCGGCAGGAGGCCGAGGGGGACAAACCTGAGTGGAAGAGCATGAGACAGACCTTCCGAGCAGAGCTGGGTGAGGACTAGGCGCTTGGAGGGTTGATGGGATGGAGGTTTCCTGGGCTGAAGAGCGAGAGAGTGAGATGGAGTTTGGCTCTAGGCCCCAATTAATGGGGACTGGCAGCACTGGGCTGGTTTTTGCTTGGCTGAACTTCACTGAGGGGTGAGCAGAGGAAGGCAGCCAGCCTTTTTTGCTGTCTGGGGGTTCTCTCCCTGGGGAAAACAGCTGAATATTTGGGCTGTTGTTTTGTCTCACCACAGAGGTAAGAAATTATGGAGGGTATAAGGTCTTGAAAAGGAGGAGGGGAGCTGTCTGGGGTGAGATGAAGATCTCAGAGATGGGGATGTGAGATTGCAGAGGCTGTGGGAGGGCAAAGGGGCCAGTGGGGGTGAGGACAGGGAGGAGGAATGCCTGACTGTCGTTGCTGTGTGGTTCCAGGAGCCCCCCTGTACAACAACGAGCCCTTCTCCGTCATGCTCTTTGGGATGGTGACCAAATTCTGCAGTGGCCACGCTCCGCACTTCCCCATGAAGAAGGTGCTGCTCCTGCTCTGGAAGACTGTGCTGGTGAGGAGGGGCTGCGACGTGGGTTTGCAGGTTTTTGGTCGGTGGAGGAAGGAAGTTCTGCCCTCGGAGCTGGCTGTTATTGCTCCATCCTCTTTTCCTGGCATTCAGCTGAGTAGTTTGCACCCTGTTAAAGCCACCCTCAGGTTTCACCCCGTAGGGGAGCGTTGGATATTGGTGTCTGGAGCTGGATACCAAGGATGAACCCAAAGCAAGATCCCTGGTTGGGGTCTGCATGAAGGAAAAGGTCCAGACACTCCATTTGTGGATGCCTGAACACCCTCACGCTGTCCCTTCTGCCTTTCCCAGTGATGAGAGCAGCATGGGGACAGGCAGCCCTTGTTTTACACCCTGGGGAAGAATTAGGGGCCTCCTGGCAAGTGGATTTGGGGAGGGTGGGTGGAGAAGCCCCCGGTGCTGTGTGTGGAGGGCTCCCCCATGCTGAGAGTGCTGTGGTCTCCCTTGCAGTGCACCCTGGGGGGCTTTGAGGAGCTCCAGAGCATGAAGGCAGAGAAGAGGGAGATCTTGGGCCTCCCGCCGCTGCCTGAGGACAGCATTAAAGTCATCCGCAACATGCGAGCTGCCTCCCCGCCCGCCTCCGCCTCCGATCTCATCGAGCAGCAGCAGAAGCGAGGCCGGAGGGAGCACAAGGTGAGGCCAGCGCAGGTGGCAGGGGACAGTGACACCAACGAAGGGCCAACTGGGGTCTGGGCACTGACCTCGGAGCATCTTGTCCCCGCTGTTCTGTCTCCAGGCTCTGATTAAGCAGGATAACCTCGATGCCTTTAATGAGAGGGACCCTTACAAAGCTGATGACTCCCGGGAGGAAGAGGAGGAAAACGATGATGACAACAGCCTGGAGGGAGAGACTTTCCCCCTGGAACGGGATGAAGTGATGCCTCCTCCCACCCAGCATCCCCCAAGTGACCGCATCACCTGCCCCAAGGGGCTGCCCTGGGCCCCCAAGGTCCGGTGAGTCCATGGGGCTGACCTGGGGCCTGGCTTTGTGGGGAGACCTGGAGCTGGTTGAGGATAATGGAAGCTCTTCAATATCGAGAACTTCAGCAGGGATTTGGGGGAGATGTTGGGGACAGCGTGGTCGATCTGGTGGTGGCTTTAGTGGCTGTTCTTTTGGTGGGGTGAGCTCCCCACCAAGCTCTGAAAAGGCTGTGAGGCTTTTCCTGGTGGCCGAGGTGTAACCAGGAAGATGTGACTCTTCCCCTTGTCCCTTTGCAGAGAAAAAGACATCGAGATGTTCCTGGAGTCCAGTCGCAGCAAATTCATCGGCTACACGCTGGGCAGGTGGGTTCCCTCAGAGCTGGGGGGGCTACTGATTTGAGGGGGCTTGTGGCAGAGGCTACCAGGTGGGGGCTGCTGTTGGCCTCGAAGTCCTGAGCTCTCTGGGTCCTTTTTTGGGGTGGTGGTTTCTGACCTGCCCACCTCTGTGGGTGGCTCAGGTTTGCTGCTGCCTGCACCCAAACTGACTCTTTCCCTTCTCTCTAGTGACACCAACACCGTGGTGGGGTTGCCCAGGCCCATCCACGAGAGCATCCGAACCCTGAAGCTGGTGAGTACCTTGAGGGATTCCTCCAGCTCTCACCGTTGTGTGGGTGCCCCCAGTGGGGCATTTTCCTGACCCCCCTCCTGCCTGCTCAGCCCTGTGAGGGGAAAGACCTCAAGTTTTCATCCCCTCCTCAGTTTCCCAGCCTGGTTGAACCCCTCTCCTCACTGGTTTCATCCCTTTCTTACTGGGGTTGTCCCAGAGGTGAGGTCAGCAGCTACCACCCTGCCCATCACCACTGGGACAGGAGTAACAGAGGTCACTGGAGGGACTTAAAAAGATGATGGGACCAGGCTGGGACTGGTGATGGGGCCGTGGTGTGAACCCCTGCTCTCTCCTTGTGCAGCACAAGTACACGTCGATCGCAGAGGTGCAAGTGCACATGGAGGACGAGTACCTGCGCTCCCCACTCTCCGGGGTGAGTGTGAGGATGAGGAGGGGACAAAGCTGGGAGCTGGGGAGCACTTGGTCCTGCCAGGGGCTTTTTGCAGGGCTGGGGGGTTTGTTCCACTGGGGAGGGAGGAGCGGTTTCTCTGGGGCAGAGGGTGGGGTGTGTGGGGAAGGCTTCGAGCAGAGTATCCTGCCCTTGGGGTCGGAGAGCCTGGGGCTGAGCCACCACTGGTGGCAGCTCCTGGTCTGAGGTTTCTGGTCTCTCCTGGCACCAGGGGGAAGAAGAAGTGGAGCAAGTCCCTGCTGAGATCCTGTACCAGGGCCTCCTGCCAAGCCTGCCACAGTACATGGTGAGCTGGGGAGCACTGGGGGTCCCTTGGGCTTTGCTCTGTCCTTCTGGAGCTGATCTGGGGGTGTCTCACCCCGGAGCCTCCCTTCACTGCTCCATCCCTTTCCAGTGATGCCCCCAGGGTTTCTTTCCTCGCTGTTACTCCCTTCTGCAGCGGGGTCAGGGGGGGCTGTGGCTGATCCCCCTGTTCCCATCCCCTTTTCCATCCCTCCCTTCTCCCCAGATCGCTCTGCTGAAGATCCTCCTTGCCGCAGCCCCCACCTCCAAAGCCAAGACGGACTCCATCAACATCCTGGCAGACGTCTTGCCGGAGGAGATGCCGTGAGTGACGGTGGAGGGCGAGCAGAGGCGATGACTGGGTGATGGTGGGAGCCAGGCAGAGCGGTGTGGTTTGAACTGGGGCTGCATTGAGGCCTGCTGGATGATCTGACCGTCTTCTGCTCGGTGCTGTGCCAGCAGGAGCTGGCTGTGGGTGGCCTCTGAGAGCCATGGGGACAGCATGGGTGCCCGAATGACACCTCTGGGGCTGGCAGGGTGCAGACAGTGCCCCCCCGGCCCAAGGATCCCTCTGTGTCCCCCAGGACCACGGTGCTGCAGAGCATGAAGCTGGGGGTGGATGTCAATCGGCACAAGGAAATCATCGTCAAAGCCATCTCTGCTGTCCTCCTCCTCCTGCTCAAGCACTTCAAGCTCAATCACATCTACCAGGTGAGGGGATGAAGGGAGAGTTCGGCTACCCCACACGGGGCTCTGGGGGTGGGCAGGACCTAGGATGGGTCCCTGTTCACCCTCTTTTCTCCCCAGTTTGAGTACATGGCCCAGCATCTGGTCTTTGCCAACTGCATCCCCCTCATCCTGAAGTTCTTCAACCAGAACATCATGTCCTACATCACAGCCAAGAACAGGTAGCGGAGGGGAGCGTCACCCCAAATCTCTGCCTGGTGTGGGGAGGGGGGGTCCCTGCTTTCTTTACTCCTCCCTGATCCCTTCCCAGCCACGGGCCTGGCACAGGCAGTGCCCAGGGAAGTACCCGCTGCAGCTGGTGGCTGGGTGGGAGGTGTGGGGGCTGCGTTGCCCCCAGGCCATGTAAGATCTGGGGGAGCATCATGACACCTTCTCTCCTTCCTGCAGCATTTCTGTCCTGGACTACCCCTACTGCGTGGTGCACGAGCTGCCTGAGCTGACGGCAGAGAGCCTGGTGAGTCTCTCCCTTCTCTGCCAGGTTCTGGCACCCCAGGGTGCTCCCCAAAGGGTTTTGTGGGTGGCAGGGAGACAGCTGGGCTCCAGCACCCAGCCCTGGCACCCTCAGCACTCCTGTGCCTTAGCCCTGGGGTGCTCCCCAAAGGGTTTTGTGCGTGCAGGAAGGCAGCACCCAGCCCTGGCATCCTTGGTGCTCCTGTGCTTGACCCTAGGGTGCTCCCCAAAGTGTTTTGTGGGTGCAGGGAGGCAGCCAGGCTCAAGCACCCACCCCTGGCACCCTTAGCACTCTTCTGTTTAGCCCTGGGGTGCTCCTGAGAGGGTTTTGTGGGTGCAGGAAGGCAGCACCCAGTGCTGGCACCCTCGGTGCTCCTGTGCTTGACTCTAGGGTGCTCCCCAAAGTGTTTTGTGGGTGCAGGGAGGCAGCCGGGCTCCAGCACCCACCCCTGGCACCCTCAGCGCTCCTGTGCTTGGCCCTGGGGTGTTCCCCAAAGGGTTTTGTGGGTGCAGGGAGACAACTGGGCTCCAGCAACTCTCCTGTGCTTGGCCCTGGCACTGATGGAGCTTCAATGGGTGGTTCTCAGACCTCTCCTGCTACTGTGCCATGCTGTCCCCCTTTGGCCAAGGGTCCTCAGCCCAGCCCAACCTCTCCTCATCCATGCCTGGCCTCCTTGACCCCCCCCCCCCTGTCTCCCCTTTCCCACAGGAAGCTGGAGACAACAACCAGTTTTGCTGGAGGAACCTCTTCTCCTGCATAAACCTCCTGCGCATCCTGAACAAGCTGACCAAGTGGAAGCATTCCCGCACCATGGTAAGGGCTTTGGGGGGCTCAGACCGGGTTGTCCTGGGGTGCTTGGACTGGGTGAGGGGGCTGTGGATGTCTCGTGCTGCACCCCAGACATTTCTGGGGAGCGGGAGGCCGGAGAGGGTGGGTGGAAGGGGAAAAGGGGCGAGTGTGCGCTGCAGGGAAGGGTTTGTGTGTGCTGGAGGAGACGGTTGGCAACCAAATCCATCTCATCCCTTTATCCCCGGGGGTGGGGGGCTCTTTCCCCCCCAGATGCTGGTGGTGTTCAAGTCGGCCCCCATCCTGAAGCGGGCGCTGAAGGTGAAGCAGGCCATGATGCAGCTCTACGTGCTGAAGCTGCTCAAGGTGCAGACCAAGTACCTGGGCCGGCAGTGGAGGAAGAGCAACATGAAGACCATGTCGGCCATCTACCAGAAAGTGCGGCACCGTCTCAATGACGACTGGGCTTACGGCAACGGTACGGCCTTCCCAGAGCATCCCCTTAGCCCCTGTCCTCCCTGCGGTGACCTCTCTGTGTCCACATGTCCCTTTCTGTGCAGCCTGGGGTGCAGGGAGGGATTTGGGGTGGGTCTTTTTAGTCTGGAGAAGAGAAGGCTGAGGGGGGATCTGATCAACACCTATAAATACTTGAAGGGTGGGTGTCAAGAGGATGGGGCTGGTCTTTTTTCAGTGGTGCCCAGGGAGAGGACAAGGCATAACAGGCACAAACTTAACCATAAGAAGTTCCATCTCAACATGAGGAGGAACTTCTTGACTTTGAGGGTGGCAGAGCCCTGGAAGAGGCTGCCCAGGGAGATGGTGGAGTCTCCTTCCCTGGAGACATTCAAACCCCCCTGGACATGTTCCTGTGCAACCTGCTCTGGGTGGACCTGCTTTGGCAGGGGGTTGGACTGGGTGGTCTCCAGAGGTCCCTTCCAACCCCATGTCATTCTCTGGTGACATTGTGGGGAAGAATTCAGTCTGAAGAAGAGGAGGATGAGGGGAGACCTTATCGTGCTCTGTAACTACCTGAAGGCGGGGTGTAGAGAAGCGGGGGTTGGTCTTGTCCCCCAAGTCACAGGAGATAGGACAAGGGGAAATGGCCTCAAGTTGCACCAGGGGAGGTTTAGATTGGATATTAGGAAACATTTCTTCACGGAAAGGGTTGAGGCACCATCCCTGGAGGTGTTCAAAAGATGGGTTGACGTGGTCCTCAGGAATATGGTTTAGTGATTTTTTTTATTGCTTATTTCTTATTTATTTTTTTGTCAGAGTTAGGTTGACGGTTGGACTAGATGATCTTTAAGGTCCCTTCCAACCTAGACGACTCTATGATTCTAAGAGCGAAAGCGCTGGCAGCGGTGGGTGTTGGAGCCGTTGGTGGGTGCCAGCTCTCCTCCCTACGTGTTCCTCTTTGTGAGGACCTACAAAGACCTTTCCTGGGGGATTTGGGCTGGCTGAAGTGTCATCAGCTTCCCTCTGACACCCCTTTTCCCTCTGCCCAGACCTGGATGCCCGGCCTTGGGATTTCCAAGCGGAGGAGTGTGCCCTGCGCGCCAGCATCGAGCGCTTCAACTCCCGTCGTTACGACCGGGCTCACAGCAACCCCGATTTTCTCCCCGTGGACAACTGCCTGCAGAGCGTGCTGGGTCAGCGCGTGGACCTGCCCGAGGATTTCCAGGTCAACTACGACCTGTGGCTGGAACGGGAGGTTTTCTCTCGCCCCATCTCCTGGGAGGAACTGCTGCAGTGACGGACCGTAGGGAGGGCAGGAAAGGGAAAAGGGGGGTGGTGGTGTGTGTTTTGGAGGGGGGGGGGTTTGGGGATTCCTGCCCCCCTCCCCGTGGTGGGCTTGGGGAGAGGCTGGAGCTGTGGGGACCCTCCCCCAGGCGCCATCCTGCCCCTCTGCCTCCTTCCAGGCTCAACCCCGAGCGGAGGGTGAAGGTTTGGTGGAGGCCACAATGGCCTTGGGAGCCTCCCGTTGGGTGGGGGGGGACCTGGACGTTCTCTTGGTCCATGCTTTTGGAGGCAGCACCCCCACCCACCCCCCTCCCGCCCCCCATCAGTGAGGGCTGAGAAGGAGGGCAGGGGGTGGCAGCAAAGAGGGGTGAGGGTCCCTTTGGAGCTGCTGCGGGACGCGGGGAGCAGAGGCTGTTGTCCCCCTGCCCCAAAACCTCTCTGGGGACACTGCGGTGGGGTCGGGGGCGCTGGGGGGGCTTTGGTGGGGGAGTTGAGGGGCTGAACTCTCCCCCANGGGGGCTTTGGGCAACCTGGTCTCCTTGAAGATGTCCCAGCCACTAGAAGGGATGGAACTGGATAAACTTTAAGGTCCCTTCCAACCCAAACCGTGCTGTGATTCTATGGCGATTCCACCCCTTCCCTGGGTTGGAGGGGACCTTTAAGTTCATCAAGACCAACCATCAACCCAACACCGACCAACCCACCGCTGACCCGTGTCCCTCAGCAACGGCTTTTAGATCCCTCCAGGGATGGTATTTGGGGAGTGGAGCCACAGGACGAGGGGGAAGGGTTTTAAACCAAAAATTAGGAGATTGAGATGAGATGTGGGGAAGGAATTCTTTGCTGTGAGGGTGGTGAGAGCCTGGCCCAGGTTGCCCCGAGAAGCTGTGGCTGCCCCATCCCTGGAGGGGTTCAAGGGCAGGTTGGAGGGGGCTTGGAGCAACCTGGTGTGGTGGGAGGTGTCCCTGCCCAGGGCAGGGGGTGGGAATGAGATGGTCTTCAAGGTCCTTTCCAACCCAAACCATTCCGTGATTTGCCTGTCCCCTTCCCTGCCCTCTCCTGAGTGCCCCCCCTGGGGTTTCTGACACAGACACGGTGGGGTCTCTGGGGTTTTCTTTGGCCCCTGCTACCAGCAGAGGGGATGGGCATCAGCCCCACCGTCCCCAGAGCCTGGGGGGGGAGCAGAGCTCGCCTTTACGCCTCGCCGTGCCTCAGTTTCCCTGGCAGAGGGGCAGCAGCAGCCCCCGCCAGCTCAGGTGGGTGAAATCTGGGGAGATTGACCCCTGGTTTGAGGGGGCGGTGGTGGGTTGTGTGCGGTGGGAGACTGGGATGGCTGGGATTTTCTCTTCATCTCCTGCTGGGATGGATCGGGGACGGAGCCCACGGTGCTCCAGGAGCTCAGCCCCCCACCCCGGAGCCCACCCCCCTTGGCTCTGAAGGCAGGAGGTGACAAACTCAGCCCGTAGTAGACACCAGAGAAGCCACACCTGTGGTGACATGAAGTCCCCAGAGCATGTGGCACCCATCCTGCCCCCCTCCCTCGTAGCCACGGGCGATGGTGACTCCTCCGCTGTCCCCAAAGCAGCTCCCTCACCTTGTTCCCCCCCCTTCAGTGGGGCAGCACAGATTGGGGGGGGGGGGGACACATCAGCAGGACCTGGCTTGGGGGGGGTTGTCCCACCGCTGTCACACCACAATGGGTGACGCACCTATTTCTGAGCCCCCCCAGGGTGCTCTCCCTCCACCTGGGTGCCCCCAGCACCCACCCCCTGGCCCCCCAAAACCCATTTCCAGTGCTTGGGGGGGGGGTCGGGGGGGTGAGGTGTGAACGGAGCTGGGTTGTCCATCACACACACCCCCCCCCTTCACATTCCCCCCCCCAGCCTCCTCCAAACTGTTCCCCAGCTGGGCCAGGAAATCACAGACGGCGGCTTTTATAGCGCCGCCGGAGCCATAAATAACTTATTAAAAATGTGTTTTATTGTTTATAAATGAATAACAAAATCCCCGCCCGTGAGGGGGGGGAGGGGGGGAGCTGTGAGATGGCCCAGGCTGGGGGTGGGCACCCACTTGGGGGCATGGCTGAGGGGGGGGGGGCACCCACTGTGCCGAGCCCCGGTGGGTGAGGAGCGTCGCCCCCCCAGATCTCGGAGCATTCGGGCTCCCTTGGGCCAAAAACCTTGGGGTTTTTTTTTTTGGTGGAAACCTTGGGTTTTGACCAGAAACCTGTTTTTTTTGGCCCCAAATGGGGCCGGACCAGCAGGTTGGGTGCCTCCCCGAGAGGGTCCGTGGTGCCCAACTGAGCTTCCCCCCCCCCGCCTCCCCCACCAGCATCAGGATGCAGGAGGCCAAGAGTTGGGGATGTGGCATTTTTGGGGTGTTTTTGGCATTTTTGGGGGGTCCTCGTGGTGTGT
>QJSC01003932.1:0-16553 GCA_003697955.1 Calidris pygmaea
ATCTTCCATGAGTCACTAGAGGTCACAATTTCATATAATTCTCCACCTTTCCATGAAAATTTTTGCATATGTAATGTACAGACTAATGCATAAAACTTCCCATCCTCTGTAATGTGAAATTTTGCAGTGGGATGACTGGAGCACCAAATGGGGAAAGTTTAAGTATGTTCACAAGAAACAGAAATTATGACAATTCTGCATTGAGATCCATAGAAAACCTCTAATAATTATGTTGGTCCTTGAGAAATCTTAGCAAGCACCACTACAGAAAAAACATTTATTCTTAAAGGTATGCAAGGAAAGAGAGCCTCCATGAAAAAGACCCTCCATGAAAAAGACCTTTCTACTTATTATTGGTATTTTTCATTTGAGGCTGGACTTCATTGTAGTGCCTGTGGTGTTCTGTTTCTAGTCATTTATCTTAAGCAGTTCATCACCTTTTTCAGGCTTTTTCTGTCTTTAGAAACTTGCTTTCTTTGTTCAAATTAAAGCTGTTTTAGTGTAGTATAACTAATCCAGTAAGGTAAAAGAGTTTGAATGCAGAATGTTTGCTGTACAAATGACTAACTGAGGACTGAAAAATGTTTTAATGAGTGGGAACAAGAAACAAAATACTGAATTTCTACTAAAATAACAAAAATGTAAGGTAAACAGCAATGGAATTGAATTTGCATCCACTTAAATTTCATTCTCTCATTCACAGAGGTGGTAGACCCTTTAAAAATGACCAATAGTCTAGTCTTATTTTATTTACTTTCTTACTATGTTTTCATGTGTTAGTTAAGTTACCTGTCTAGGGTAGATGAAGGATTTTTTAATTTTTCTTAAACATCACATTTAAGGTTGTTTGGGTTTTTTTAAAGAAAATCTGGCAGTCTGCATCCTAGACCTGCAAAATAAGTTAGTATAATTATGTATTGCGTTCTTTTGTTGTATCAGGGATATAATTCAACATACTTCACTACGTTATTTGTAAATAAGCATTTTTAGTATAAGTGCTATATTCTGTAATGTCTAATATTAAAGTAATGACAGGTGCATTATTGAAGATGCAACTTATTGAGAAGAGGAAGTAGAAAATATTGGTTAATGTTACCTTTATTCTGTTTGTTGCACTGAATTTCAAGAGTATAATTTGTAAATCAAGTTTGGTCATGTGTGTAATCAGATTTTATTTTCATTGTAATGCTTATATAATTAAGTTACCTGTATATATTTCTGGCAACTATTCCATAAGCATGGACAATATATTATGTTTGTCACTATAGAGTTAATGCAACAAGTTAACAAGGGAAGCTCCTTGCAAAGAAAAGGAGTAAACAGAAGCACCTTTCTGGGACAGTGTGGTGCATAATTTCAGTGCTACCAGAGCTGACAGACAGTAGGTCATCCTAAACTTGACTCCAAATTGCTCTTTGGTGTAGTAAGCACATTGACATACTGCTATCAGTGCTGTAAAAAGTACAACAATGGCTGGTTTTAACCTAAAAGCATATTGTAATTTAAATTTTTCCTACAAAATAAATTTATATTTAATTGCTGCCTAAAACATGTACTTAAAATTAGAATTTTTAGGAGTTGAGGGTAGGCGGGCATGCCAGTATATTTAGGAGAGGGGCTGTTGTATATATGTTTCTTTGCACTTCGCCTTCAATTTGACTATTAATCAAAAACTCCCAGCTCTGACTGGGGTGAATCTGCAACCTGACATTTATGTATTTTTATTGTGATTCAGGTCTTCTATATTCTGTGGCCCAGAGCTTCAGAATTTGACAGAAAAGATTGTCTTTCAATTCTCAAATGTGAATTCTCTGATGTACCTTTAATATGGAAAATGACCAAGCAATGAATTTTATTCTGCTGACTTTCTAATATTAATGTGGAGTATTATTTGAAGCTTATATTAAGGGCTATTAACCAGTAGTGTTTCCATTTGGAAAGAGTAAGAATGATGATGGCCATATTGGTGAGTACAGTCCAGATTCTGGTTTAATTCCAGAAACTGTCACCTATTCAGTAATTAGTTTGCTGTAGTTGCTTGATTTCTCAGATTCTTTTAGGAACATTTTATTGATTTCTGAATTGGGAAATAGATGTTGGGGATTAGGGACACTCACTTAAGACCTCCCAGCTGTGTTACTATGGCTGATGTATGTTTTGGATTTCATCTTCCATATATACAAATGCAGCATCATAAGATGAAAGCTCAAGAAATACAGATGACTGCAGATTGTCCTCATGAATGAAGCCAGTAAGGGTTAATGAAACTAACTTCTTTTTTAAGCCTGATGAACAAATGAGAAATAATCCAAAGAAAACCAATTCGCCATTCACTAGCTTTGTGCAATATTATTGCTAGACTTAAACACTAGCACATTGTGCTTGGCTTGAAGAAAGATCTTTAACTCCATTATATTCAAAAGGACATATTAAATGCATATTCTATTGTAAACAACTCTGCAAAGTTACTATACCTAAAAATGCTCAATGTTATAAAGTATTAAGCAACAAGTACTGTTCAATATCAATGACATAGACAGTGGGATCGAGTGCACCCTCAGGAAGTTTACAGATGACATCAAGCTGAGTGGTGCAGTTGACATGCCTGAGGGACAGGATGCCATCAAAAGGGACCTGGACAAGTTCGAGAAGTGGGCCTGTGTGAACCTCACGAGATTCAAGGAGTCCCTTGGGGGGCAGCCCTGAAGGGAAAAGGAGTCCAGGAAGGCTGGACATTTTTCAGGGAGGAAGTCTTAAAAGCACAGGAGCAGGCCATCCCTGTGCGCAGTAAAGCAAGCCATCTGGGGAAAAGACCGGCCTGGCTGAACAAAGAGATAAGATCACAGCTCAGGGGAAAAAGGAGAGTTTATGACCTTTGGAAAAAGGGGCAGGCCACTCAGGAAGATTATAAAGGTGTAGCAAAGTTATGTAGGGAAAAGATTAGAAAGGCGAAAGCCCAGCTAGAACCTGACCTGGCCCTGGATGTTAAAAACAATAAAAAGAATTTCTATAAATAAATTAATAGCAAGAGGAGGACTCGGGACAGCCTCCATCCACTATTGGATATGGGAGGTAACATAGTGACATAGGATGAGGAGAAGGCTGAGGTACTTAATACCTTCTTTGCCTCAGTCTTTAGTAATGGAGTAGGGTGTCCCCTGAGTACCCAGACCCCTGAACTAGCAGACAGGGGTGGGGAGCAGAATGAAGCCCCCGTAATCCAAAGGGAGGTGGTGAGGGACCTGCTCCAGCACCTAGATGCAAACAAGTCTATGGGCCCAGATGGGATCCACCCAAGGGTACTGAGGGAGCTGGTGGAAGTGCTTGCGGAGCCACTCTCCATCATTTACCAGCGGTCCTGGCAAACTGGGGAGGTCCCAGCTGACTGGCGTCTAGCAAATGTGATGCCCATCCACAGGAAGGGTCAGAAGGATGATCCAGGGAACTACAGGTCTGTCAATCTGACCTCGGTGCCTGGGAAGGCCATGGAATAGATCATCCTGAGTGCCATTATGCAGCACATGAAGGACACCCAGGTGATCAGGCCCAGCCAGCACGGGTTCACGAGGGGCAGGTCCTGCTTGACAAACCTGATCTCCTTCTATGACAAAGTGACCCGCTTGCTGGGTGAAGGAAAGGCTGTGGATGTTGTTTACCTGGACTTTAGTAAGGCCTTCGATACAGTCTCCCACAGTATCCTCCTGGAGAAACTGGCTGCTCATGGCTTGGATGGTAGTACTCTCTGCTGGGTTAAAAACTGTCTGGAGGGCTGGGCCTAGAGAGTGGTGGTGAATGGAGTCCAGTTGGTAGCCGGTCACGAGTGGTGTCCCACAGGGCTCGGTACTGGGACCCATTCTCTTTAACATCTTCATCAGTGATCTGGAGGAGGGGATTGAGTGCACCCTCAGTCAGTTTGCAGATGACACCAAGTTGGGTGAGAATGTCAACCTGCTGGAGGGTTGAAAGGCTTTGCAGAGGGATCTGGACAGGCGGGATCGATGGGCTGAGACCAACGGGATGAGATTCAATAAGGCCAAGTGCTGGGTCCTGCCCTTGGGTCACAACAACCCCATGCAGTGCTCCAGGCTGGGGGCAGAGTGGCTGGAGCTGCCTGGCAGAAAAAGACCTGGGGGTGTTGGTCGACTGTCGGCTGAACACGAGCCAGCAGTGAGCCCAGGTGGCCAAGAAGGCCAACAGCATCCTGGCCTGTGTCAGGAACAGTGTGGTGAGTAGGACTCAGGAGGTGATCGTCCCCCTGTACTCGTCACTGATGAGACCCCACCTCAAGTACTGTGTTCAAGTTTGGGCCCCTTACCACAAGAAAGACATTGAGGTGCTGGAGCGAGTCCAGAGAAAGGCAACAAAGCTGGTGAGGGGTCTGGAGAGTAAGTCTTATGAGGAGAGGCTGAGGGAGCTGGGGTTGTTCAGTGAGGAGAAGAGGAGGCTGAGGGGAGACCTTATCACTCTCTACATCTCCCTGAAAGGAGGTTGTGGAGAGGTGGGGTGCGGCAACAAAGGGCATGGACTCCACCAAGTGGTGAAGTGAAGACGTTTAATGTTTCATTTTTACAGCATATATAGTTTCTCTCTTTTGATCACGCGCTGTGCTCTCTACACAGATAGGTTGTGGGGGCGTGTCCACGCGCCGTTGTGAGCAATACAATTGGCTACATATAAGTGTTCACGCGCCTATGCTAATAAGTCATTGTTATTTCTTTTGGTATTGTTATCTATTTTGTTAGCTTGCTATCTATTTCACATTACCATATAAGGACATAGTTTACTGTTCTCAAGGCTTCCTTCCCATCACTGCAAGAACACCTGCCGAGCTCTCACTCAGCAGTGCGTCTCCACAATTCCTCACTCCCCACAGCAGGAGTAGGTCTCTTCTCCCAAGTTACAGGCGATAGGACAAGAGGAAATGGCCTCAAATTGTGCCAGGGGAGGTTCAGGTTGGATGTTAGGAAAAATTTCTTCACCGAAAGAGCTATCAAGCACTGGAATGGGCTGCCCAGGGAAGTGGTTGAGGCACCATCCCTGAAGATATTCAAAAGACGAGTTGACACGGTGCTCGGGGATATGGTTTAGTATTGGTTGGTGGGGTGTGGGTGTGGTGTGTGGTGGGTTTTTTGTTTGTTTTTTTATGGTTGGACTAGATGGTCTTAAAAGTCCCTTCCAACCTAGGCGATTCTGTGATTCTGTGATTCTGTGACTCGGCAAGGCCAAGTGCAAGGTCCTGCACCTGGGTTGGGACAACCCCCATTATCAATACAGGCTGGGGGATGAAGGGATTGAGAGCACTCCTGCCAAGAAGGACTTGGGGGTACTGGTGGATGAAAAACTGGACATGAGCCAACAATGTGTGTTCACAGCCCAGAAGGCCAACGTTATCCTGAGTTCCATCAAAAGAAGCATGGCCAGGAAGTCGAGGGAGGTGATTCTCCCCCCTCTACTCTGCGCTGGTGAGACCCCACCTGGAGTGCTGCACCCAGCTCTGGAGACCTCAGTAGAAGAAAGACTCGGACTTGTTGGAGTGGCCACAAAAATAATCAGAGGAATGGAATGCCTCTCCTATGAGGAACATCTGAGAGAGTTGGGGTTGTTCAGCCTGGAGAAGAGAAGGCTCTGGGGAGACCTTATTGTAGCCTTTCAGTACTTAAAGGGGGCTTATCAGAAAGATGGGGACAGATTTTTTAGCAGGGCCCATTGCAATAGGACAAGGGGTAATGGTTTTAAACTAAAAGAAGGTAGATTTAGACTAGATAAAAGGAAGAATTTTTTTACAATAAGGGTGGTGAAACACTGGAACAGGTTGCCCAGAGAGGTGGTAGATGCCCCATCCCTGGAAACATTCAAATATGTTAAAAAAAGGAAAAAAACGAAACAAACATTTCTAGCAATACTTAAAAACTAAGAAAAGTTTTAACTGTCTGCCTTTTGCTCTTTTTTCTTTAGTGTAGCTTTTCTGCAATGCAAGTTTATTGCTGTGTATTTCATGTTTTTTAATATCATGACTCAGAAGTTTAAACCTGTATACAAAATACTGAACTCAGCTTCTTGTACATGCAACGTAACATCATACTCACAGTTTTGGTGCTTTAAAATGATTCCTTTTTTTCTTTTTTTATTAAAGGATATTTATTTGACCAATATCTCATTTTAACTTTAAATATGCACTAATGTTAAAAAAATATTTTTAATACAGTTTTGTTTCCACAAAAAAAAATCATATATCATTTATTTAGATTTCCATTTTTATTCTTTTAACTCCTCAAGCTGCATAACTGTCATTGCTTAATGGCAGATGGTTGTGCCTAAGCTATGATGCAGCAGGGAATAATTATATTTAGGTAACATCGTTGTAAACTAAGTCACTAATGATTTAGGTATTATAGAAGAATCTTGCTCTTAAACAATGCAGGATAGGTGAGCTTAAATACAAATCAAACCCACTTTCCATCTCTTAAAAATACTCCATGAAAAGAGTAGACATTTAAACCCAGAAATATTAAAAGCTTAGCTCGCTTATTACACTCTCCTACCCTTAGCAATACCATTACATGGCGAGAACAAGCCTCCACCTGCAATCACTTAAAAAGACAAGCAATGATAATGGAAAAGCTCAAATCAAAAACATGACTTCTCTGCTAGTTGCTTTTTTGGTATGTGTACAATATAATATTTTAAAAACAAACTAGATTATATATGAAGAACTCAGATATTTTAGAAGTACCTTTATGAGTGTTTTGAAGAGTTTTATCGTTTCGGGGGGGGGAGGGCATACCCCAAAATACACAACCAATCATTTCCAGACTAGAGTTGACAGCTGGTTTGTTTTGGTTTGGTTTGTTTCTCCTATAACCATTTTGTGTTGTTATTTATCTAGACATAAAACTTAGGAAAATATTCATAGTAGGCAGAGATATGTTTGTACTGTGTATCTTTTTCCTTTTACTCCTGTGTTTCTGGTACAAAAACTACACTGCATACAAGTCAGTATAGTCAGGTTTTATGTCCAGCTGGTCCCTTAACACGAGGAAAAAAAATTGTGTATTTATGGAACAAGAACCTTTCAGTGCAATTATAATCCTGAGAAAACGGTACAATGTTTCTAATAGCAATGTGAATGACAGGTTGCAAATGCAGTACAAACACTACACTGCAAAGTATCTTACAAAAATCTGAGGCCTGTCTGGCTCAGGTTTTCTAGTATTGTCTTTCATTTCTGGTGATAATGGCATATGCTATTAATTTTGGATTGTGGAAGAACAAATAGGAAATGTGTTTTGAAATAAGCAAGTTCTTTGATAATCACTGACTTTTCTTTTGAAAGAAGAGGGTTATATTTGTAGCTGGGGTCTGTTCCTAATGCTTTCACTGTGCCCTCAGTGGTGTGTGTAATCCTGGTGTGCATGCCTCCACACATCATGCTGTGCAGAACAAACTTCTGTTTAAGAATATTTGCTACCATCAATTGGTGTCTACTTTGGCACTGGTGGGCTTGAGTAGGTAAGTAGCTGCTTTTTTATGACTTTTATGGATATTCCTACAGGTTGAAAGTATATTTAATGCATGCATCAGATTTGCAAATTAGTGAAAATTAGTGAATAAATCTGTAGGCACACTTTGAAGACAGTGGTATGCTACTCAGAATAAGGCCTAAATGTTTATACAACACACAGAAGATGAGTAGAATTTTTTTTCATGTTAGTTACATGTCAGATGTAAAGGAAGTGTACATTGTAAATAAATATTCATTAGGCCACAGTCCTCAAACTTATAGAAATAAAACACCTCTTTTTCACAGAAACCATTGGTATTCGTAGCGTTTGTTTCTGTTACACCAGTTATTACTCAGCAGATGGGACATGAGGAAGGGAGAGAAGTAAAAATGGTAAGTGCATTTGTCAGATCCCTTTTTCCAAAACCTATGAACTGTTCCTTTTCTCAGTAGTTCTTACTGCTGCTTCCCATCATGAAGAGAAGCCCATTTTACAAGTTTTACTCTTCCTGTCGTAGGAGGGACCTTATAAGAATCCTGGACTTCTGCAGCAATTCTGAATGCCAAACCCGAGGTCGCCGAGAGGAACTGCCGGCCCGACCCGCAGCAGAATGGCAGATCTCGGCGCACAGGCGGTTTTCCTGAGGTAAGGACACGTCAGGGTAGCGGAGGGCCCTACCAGGAGCCGGCAGCTCTCTCACGGGAGGCGCTAGCGAGACCTAGGCGTTGCCAGAGCAATGGTGACCACCCCCGCCTATAAAAAGCAGCCCGGGGAGAGAGCGCGATTAGGAGTGTGGCGAATAGGGCGTGGCGCTGAAGGTGTGCCTCTTCGAGCACTGGGCACCGCCTTGTGATCATCTGCACAGGTCAAGGGCACTCATCCTACCTGACCCTCAAGGCAAAATGGTGGGCGCTCCTCTGAGAGCAAAGGCTGTAACTCGGGCTCGGGGGTCTGCACTATCTACTCCAGTGGTGGCCGATGCCTCCACCCAGACGGAGCAGCTGAAAGCTGCAGTGCAGACCTCAGACTGCAGGAAGCGCCTAGATCTTTCTCCTGGGGCAGGGACAGACAGCAGACCTGCCTGTAAGAGGTGTGGCCAGGTGGAGGACCTCCTGCAGCAGGTGGCTAAGCTGCAGGAGGCAGTGAGGAGGCTTCATAGCATCAGGGAGGCTGAGAAGGAGATAGACAGCTGGTTCGGAGCACAGTCTGCAGTGGACCCAAAGCCCATTGCCAAGCAGTCAAAAACTCTTGCTCCAGAACACACAGAAGGGAGGGGGAGCCAGTAACATGGAAGACTGGAAGCTTGTGACAGCAAGGACCAGCAGGAGGAAGAGACTTCCCCTGAAGCCTGAGGTGCCCTTGCAGAACTGCTTCACAGCTCTGCAGAGCAAGAAGGAAAGACTCAGTGCATCAGGAGAGATGCTGGAGCTGAGTAAGGAAGCCTAATCTGCTTGTATAACAGCCAGCGCAACCAAGAAAAGGTGATGGGTGATAGAAGTAGGCAACTCTCTTCTGAGGGTTATGGGGACACCCATTTGCTGACCTGATGCACTCTCTAAGGAAGTGCGCTGCTTACCAGAGTCTCATATCAGGGATGTCACTGAGAGGCTACCAAACCTCATACAGTCCTCTGACTATTATCAACTGCTGTTGTTTCATGTGGGCACCACTGATAAAGCCAGGAGCAGCCTGAGGACTATCAAGAAAGATTATAGAACCCTGGGAGCAGCAGTCAGGGACTCAGGGGCACAGGTAGTTTTTTCATCGATCCTTCCAAGTCAAAGGGAAGGGGGTTGATAAGGCCAGTGGAATCTGGCAAATCAACAAATGGCTACAGGACTGGTGCCACAAGCAGGGTTTTGGCTGTTTAGACCATGGAAACCTGGTCCACTTGTCAGGGAAGGGGAAGAGTATCTTTTGTCAGAGGCTTGCCAAGCTTGTGAAGAGAGCTTTAAACTAGAGTTGCTGAGGGAGGGGAATCTCAGTCCATCCCACTCCTACCAGCATGATGCCAGTACCAGAAATAGGTGCCCAGAGCCTGAAGAAGGGTTGTAGGTCAACAGGAGAGCACCTGGAGTGCAGCACAAAGGAATACCAGCCACTCCAGCCAGTAAGTTAGCTTCATTGGGGACACAAATGCCTCTATGCAAATGCACGTAGCATGGGGAATAAACAGGAGGAGCTAGAGATGTGTACATGCCTGCAAGGTTATGATCTTATTGGCATCATGGAGACATGGTGGGATGGCTCCTATGACTGGAGTGTTGGAATGGAAGGATAGAGGCTCTTCAGGAAGGACAGGCAGGGGAGATGAGGAGGGGGTGTTGCACTCTATATCAATGACCAGCTGGAGTGCATGGAGCTCTGCCTGGGGATGGATGAGGAGCCAACAGAGAGCTTATGGATCAGGATTAAAGGGAGGGTAAGGACAGCCGATGTTACAGTGGGGTCTGCTACAGGCCACCTGACCAGGAAGACTGAGCGTATGAGACCCCATATAGACAGATAGGAGCAGCCTCACATTCATAAGCCCTAGTTCTCATGGGGGACTTCAACCACCCTGATATCTGTTGGAGGGACAACACAGCAGGGCACAAGAAACCCAGGAGGTTCCTGGAATGTGTTGATGATAACTTCCTTCTCCAAGTGATAGAGGAGCCAATGAGGAGAGGTGCCATGCTGGACCTTGTTCTCACCAACAAGGAGGGGCTGGTGGGGAATGTGAAGCTCAAGGGCAGCCTTGGCTGCAGTGACCATGAGATAGAGGAGTTCATGGTCCTTAGAGCAGCGAGGAAGATGCAGAGTAAGCTCACTACCCTGGACTTCAGGAGAGCAGACTTTGGCCTCTTGAGGGATCTGCTTGGTAGACTACCATGGGATAAAGCCCTGGAGGAAAGAGGGGCCCAGGAAAGCTGGTTAATATTCAAGGATCACCTCCTCCAAGCTCAGGAGTGATGCATCCCAACTAAGAGGACGTCGGGCAAAAACATCAGGAGGCCTACATGAATGAACAAGGAGCTCCTGGAGAAACTGAAACACAAAAAGGAGGCCTACAAAAGGTGGAAGTAAGGACAGGTAGCCTGGGAGGAATACAGAGAAACTGTCTGAGCAGCCAGGGATCGGGTTAGGCAAGCAAAAGCCCAGACAGAGTTAAATCTGACCGAAGATATCAAGAAAAGCTTCTATAGGTATGTTGGTGCCAAAAGGAAGAATAGGGAAAATGTGGGCCCTTTCTGGAAGGGAATGGGGGACCTGGTCACCTGGGATATGGACAAGGCTGAGGTACTCAATGACTTTTTTGCCTCAGTCTTCACTGGCGAGTGCTCTAGCCAAACCGCCCAAGTCACAGAAGGCAAAGGCAGGGACTGGGAGAATAAAGAACCACCCACTGTAGAAGAACAGGTTCAACACCATCTGAGGAACCTGAAGGTACACAAGTCCATGGCATCCGATGAGATTCATCCACATGTCTTGAGGGAACTGGTGGATGAAGTTGCTAAGCCACTATCCCTCATATCTGAGAAGTCATGGCAGTCTGGTAAAGTTCCCACTGACTGAAAAAGAGGAAACATAACCCCCATTTTTTAAGAGGGGGAAAAAAGGAAGACCCAGGGAGCTACAGGCTGGTCAGTCTCACCTCTGTGCCTGGAAAGTTCATGGAGCAGATCCTCCTGGAAACTTTGCTAAGACACATGGAAAGGAGGTGATCGGTGACAGCCAACATGGCTTCACTAAGGGCAAATTGTGCCTGACAAATTTGGTGGGCTTTTACGATGGGGTTACATTGTTGGTGGATAAGGGGAGAGCAACTGACGTCATCTACAATGACAACATTGTTTACTGTTCCCAAGGCTTCCTTCCCCATCACTGCAAGAACACCTGCCGAGCTCTCGCTCAGCAGCGCGTCTCCACAATTCCTCACTCCCCACATCCCCACATGATATCCTTGTCTCTAAATTGGAGAGACATGGATTTGATGGATGGACCACTCAGTAGATAAGGAATTGGCTGGATGGGTGCACTGAAAGAATTACGGTCAACGGCTTGATATCCAAGTGGCAACCAGTGATGACTGGCCTTCCTCAGGGGTCGGTACTGGGACCAGTGCTGTTCAATATCTTTGTTGGAGACGTGGACAGGGGGATAGAGTGCACCCTCAGCAAGTTTGCTGATGACCCCAAGTTGTGTGGAGTGGTTGACATGCTGGAGAGAAGGGATGCCATCCAGAGGGACCTGGACAGGCTTGAGAGGTGGGCTTGTGCAAACTACATGAAGTTCAACCAGGTCAGGTGCAAGGTCCTGCACCTGGATCAGGACAATCCCAAGCACAAATACAGACTGGATTGAGAATGGCTGGAGAGCATCCCTGAGGAGAAGGACTCGGGGGTGTTGGTGGATGAAAAGCTCAACATGAGCCGGCAATGTGCACTGGCAGCCCGGAAAGCCAACCACATCCTGGGATGCATCAAGAGAAGTGTGGCCAGCAGGTCACGGGAGATGATTCTGCCCCTCTACTCTGCTCTGGTGAGACCCTACCTGGAATACTGCATCCAGCTCTGGGGCCGCCAACATAAAAAGGGCATGGACCTGTTGGAGCAAGTCCAGAGGAGGGCCATGAAGATGATCAGAGGGCTGGAGCACCTCTCCTATGAGGACAGGCTGAGAGAGTTGGGGTTGTTCAGCCTGGAGAAGAGAAGGCTCCAGGGAGACCTTATAGCAGCCTTCCAGTACCTAAAAGGGGGTGTCTAGGAGAGATGGAAAGGGACTCTTTATGAGGGAGTGTAGAGATAGGATGAGGGGTCATGGTTTAAACTGAAAGAGAGTAGATTTAGATTAGCTATTAGGAAGACATTCTTTATTGTGAGGGTGGTAAGGCACTGGAACAGGTTGCCCGGGGAAGTTGTGGATGCCCCATCCCTGGAAGTGTTCAAGGCCAGGCTGGATGGGTGTGGGAAAGTAACGGAAGATTGGCGAGGAGGACTGTAAATACGCTCAAGTGACTCGCATGTGGGGTGCTGGAAAACACATCTATCACACTAATTGTTGCTTAATTTTGTGTGCTCAACAAGCAGAACATCTGCACTTGGATAACATAGGCCTGGGATGGACTCAGGGGCACCTTATCAAACACGCCTGGGATACCTGCCCTGCTGTTGAAGAGATCAAAGCACAGCGGAAACCTCTGCCTGCCAGAATCCTTGAAATACAGGCCAGAACAGCAAGTGGGAGCTCTCTCACTCCCTTGCTAACAAGGACTCTCATGCTAATGTTAGCTCCGTGGTGCCTGCGTCCCCTGCTTGCCTGCCTCTGCCCGGGTGCTGCTTCAGAGGTTCCCGGATCCATGAGGTATTGACATTAAATTTGTTCTTTGCCCTTAATCCATGGTTTTGTGGTTGTTCCTGCATCCTGCCTGCATTGAATCACACAATGGGGCTTGGAGCAACCTGCTCTAGTGGGAGGTGTCCCTACCCATGGCAGGGTGGTTGGAACAAGATGATCTTTAAGATTCCTTCCAACCAAAAGCATTCTACGATTCTATGAAATACCACCACCATCAGAGCTTGTGCTTTATGCTCACAACACAGATAGCTTATCTAGGTCTAATGCCGTGGAATTTTACCATGTTTTTATCTTTTAAGATAGAGGCATGTAATTAATCTAATTATAAAATAGCCTCTGTAAACTTTAGATGTATTGTGTAGACTGTTTAACTATTAAAAGCATCATTTTGCTGATAAAACTGCACTATAGCAGACAACTACTCCAAAGTTTTTATCAGGTAGCCATTGTCACATAACCCACTTTGTTCACAGAAGTGCTGCAAGTTTCTGTCCAACTTTCCATCCTGCAGAGCTGTAGACTTGACTTGTTTCCACTGAGATGCTTTCCTGCCCTTTCTGCCTTTGCTCTGAGACTCTCAGTTCTGTTACTTTTTCTAAACTTTATGCAAATCTTCACCACTGTTATGCTGACTGTCCAGACTTTCATCAACTCAATAAAAGCACATTTCTCAAAAACTTGCCACAACAGGAAGGGCTGGTGGATAAAAACAGGCAGAAATTCTTATCTGTGCTGTTACAGCTTCTGCCTGTCTGCATTAGTGCTGGAGTTCACTCTCTCCTCATTAATCAACCAAAGCTCTGGTACAACAAAACAAAAATTACTTTCAAGATCAGTTCCTGTATATGCTGCATTCTCCCTTTGTTCCTTCTATATTTGTGTACTGTGTATTGGATATGTTTGTTGGAGATTCTTGTGCCACAGACGATCACCTTTATTATCTTCTTTTCACTTTCTCCTCACCATGGAAGGTAGAAGACTTGACTTTTATGAGACCTCTCACTATGCCCCACATTGCCAAGTACATTCATGGTCTTTCAAACATAATTCAAATTCACTATTTACGTCTTTCTTTTATCTTGAACTTCTCTAATTTGCATCACACTCCCTCTGTATATTACTGTTTGAAAGTCACAGGAATAAGAAAAAAATTGAAGAATCATGCAATTCATACAAAGCTTTTATATTAACTATAATTTTTCTTCCTCAGTACTTTATTTTAATCCCATTAAATTTCAGCAGAAATGTAACTGAGCTCTTACTGTACAAAATCATCAATGCATGCTCAAACTGCTATGCATGTTAATTGCACAATTTAAACAACACAAAAGATATTTTATGAATCAACTTCATATGAAATATCATAAAGCAATGGCCTCCCCCCCACTACTTGCTGGAGCAGACAGAGCCCTGTAAAAACGATTTGACAAAGAAGCTGTCGCACTCTGCTCTTGGTTTCTAATGATGTGTTAAAAAAGGGAAGTGTTGAATAGGAATTAAAAATTAAAAATCACATATCCTATCCCTTTCTTGCAGGAGCAGGTATGTCATTCCCATAATAGTTTCCTGAAGGCTTCTACTTCTGGAAGGTCACAACCTCTCTACCTTGCTAAGTGATCCATTGCAGTGCCTACTCTTAATATCTGAAACATAAGGTCATTACTTCTCGTCCTGCCCACTGTCACTGTCTGAACAAATTATTTCCACCCTCTCTGCAACAGCCTTTTACGTGTTACATCATCTCCCACCCTGCCTTGCTCTGTCACTCATCTTTAAATTAAACTGCACTCAGCGGGTCAGCCTAGCACAGGCCATGCTGGGCTGCGCTGCGCTATTGGAGCTGCCTTTGTGAGGTCTGGCCATTTGGCCACTTCCTCTGGTGCTCATGGCCAGCAGACAGGATCAAGAAAAAACACGTGCTAGTGAGTGACACTCACTGCATATCTACTCTCATTTAATCCTTTCCTGGAAAAGATGGGAGAAGGGAAGAGTGCAGGACTTGTCCTCAGTCAAAGGTAACATTAGTTAAATATGCTTGATTGATAGAGCAAATTTCTGTTCAGGAAAGTTTGTCACTTTTCTAAAATAATGTGTCCACTCAGGCCACATTTTTGGGGAAAACATTAGCTGCAGGTTGTCTACCATGACATACTTTCCTTAGCTTTATATACAACCTAACATTTATTCATCTAAAACACATTTAAATACTCAAAAGCAGTTACAGTCCCAAGTCAATACTTTGTCTCATTTCACAGAAAAAAAACCCCACCCTTCAAGTCTTTAGCTTTTAATCTCAATTTTCAATAAGAAACTGTAAACAGAAATTATGTGTCCCAACCAGCATTTGTCAAGACTGCACTATCAGCCGTTTGGGATAAACCTGGGTTCTCTCCTAGCCATCAGCTGCCCAACAGATCTGAAGTCTTTCTGCCTTATGAGGCCTGGATACATGAATTTGCTGAAATCCTTAGTGGATACTCAGTTTCAGGGATGCTTCTCAATAAGAAAGCATTTGGTACTGTCAATACTAGCTTGGTTAAATGACTGCAGCATGTGTCCTTGTGGCCAAGAAGGCCAATGGCATCGAACAGAATCATAGAATCATAGCATTGTCTAGGTTGGAAGGGACCTTAAAGATCATCTAGTCCAACCATCGACCTAACTCAGATAAAAACCATCACGAAACCATGTCTCTAATCACTATGTCAACTCGTCTTTTAAATACCTCCAGGGATGGTGCCTCAACCACTTCCCTGGGGAGCCCATTCCAATGTTTAATAACCCTTTCAGTGTAAAAATTTTTCCTAATATCCAATCTGAACTTCCCCTGGCGCAACTTGAGGCCATTTCCTCTTGTCCTGTCACCTGTGAGAGACCGACCCCTGCCTCTCTACAACCTCCTTTCAGGGAGTTGTAGAGGGCAATGATGTCTCCCCTCAGCCTCCTTTTCTCTAGGCTGAACAACCCCAGCTCCCTCAGCCTCTCCTCATAAGACTTACTCTCCAGACCCCTCACCAGCTTCGTTGCCCTTCTCTGGACCCGCTCTAGCACCTCAATGTCTTTTTTGTAGCAAGGGGGCCAAAACTGGACACAGTACTTGAGATGGGGTCTCACCAGTGACAAGTACAGGGGGAAAATCACCTCTCGGGCCCTTCTCGCCACGCTGTTCCTGATACAGGCTAGGATGCTGTTGGCCTTCTTGGCCACCTGGGCACACTGCTGGCTCATGTTCAGCCCACAGTCGACCAACACCCCCCAGGTCTTTTTCTGCCAGGCAGCTCCAGCCACTCTGCCCCAAGCTTGTATTACTGCATGGGGTTGTTGTGGCCCAAGTGCAGGACCGGTCACTTAGCCTTGTTGAACCTCATCCCATTGGTCTCAGCCCATCGATCCAGCCTGTCCAGATCCCTCTGCAAAGCCTTTCAACCCTCCAGCAGGTCGACACTCCCACCCAACTTGGTGTCATCTGCAAACTGACTGAGGGTGCACTAGATCCCCTCCTCCAGATCACTGATAAAGATGTTAAAGAGAACCAGCCCCAGTACTGAGCCCTGGGGGACACCACTCGTGACTGGTCGCCAACTGGATTTAACTCCATTCACCACCACTCTCTGGGCCTGGCCCTCCAGACAGTTTTTAACCCAGCAGAGAGTATTCCCATCCAAGCCATGGGCTGTCGCAACGGAGGGAAGAAGGGCACTCAATATGAGC
>QJSC01003932.1:16653-42711 GCA_003697955.1 Calidris pygmaea
ATACATATTGCAAAATGCAAGCTCATTATTGGTTAGTTCTATAAAGGTAAGTTCCGCCCAAAACTTCATTTATTATGATTACATGTTCTCCTTCTCACACGTAGGAGCAACAGAGGGAAGACATCCTGTTGTTGGACAACAGCTGCCTTCAAGGCCAGAACGGCCTTGCAGTGTTAGCAGCTAGTCAGTCTCCCACAATGGGCAGCCAGTTTCTCCAGGAGGATACTGTGGGACACCATATCGAAGGCCTTGTAAAGTCCAGGTAAACAACATCCACAACCTTTCCCTCATCCAGCAAGCGGGTCACTTTGTCATAGAAGGAGATCAGGTTTGTCAAGCAGGACCTGCCCCTCATGAACCCGTGCTGGCTGGGCCTGATTGCCTGGGTGTCCTTTATGCTCCACTCAGGATAATCTGCTCCATAAGCTTCCCAAAGTGTCAGACTGACAGGCCTGTAGTTCCCCAGATCCTCCTTCCAGCCCTTCTTGTGGATGGGCATCATATTTGCTAGACACCAGTCAGCTGGGACCTTCCCAGTTTGCCAGGACTGCTGGTAAATGATGGAAAGTGGCTCAGTGAGCACTACCACCAGCTCCCTCAGTACCCTCCGGTGGATCCCATCTGGTCCCATAGACTTGTTTATATCCAGGTGTTGGAGCAGGTCCCTCACCATCTCCCTTCAGATTACCTTTAAAGGTAAGGGAAGTAGGCAGAGCAAGAGACCCCTTGTCTTAACTGTGAGCTTCTGAATTTGCTCAAAAACAAAAGAGAAGCTTACCAGAGATGGGAAAGCAGATGAATATTCGTTGAGAACTACAAGGACATTGCCAGGGTCTTAATCACAACCTCAGAATCATCACAGAATCACAGAATCCCCTTGCCAAAGCAGGTCCACCGAGAGCAGGTTGCACAGGAACGTGTCCAGGCAGGTTTTGAATGTCTCCAGAGAAGGAGACTCCACCACCTCCCTGGGCAGCCTATTCCAGTGCTCTGCCACCCTCAAAGTAAAGAAGTTCCTCCTCATGTTTAGGTGGGACTTCTTATATTCAACTTTGTGCCCATTTCCTCTTGTCCTGTCACTGGGCACCACTGAAAAAAGACTGGCCCCATCCTCTTGACACCCACCCTTTAAGTATTTGTAGGCATTGATCAGATCCCCCCTCAGCCTTCTCTTCTCCAGACTAAAAAGACCCAAGTCCCGCAGCCTTTCCTTTTAAGAGAGATGCTCCATGCCCCTAATCATCTTTGTGGTTCTCTGCTGTACCCTCTCCAGCAGTTCCCTGTCCTTCTTGAACTGAGGAGCCCAGAACTGAACACAGTGCTCCAGATGGGGCCTCCCCAGGGCAGAGTAGAGGGGGGGGATAACCTCCCTCAACCTGCTGGTCACACTCTTCCTAAAGCACCCCAGGATGCCATTGGCCTTCTTGGCCACAAGGGCACATTGCTGGCTCATGGTCATCCTGTTGTCCACCAGGACTCCCAGGTCTTTCTCCTCAGAGCTGCTCTCCAGCAGGTCAGGCCCCAACCTGTAGTGGTGCATGGGGTTATTCCTCCCCAGGTGCAGCACCCTACACTTGCCCTTGTTGAATTTCATCAGGTTCCTCTCTGCCCAACTCTCCAGCCTGTCCAGGTCTCGCTGTATGGAAGCACAGCCTCCTGGTGTGTCAGCCAACCCTTCCAGTTTTGTATCATCATCAAACTTGCTGAGGGTACACTCTATTCCCTCATCCAGGTCATTGATGAATATATTGAAGAGGACTGGACCCAGTACTGACCCCTGGGGAACACCACTTGTTACGGACCTCCAACTAGATTCTGTGCCACTAATCACAACCCTCTGAGCTCTATCTTTCAACCAGTTTTCAATCCACCTCACTGTCCATTCTTCTAATCCACACTTCCTAAGTTTACCTATGAGGATGCTGTGGGAGATGGTGTCAAAAGCCTTGCTGAAGTCAAGGTAGACAACATCCACTGCCCTCCTCTCATCTATCCATCTAGTCATGTCATCCTAGAAGGCTGTCAATTAGTCAGACATGATTTCCTCTTGGTGAATCCATGTTGACTACTTCTGATGGCTTTCTTTTCCTCCATATGCTTTGAGATGGTGCACAGAACAAGCCGTTCCATCATCTTTCCAGGGATGGAGGTGAGGCTGACTGGCCTGTAGTTTCCCGGGTCCTCCTTCTTGTCCTTCATTAAGACTGGGATGACACTGGCTTTCCTCCAGTCCTCGAGCACGTCGCCTGTTCTCCAGGACCTTCCAAAGATGATGGAGAGTGGCCCAGCAATGACTTCTGCCAGTTCCCTCAGCACTCGCGGGTCCATCCCATCAGGACCCATGGACTTGCGGATATCCAGTTCACTTAACTGGTCCTTAACTTGGTCTTCCTCCACCAAGGGAAAGTCTTCCTTTGTCCAGACTTTCTCTGTTACCTACAAAGCCTGGCACTCCTGAGGACTGGCCTGAGCAGTCAAGACTGAAGCAAAGAAGGCATTCAGCAACTCCGCCTTCTCTGCATCCTCTGTCACCATGGCACCCGTCTCATTCAACAGCGGGCCACATTTTCTCTAGCTTTCCTTTTGCCTCCAATATACTTGAAGAAACCCTTCTTGTTGACTTTGACATCCCTTGCCAGGTTTAATTCCAAGGAGGCCTTGGCTTTCCTCGTTTCATCCCTGCATCCTCTGATGGCATTCTTGTAATCTTCCCAAGTGGTCAGTCCCTTCTTCCATGCACTGTAAACTTCCTTCTTCCACTTGAGCTTTTTCAGAAGCTCCCTGCTCAACCACACAGGTCTCCTGCTTCCCTTGCCTGATTTCTTGCTCTTAGGGATGCATTGATCCTGAGCTTGGAGAAAGCGATATTTGAATATCGTCCAGCTCTCATGAGCCCCCCTACCTTCCAGAGCTCTAACCCATGGGATTTCTCCTAGCAGTTTCTTGAAGAGGTCGGAAGTTAGCCCTCCTGAAATCCAAGGTTTCTGTCCTACTTGTTGTTTTGCTCGTACTGCCCATGATCCTGAACTCTATCTTTCCATGGTCACTGCAATCAAGGTTTCCCCTAACCTTAATGTCCTCCACCAGTCCCTCTTTGTCAGCACTAGGTCCAGTGGTGGTTCTCTCCTTGTTGGCTCCTCCACCACCTGAGTCAAGAAGTTATCATCAATACACTGGAGGAATCTCCTGGACTGTACATGCTGTCTGCATAGCCTTTCCAGCAGATATCAGGGTGGTTGAAGTCCCCCACAAGAACCAAGGCCTGTGCTTGAGAGGCTACTTTCAGCTGACTGTAGAAGGTCTCATCAACTTCCCCATCCTGATCAGGTGGCCTGTAATAAACACCCACAACAGTGTCCCTCATATTGGCCTGCCCCTTCATCCTCACCCAGAAGCTCTCAACTCTCTCTTCATCTGACTCTAGGGAGGGCTTTAGGGACATCTCCTCACTCTCTATCCATTCCTTAACATAGAAGGTGACACCTCTGCCCCTCCTTCCTTGCCTGTCCCTTCTGAACAGCTTGTAGCCCTCAATAGCCACACTCCAGTCATAGGATTCATCCCACCAGGTTTCAGTGATGGCCACTATATCAGAGCTTTCCAGCAGCACAGGAGCTTCCAACTCTTCCTGCTTGTTGCCCATGCTGCATACATTTGTGTAGAGGCACTTCAGCTGGGCTGTTGGCTGTGCTGCCTTCTTAAGGGAACACCCCTTGAGGTGTCTCACAGGTGTTTCTCTGTTGACTTCAACTTCCTTAGGACATGCTGGCTCTTCTCCATAAGACTTCAACTGCAGTGCAGTGTCACCAGCATGGCTCAGGGTTACAGGCTAAAGGCCCTTACTAGCACCCTGTCCCTCTAACCCTGATGTGTTATCCCTCAGCTTGCTACAGACAAACCTTATATTATTAACCCCCTCCCCCTTCTCATCTAGTTTAAAGCCCTGTCAGTCAATCTCACGATCTTTTATGTAAGAACCCCCTTCCTCCTTTGAGAGAGGTGCCTCCCATTTGATGTCAACAGGCCTGATGCTGTATTGGCGAATCCATTGTCAAAGAACCTAAAGTTATGGCGGTGACACCAGCCATGGAGCCATGTATTAATTGACTGGATCCATCTGTTCCTCCCAGCATCATTTCCCGCAACTGGAAGGAGTGACAAAAAAATAATCTGTGCCCCAGACTGCCTTACCGGCCCTCCCAGCTCCCTGAAGTCTGTTTTTATGGATCTTGAGCTGTGAGTCGCAGATTCCTTTGCGCCTACATGGAAAACCAGTAATGGATAATAGTCTGAAGGACATACTAAGCCAGGAAGTTTCCTGGTAACATCCTTAACCCAGGCTCCAGGAAGACAGCAGACTTACAAACCCTTCCCAGAACAATAATCACACCGGGACCTAACACAGGCCGTGCAGAGATACAGTTAAAAAAAGCAAAAGCTCAGCTCAAATTGAAACTGGCCAGAGATGTCAAAAATTAAAAGAAAGGGTTCTTCAGGTACATAAACAACAAGCAGAAATGGAAGGAAAATATTTGCCCATTGTTAAACAGGAGAGGTGAATTAGTCACCAGCCATGCTGAAAAGGCAGAGGTTCTCAACACTTTCTTCACCTCTGTCTTTGCCAGCACTGTTGGGCCCCAGGCCTTGGGAACAACAGTCCAGATTGATGCAAACACAGACCCACCATCAGTGAAGGAAGAGTTGGTATGTGAACTATTACAGGAGCGTGACCCCTGACAAATCGATGGTTCGACTAGATGACCTGAAAGGTCCCTTCCAACCTAGGTGATTCTATGATTCTATGAAATCGATGGGCCCTGGATGCTGTCCACCCAAGGATGTTAAGAGAGCTGTCTGACGTTGGTGCAAGACCGCTCTCCATAAATTTTGAGAAGTCGTGGAGAAGAGGACATCCCAGAAGACTGGAAGAAGGCTAATGTCACCCCCATCTACAAGAAGGGCTTAAAGGAGGATCAAGGAAATTATAGCCCCATCAGTCTTACTTCAGTCCCTGGGAAAGTTATGGAAGGAATCCTCCTGGGGGCTATCACAAGTCAAATGAAGCATGTGATTGTGAAAAGCCAGCACAGTCTCACCAAGGGTGAATGATGCTGGAAAAACCTGATTGCCTTCTACGACAAAGTAACCTGCTCGGTTGATGAGGGGCAAGCAGTGGACATTGCCTGGATTTCTCCAAGGCTTTCAATAGAGTTTCCCACAGCCTCCTCCTAGAGAAACTGATGTGTTATGGTCTAGACAAGTGGTCTGTGCGGTGGGTGGGAAACTGGCTGACAGGCTGCACCCAGAGGGTGGTGGTAAATAGATCCTTTTCAAACTGACAACCTACACAAGTGGGGTGTCCCAGGGATTGATATTGGGTCCAACGCTGTTTAATATCTTCATAAGTGATCTGGATGATGGGATCAAGTCTACCCTGATGAAGTTTGCCGATAACACCAAACTGAGTGGGGAAGTGGACACTTCCAAAGGGAGAGCCACCCTGCAGGAAGACCTGGATAGGCTGGAAGAGTAGGCTAACAAGAACCTGATTAAGTTCAACAAGGACAAGTGTAAGGTCTTGCACCTGGGAAAACATAATCCAGGAGTGCAGCACAGGCTGGGATCTACCCAGCTTTCTGTGGAAAGGGACCCGGGAGTTCTGGTGGACAACAAGCTCAATATGAGTGAACAGTGTGCTGCTGCGGCAAAAAAAGCCAACAGGATGCTGAGTTGCATCAACAAAGGCATCACGAGCAGAGATAAAGAAGCCATTATCCCACTACGCTCAGCGCTTGTCAGGCCACACCTGGAATACTGTGTTCAGTTTTGGTCCCTGCTATACAAAAAAGATGCAGACAGGCTGGAGAGGGTCCAGAGAAAGACCACCAAGATGATCAAAGGACTGGGAAGCCTGCCATATGAGGAAAGGCTGAGAGAACTGGGTTTGTTCAGCCTTGAGAAAAGAAGGCTTAGGGGAGACCTTACCACCATGTTCCAGTACTTAAAGGGTGGCTACAAAGAAGATGGAGGCTTTTAAGATTCAGCTGGACAGGGTGATGCGCCATCTTGTCTGGACTGTGCTTTTGCCAAGAAAGCTTGGACCAGATGATCCTTGAGGTCCCTTCTAACCTGGTATTCTATGATTCTATGAACCTTGGAACCTACAGCACAGTTTGCTACCTACCCATCTTGCCAGTCCAGACTGGAACTCTTGTAGCTGGATTTCCCAGTCTGACTCAGGCAGCTGCTGTACAGAGCTCTGATCGGGTTCTCTCAAGGAAGCTTCCAAATGTTGTTTTAATTCCTTTGAAAAATTCTTGTCTCCTATCCTAGGTGATGACTGAAATCCTCTGGAGCGATGGGAAGTTTTACTGCCTGGTATATGATCCCTTTGTTTTAACAGGAAAATCAGCTCAGTTTCTTCTGAAAACAGCTTACCCATCCTGATGCATTACTGTTTTTTGACTTGAGGAGATAAACACACATTATAGGAATTTTCTGTTTCTGAAATGCAGTCCTTATCAATAAAGAGCATACAGACTCCTGTCTTCTGAAAATACTTTCATTGCTCACTGTTTTAGCTGGCTTTGATTCAAAATACTTCCTGATGCTTCCTTGTTGCCTCTTCTCTGAGCTTCTTTGTCTGTCTGACTCCTTCACTGAGGCTAAGAAATGTTCAGACACAACAGGCAGCACCCCATACCTACAGCTATCTTTTATGTGCTACTCATTTGGGTTGCTGATGTGTCTGCCTGGTGAGCAGGGCACTGCATTTTTATGTGTCTGGTTCCATAAGCAGTTTAGCACTTTCTTACATTTATTGAAAACATGTGCTTAGCTGTTCCATGTTACACAGGAGAAAAGAACATAGAAACACACAGAAAAGGAAAAATACAAGAAAAACAGGATAAAAAAGTTTTTACTTTGTAGGTTCAAATTATAATAATAACAACTCCAAATAATGCTTTCAGAATTTCTTTTTCTTTCAAATAAGTGGGGAAAAGGTGCGTATATAAAACCAACACATTATTCTGCTTCTCTCAGATCTGTTGAACAAAATTTTCCTTCTGTTTTCACCCTCTGCATACAAATTGGTAAATGTGCAGAATGCTCTGGAGCTAAAGGGCTACAATATGAACCAGCAGCTTCTGAACAAAGGGCAACAAACCCTCTGGGGACACGTCTGGGACAGACAGCAAGTGCAGCCATGATTGGACTAGCATCCACACAGCGAGCAGGGTGTGACAGCGAAGCTGAGCAGTAGGGACTTTGGTGCAGGATGCTAACACTAGATACTACTTGAGTTGCTCAACTACACATTACTATTCTGACTCCTCTCACTAAGTGAAAGTTGGAGAGAGTTGTGCCTTTCACTGCTTTTAAAGTCATATTTCTAGTTCCTGAGAAACACTGCTGGAATTATAAAAAAGAACTGTATGTTCAGGTGCAGAGAAAGTAGATTTAATTTTCCATCCACAGTTAAGGGCTGTGATATCTCTCTTGTGGGGAAGTACAAGATCATTTTGCTTCCCATTTCCTTTGTTTTGTTTAGAGAAAATCCCTGTCATCATTTAACAAAATACAGTCCAGGCTCAGAGAATTTCAAAGGTCTTGTTCTCTCTCTGAAAAACTTAAGTTTGCAAATATATGCATAACCTTATTTAATTTAACTCAAAGTGGGGAAATCCATACATGCAGATTACACTTAAACATACCTTGTCAGTGTAGGTCTTCCTCTCTCCTTAGTACCTGGATGCACATATTGATTATGAAGGTCCATGTAAGGCAATATTTTTGACAACAACTCTACATTTTTCCCAAAAAATCTAAAATATCTTTGATGGTTACTACTCCTTCCCATGCCTGCATTTGAAAATGACACAAACTGCCAGATGTATTGTTGCAGCTGAACTTTGCTTTGCAAGACCGGACAATGGTCTGGTCTTGCGTATAAATTATGCTTGTGTTTCTTTGGTCCTAGAATGAGCTGCCAACAGCTCAGAGGCAGTATCAGCATCTACAAGTCCCTGAGCGGTTGTAGCAGGCAAGCTATGAGACCTCATATGGTGTGAGAACCCATACCATCTAGAGGTATTGCAGGTCATTTGATATAAACAGTTGCATCTGCTTTCCAGCTATGTTGCATGACCAGAACAGTAGAGATGAGCTGAACTGACTCTAGGATCTAACACAAAACTCTTCATCATTCCCAAACATTTAACTTAATAGGGAAAATTTATCCTACTTGTCTGAATTAAGTGGAGTATAACAAGGAACTAATGCCACTAAGCAAAAATAGAGATTCCTTTTAAAAAACACCTATTATTCTGTGATATGGTCTCTGCTTAGCACCATTCAGAGATTCAGAGGTAGTGCACATATGCAGCATTATTAAGAAAATGTAAACATGACAATTTGAACATTGCTTTGCAGAGTCAGGTCCATTCCCTGAAAAAAAAAATCAGAGTGTAGCTGTGCACTTAGCTAGCATGTCCAGTTACTGAGACTGAACTACATGAATTTGGACAGAGTTTCTTGATGTTTGGTTGTAGGGGTTTTTTAATTGTCTTTTGACATTCAGACCTAATCACAGAATGATATGGGGTTGGAAGGGACCTCTGGAGATCATCTAGTCCAACTCTCCTGCCAAAGCAGGTCCACTGAGAGCAGGTTGCACAGGAACGTGTCCAGGCAGGTTTTGAATGTCTCCAGAGAAGGAGACTCCACCACCTCCCTGGGCAGCCTGTTCCAGGGCTCTGCCACCCTCACAGGAAAGAAGTTCCTCCTCATGTTTAGGTGGGACTTCTTATATTCAACTTTGTGCCCATTTCCTCTTGTCCTGTCACTGGGCACCACTGAAAAAAGACTGGCCCCATCCTCTTGACACCCACCCTTTAAGTATTTGTAGGCATTGATCAGATCCCCCCTCAGTCTTCTCTTCTCTAATCTCTAATCAGATTTATATTTGACCTCAAGATCCAAGATTTCTGTAATCAACTAAATTAAGTACTTTTCTCGACATCCGCAGTTCTGCAGAGAGTCTGCAACTGTTTTCCATTGCTCTTTTCATGCGGTATTTCTGAAAAAGGCTTTGATTTTGCCTTCAAAATAAATGTCCTAATCAATGCGCTGTTCAGTAGTCACCTCAGAATATGAAAGATGATAAAACAAATTGAGGTTTAGCCCCTAATTGAAGATAAACATGAAGTTAGTTGCTAACGGGTAGAAAAAATGAGAAAAAATCAGAAACCTTCCACAACTGACAACTGAAAAGACACATCCCAAAAAATTAATCTTTAATTGATGCAGGGATAAAGGGATTATCCTGGGAATGCCACCAATAGCATTAAACAATACTTATTTGTGTTACATCTGGTTTAGCCCTTTATATATTTATTATACCTGAAAATGTATTTTCTTAGAGACCTTGTAACAGCATTTCTGCATTATCAGTTCATTTTGTTCACCTCTTTCATGGATATATTAGCCAGGAAAAGGAATTCCCAGTCTGTAACAAACGGATTAATTCACACATTTTACTTTGTTCACATAGAAAAATGCCATTTCTGGATCACTGCGGCATATGGATTATGAATGAGAGACTCCAAAAACTAACTATCCAGATGGAGATATACTTACAAAAATCTTTTATGTCAAAGTCAGGATTTCACAACATAACACGCTAATGCAAAATCCAGTAGCACCTGAAAGATTAAGGTAGCTGCTGCTATCACTTGCACATACAGCAAGTGTATTTCAAAATAAAAAGTGTATTTCTGATTTTAATTTTGTTTTGGTTTGGTTTTTTTGTTGGGTATTTATTTTTTTTTTTACAAGGCTGTAGTTGCCATATAACAAGTTATACGTGATGTGACTGCTCTCTCCCCTCCTATGCAAGTTCACGGTCATGTTTTCAGGCTATAGTACTCAACACTGTTTTCTGGTATACATATTCCCATAGTTTCATCAAAGACAGACACAATGCATAATACCTGTCTCTGGGAAAAAATAACGTTTCAAACAGGCAAGCTTTTATCTTAAAACAGAAGTGGAGAGGCTACAGTAGGTATAACCACCTAAGTATGAACTTTAGGTCAAAATTTCTAAACACTCACCTACTGTTAAGAAACAGTAAAAATACTCTTTACAATAGGGTTTTATTTCTATGTGCACATATGTTCACCTTATCCCATATTTATGATTGACAACTATTTGGGAATTCAAAGGTGCAGCCCTCAGTACTTGTATTATTTAAAAAAAGGAAAAGAAGCATATCTACTGAGAAAAGAAATTCTCAAATACCAATTTCCAATTCTAAATTTAATTTAAATAGGAAAATATTAAAAATGTGCACATCTAAATTTTTCCATGTTCTGTATATACATATGTCTGTACATATACATAGAAATATTTGCACTTCTACAGATGTTATGCCAACTAACTGTTGCTGACATCACATCAAGGACACATCTGGTTTACAGCAGCGTAAGTGACAAGAGAATCAGGCCAAAACAACCCCAGGTAAATTAAAACCTGGTTGATCTGCTCATCTGGACCTGATGAAGATATACACACCACTGTCTAAAATCCACTGAATGAAAAACATGTAGCTCACCACAAAGTTTTCAAACAGTAGCATGTTGAACCAAGCTCCACCCACCCTTTTAATAAATAAAATAGTTGAGAAAATACCCTAAAAATATGGAGAAAACTTAAACATTGTGTACATTACATACAGTATAACACATGATGGTTTAGTATTTGATCTAAACCATTTTCCTGACTAGTCATAGGACACCTGATAAAGTAATTATAAAGAAAATACCCTAGTATTTTAGAAATAAAGCATATATTTCTGATATAAATGAGAACCTGTGTGTATTATATGGCATACACACACTGTACACACATAAAACCAAACTTTTCTAGTTTTGAATAGCAGTTTCTAAGTGGAGAAAATTGTGTTATACAAATTTAATAAGCAGCTAGATTTCATGTTTAACATTCAAATTAATTTAGGGAGAAAACAAAGGTCAGTGCATCTTTTGACTTTGAAGTCTGACACTCATTCATACATTTTAAAAAAGCCCCCTTCAATGTTACAAGCAATTTATGGCAAAAATGTACTTTGATGCAAGACACATGACACTTGGCTTAGCTTTCAAAGAGGTGTTTTTTTGAATAAATCCGTTATATAAAGAAATGCATGTTTGTCCAAAGTCTGTTAAAATTATGTCAAAACAGCTTTAAAACCTACTCACTGAGGCTAATTGAATTCAATTTCCTGTTTTTAAACATTTAGTTAACAGTTCAGAATATTGCCTGGAGTAGTTTTAATAAAGATGTGATGTGAAACAGCTTTCTTGGCTGGACAAGTTCAGCGTATGAGTAATGCCTTGCAATAGCTCTATTTCCTTAATGCAGTCTGTAATACAAACAATGCTCCCCGTAAGCCATTATTCACAAAACATGAAATACATGTGACATTCTGAAAAAGTCTCCTGCAGAACAGGTTAACAGTTAATTGAACATAGATAGTCCATCATTGATTGGCTTCAAAATACAGGTAAGTGGAAAATAGTATCTCACTGTAATTACATGGAATTCATATGAAAAAGTAAACCGTATGTTGGACAATAGTGTAGAACACCAGAGAAAGCTCCATAAAGAAATACGGCATCTTCCAGTGTGTGCATATATATGCACATATATAAACAAAAAACCCCACCCAACCAATCAACTAACTGAAAAACCCCAAAAGGAAGAACTTTATACAAGCAGTTATAGTAACTTTGTTTCAATTAAAGATGCAACTGTTTCTTATTCCTGGAAAGAATAAATTGATAACGGCACTGCTGCTCCACAGTGAAAAGTATCCTGAGAAATTATTAAGAACAACAAAATACAGGGCTGTCATCACTAAGTTTTTGCACAAAACACAGCAATTAAATATCTTAAATAAATAAAACAGCAGAAAAGCTATATTATGTCTATCACAAAAAGTGAATGTGACCTGGGACACTGTTAATTCTTCTATCACTGATAATTAGAAAAGAATTGCATTCAGTTACTGTTACTGTCTTTCAAGTTATCTATGGCCAGTAATGTACAAGGAGGTAATTTGTAATTCAAGTTTGTTGTTTTTTTTCTTCAACTAGCTACAAGCTGAGTTCTAAATTTTACGTTGAAATATAACTCAAATTTAAAACAAGCCCTCTCAGAGGAGCATTTTTTAAGTCTGTGCAACTTTGATGTAGAGCCCAACACAGTCCTATGAAGAGAGACAGTGCATCTTTAAGCTGATTGACACTGACATCCCATTTTCTTTAGCTGCATTCTATTAACTTGGTCAAGTTATCTCGTAACTCTGTTAGTTCAAATATTTTTCCATCAAGAATTTCTAAAAATGTCTTCAAGTTATTGCGAAAAACTTCTTGCTCATTCTGACTTTTCTCCAGACGTTGCTCTAGATCAGACAGCTGGCCTTCCAGGTCTTTGTTTCGAATTTCTAATTCCTTCAGAGAAAATAAATAAAATGTTAAAGTGTTGTCTGCAAACAGAAAGCAGTTTAACCTCCTGCTGGTGTTCGTGTGCTATTTTTGTCAACTGGTTTTTGAAACAATTTGATATTGTGACCCTTTACAGTTTCCACTAAGCCAAAACCAGAACCCAAATCATTATTAGGATTGCATATGTATTATCATTTCCTCCATTTTTTTCAGTAATTCATCTGAAGGACAGAAACTTTTGGACAGGGATAAAATTTAGTCAGTGAATTATGGATGTGATGTTCAGGTAAGTTATCGCTTCTATGCAACCTACTGAAAACAGCTTCTCAAAGGTTTACTTAAGTTCAAGTATTCCCTTATTTAGACTACATGAATTGCTCAAGTACACAGCCCCCATTAAATATAGAAGCTCATCCAGAATACTGCTTTATGGATGAAGGAGTACTACCTTACTCCTGTCCTACGTTATAGGCCTTTTCACCCTGAAAATTAAGACAGAAGCATAAACTAGCAAGACTGATGTCAAGGTGAAATCTACTGTAACAAATTTAAACCAGCAAGTGCAAGATGAATGTCTTGTCTCATTGCACTGTGCCCCAGAGCTCCCACCTGCAAGCTCTGCAGTAATACAGCTGTGGGAGCAGGGAAAGTGCGTGAGCCACCAGTGCTGTTACAGACAAGCTGTTTCCATACAAGCGGAAAGATGTAGCAGCAGCATGTTACACATAGCTGAGGGGATCTGACCCTGAGCAAGCTCAGCTCTCATTCATGAGGAAGAGATGCTCCCTTGTGCCAGCCAGCAGGAGGGGAGCACTGCCTGCTGGGACCCCTCACAGCTCTGGCCTGTGTGTGAGGGAGGGAGGTCATGGCTGCTCTGCTTTGTGCAAACTGGATACCCTTTCTTTTTTCAAATTACTAATGTAGCAGCACATGGGTCTAGAATAGCATATTGTTGTCTCATTCATTGCTGAATTTCATAATTTCAGTTATGAAAAATACTCTCAAAGGTAGCACAGGGACAGTGTATTTAGTACACCATACACCCTGTGAAGCCATTCTATGGAAAAGTGCATAGTGAATTCATATTTATATACATTAACATTTTTAAACACCACTTACCTTTACAGTGGGTTTGTGTCACAAAGCTTTAACGGGCCTGCTCTGAGTTTTTACAGCAACTAGTTTCACAACACCATGGGGTGGGTGATTTGGCAGCAGTCATTCCTCCCAGCATGGGCTTTCTTTCTGCCCACTCTCACACTGGTTTTGTTATTATTCTTCTGTCTCCCTCAAAGCTAACAAATACATTCATGTTTACATTGGAGAGATCTCAGCCAACCATAAGTAACAACCTGAGCCATACAGAATATGTATTTGGGCAGTCAAAAGTAACAGGTATAAAATGTCAGCTTTGTGTCAAAGTTCATGGCCTTTCCATCTGTGATGAGTGTAATGGTAGCATCAATCGGCTGCTGCACCCCTGGCCGGAGGAGGAGATGATGTGGCCAGAGCTCAGTGTCAACTCCCAGTCTCTGCAGGGAGTAGAGAGCTCTGGGACACCCAGGTAGAGAAGGCAGAGCCTTGGGAACAGGATCTCCTCATAGCTGTGGTTGCTTATGCATCTAAGGCTTATATCCAAGCTGAATTAGAATACTTTCCTTACTTCTTGTTTGTAAATGAGCAAATTAAAAATTACAGAGTTTTGGCCACTGGTCTTGAACAGCACAGCTGAGAGCAGGCATTACCCCTTGCTGCCAGGACCAAGAGAAGAATTAGTTTAATCTGTTTAACACTGAATAATATAGTTGCCAAAGCATTAAAAGAAGCTAACTGAAAAGAGTATTTTTAGAAATAATATAAACTAAAATACATAAATGCTTATATAAGGATTAACTCCCCCACCATTGCTATAAGCAAACAAGCAAACTGATTATAACCTAGTCCATACACTCTGTAGACTCTCCTTTGTTGACTCTACTCCTGCCCTTCAAACAGCACTGACTACCCAGTATAATGACTACATGGGTTCAAGACCCACTGAGGCCAAATGACTGCAGTACAGGAAGAAAAGGGAAATTCAGGGTCCTCTCAGCTCTGCAGGAATGATATAGTCCTTTCTTTAGCTCACACAAAACCAATTGCTGTTTTTCCATGTTTGCTCACGCTTCCTGCTTCTCCTGTCACTGCTCCTCTTCACTCGCCAAATGCGTGTGCTCTAGGAAGTCTTCTTGCCACTGCGCTTACCCCAGAGATAATTAATTTTTGTAAGTAGGCAAGTGAGTTATGAAAGGGATCGCTTTGGAACAAATCCATGGATATGTATTTCGTTTTATTTCATGACATCTGGGCCTGAAGAGCAGCCCATTGGCCTGTATCTAGCACTGAACATCATCTTTCAGGCCCTCCTCAGACGCTCTTAAACTGGGAAATTGTTCTTTTCTGAGCTGTTAGGTGGGAGCACCCAGGTAAAACCAAAAACTTTAGGTTAGATGTAGGAACTTCTATCCATATTCAGCATAAGGTGTTTCCTTCCCTTTAACTCTCCATTGCTAATCCTTGCCCTTTATCTCTTCAAACCAGAAGAGTTCCCTTCTTTTGTTTAAACTTCCAGCTTGTGTACTTTATTTATAGTCCGTTCTTGATATCTCTTTCCTAATCCATATACATTTAGCTTCTCCAAACACTTCCTCAGATATACTTTCTCCCATGCTTCCTTCTGTTTTATTTTCCCTAACCTGTGCTAAACATATTTAATGACTTATGGGAAGTAAAAGTAACTGAAATATGCCATGAGCTGTTGCTTTTAATTTCTGAAAAACACTTCTTCCCAAATTTTACATTTGATCCTTATACATATTTACCTAAGATTAACATTACTGATTTTTGCAATAGTATTGCATTACAACTTCATGTCCAGCTCATGTGCAGTTTCCTCTTTCAAGTCAGTGTACCTCAAGACTGTTGCTTCTTGATGGGAAGAAATGGAGAGGTAGCCATGTGATATAATCTATTCCCCTAGTTGTGTCATTTAACTTTATTTGCAATTAAACTCATCTAACAATAAACTAACTCTTCTGATACATTCAGACACTTTACAAGGTTTATTTTCCACTGTTTTTTCAAGCTTTTCTTGTCATATATTGTTTTGTTTTAGAAAAGAAATAAATTATTAACAAGTTATGTTTGTTGTTTGCACTGTAATAATCTTTTGTGGAATTCAGTGCAAGGATCTGAATAAAATATTGAAACCATACACAACAGCTATATTTAGGAATCAGCCACAGTAATAAAGGTATCCTGACTTACTGCGAGAGTCACACTGATCATAACTCATTGACAGGTCTTCTCAACTTTGCTAATGAAATTATTAAGTAGCAAGGGCCCTGATACCCTTCACAGTGATAACCTACTGCTCTTCACTGGAATGTGCCAATGATAAATTTCTAATTCATTCCTTGGTATGAGTGTGTCAGAAATGTAATACACCTTGAAATAATAGTTTCTTTGCATATAGATTTTCATACAGGCTATATTCCAACATATTTTAGACTTACATAATCCATTTTCAAACACAAGAGGGAAAAAATAAAGCCAAAGAAAAAAGAGATGAACAGATACGGATCCTGGAGACAATCACCCTGAAAACAGATTATGAGTCAACTAAAAGTGAACCAATGTGAGATGGTTAATCTGGAGCTACAGAAGAAAACACCATTCCACTGATGTCACAGATGTAGGGTGAAATGGCTCGGTATTATCAAAACAGGAAGATTATAGCAAAGCAAAGATTCAAGATCTTTTAGACGGGATGTATCAGGTCAGTAATAAGCTTTAAGATGAAGAAAGGCAACTTTTAACTTGGATCCTAAGATAACTTTATATTTATTTGAACAGAATCATATAGAACCATTTTCAGAAACTGATTGCCTACAGCATGATATATGGAAATACATACCTAATATATCCATTTGGTTACTAAAGATATAAATATACCAAAAGGAAGCTACTGACTTTATAAAGTATATTTTTTAATAAAACCTTAGTATTTTCTAATTCTCAAATATCTTTCATCTCTTACTAGTCTCTCATAATTCTAAGGATAGCTAGTTCTCGGCTTATTATTACTTTTCATGGCATCTTACACTGAAATTATTGCATATGCTACTGCTAGAACAATTTACAACTTTCATTATAATTTTCCTTTTGAGTATCTCAGATAAGTTCCTTTTCAGCTGAAAACTCCCATGCTTAGTCTAAAGCCAGCAACAATTTTTTGAATAGTGGAATAGGCAAGCTCAGGTGTATTCAAAACAGTCTTTAAAGAAACAGCATAATAACATAATTTTTCCAAATAATTTGAAAAATGAATAAAGTAATTTTGTTCTTATGTGGTTTATTCTTTAGTTAAAATGAGATTCAAGGAAGTTCCAATTCATATAATGCATTTCAAAGAATATCTGCTTAATGATTTTTAAGCTGCGGCTAGTCTGACAGGGCTTGTTTTCAGCGTGATTTAGGTCAAGCTGCAGAACAGGGAGGGTCACCTTTCAGCACTTTGGATTTGGAGCTATTTAATGCCTGAGTTTCTAGCCCTATCAAAACTCTGAAATCTGAATTCAGAATTTAAGCCCAACTAAGCTTTGGGTCAGCCTCATTCAGAAGACAGGTTTCACAAGGGATATGTGTCTGTGCTGGCTGGTCAGCCCAGCGACAGAAGGACAGGAGCTCAGATGTAGCAAGTAAGGGTATACTGAGGGCATACTGCTTTCAGTAGGCTGAGGTATCTGGCTTTATGCACAGTAAAGAAACAACCCAGAAAAAACAATGAAAACACGACTCTAATTCCAAGAAAATGTCAGAGTATGTTTTTGAAGTCTGTACTACACAAGAATGCTTTAACATTTACTTTCTCAAAGCATGTTTAAAAGCTGAATACAAACTCATCCCAATATGATGATACACAGCCTGACAGTTCAGTGGCACACAAGACCTATAGGAAGAAACTGCAGTGAAAATGAGACCAGAATTTCCTAGAACATGTATCAATGAAACATATCTGCTAGCCTGATCTTATTCTGTGGACTTGTAAATGAAATTTGGGTCTGTTCCCTCAGGAAAAAATAACGAATTACAACAGGTGGAAATTTTGGTACAAATTCCCAAGGAGCATCCTGACCCACCACTTCACAACACAATATAACTTACATATTTATCTGGCACCTTCAGTGAATATAGCACAAGTTGCTGATGTGAACTGCTTTTTCTCTTCTGTCTAAATTAAGATGATGCACTGTAGCTCACCTGTAACTTCTGGGTCAGGGAATCCCTCTGTGCCTGGAGCTCTCTGGAACTGTCGATTTCTTGTTTCAGTCTTTCTATTTCCTAGGGGAGAAGAAGCAACCTCACTAGCAACACATTACCTGGCTTGGCCTCAGTGAAGGTAAGCTGGCTGCTGCTTCTTCTCCTGAGCAAGCCATTGCAATGATATCAAAACTGGCAGTTATCTACTGCCCATCACAGCACATGAAGTTTAAGCCCTGCTTCAAATATTCCCTTAATCGCAGTCCCAAAACAGCAATTCTGTTGTGAATAAACAACAATACAGATAAGTATTTTCTTTGCTATAAAAGTCCAAGTCTTTCTCTCCCACACAAAAGATCTGAAGTAATGTTTTCCTAGAAAATAAAGAGTCCTTGTAATTAGAGAAACTAAAAGGTATCAGTCTTAAAACTAATACTTATTTTTCCTCAGAAGGGCATAGTCACCTCCCAGAACTCCTTTCAGAAAGATCTATTTGCATCCAACAGCTCAGCATAATTCAAAAGCACATGAGCACCAAAATGGGAAACATTAGCAACCTGAGGCTAATCTCTTAAGTATGAGGGAGTTTGGAAAAGGCTTTGTTCCATTTTGGGAGGATATTCTGTAACTACTGTGTGTCTCATGCACCCTCCTTGGAAACATCTAACAACAGCCCCACTGGGGGCAAAATCCTGCAAGATACACTGCCCCTCTGAACATGCACACCAGTGCCCACTGTGTCTGTCACAGAGGGCTCAAGGGATCTGGTCTTACAAGGGGCAAAAAATCCTTCATATGTGGCTCATTCTACCTCCTTTTTCCCATCCATAAAGGGGCGATTCTTGATCATTCTGTGGCACAAATCTGCTTTCCTCTAGGACCTGTGCCAGCACAGGTGCTACTCCAATTCCTTGTATTTTCCTGCAGCTGGTCCGCCCAAGGCAGACAGCGCAATAAATATCATCAAGTTACAGGCTGGGGGTTTGGCATGCGTTTAAGGAAAGTCAACTATATTAACATAGCCTGAAAAACAGATTGGCCTGAAAAAGACATTGATCTATTACTTGCTCCAAATCCTACTCTCCAGAAAAAGGCAAGTATGCTTTCCCTTCTTAGTGAATTTAGACTGCATCGGTGTGATGACTGCTCTGTAGAAACTACATATGCCTCAATGCAGACTTACCTTTGCAGAGAGATGCTTGGTAAAAGCAAACAGGAAAAAAATGATACTTTTTTTTGTTGTTCAGATACCCATCTCTATATTGGACTGATGTAATTATATACACGGAAAAATATTAATCATTTCAAAGAAGCTGAAAAATGGATTTTACATTGTAACATCTATAGGAAATAATACAGTATTTATCAACCATCGCAAGTTTAATTTTGAAAGCCTTTAGAAATGATGTAACAGAAAAGCCAAGAATAACATTAGCAGATACCTCTTCTTTTTTCTTCAGTGTAGACTCTAACTCCTGTATTGTCTGGTTTAATTCTGTTTTATGTGTGTGGACTGCATTGGCTTGACTGCTCACACACTCTAGCTCAGTCACCTGTTGAAATAAGTACAAGCAACACATACAGAATTAATTGCAAAACATTCAAGGTATTGCAACTCCTTTGCATAAATAGCTGCATTTGAAATATACCCTTAGTTCTGGGTGACTTATGTTAATTAAAATGGTGAAGGTATTCTTATGAAGTTAGCATAAAATTTCTTTAAAAATTGTTTTGCATAAAATGATTTTTTTCTAAAAAAGAAAAAAAAAATGTTCTTAGCCTCTCCTCCTTTATTTTGCATTTATCATCCAGGTAAGGATTACACAAAAGAAAAACAATTCTGAAAGGCCTTTTTAGTGACTAAATGAGCTAACTGTTCTAGTATATGGCCATTATTATACTTAACTGCACTTCAGTGTGAAATATATCAGCTGAAATAAGACAGCAAGGCAACTTGTTCTGGCAGAGCCTAGAACTTCTCTGCAAAGGCCATTTGAGAGTTTTATGGAAATTTTGACCTAGGGTCAACAGCCTATAAATAAAGGAGGGTGCCAGTCAGAAGTTTTCATTGTAGCAGACAGAGAGTTCACACTGGGCTACTGGGAAGAGTGGAGGAGTGAGGCTTTGGGCCAACAAGGACTTGATGTGAGCTCAGTGACAGTGACTGCTCAAAGCTTCAGAAGACTGAAGAATGTTTCAAAGAAAACAAACCAAATCAAAGTACAAAGAAATCAAGAGAGGAGATTGCACCAAATCTCAACACAGACAACTGCTTCACGAGTGAAGACTTTGGTTAGACAGAGGCAAAGAAGTGGGAAAGACAGAAATATTTTGAGTGGTAACCCTTCTCGAGCAATTATTGATGGAATGAATCTGAGCTATGTTTGCTGCAGCTTGATTCCTTTTTTCAAACCACTTTCTTGAGATAAATATGTACACTTCCGATATCAAACAACAATAGTTTTTATTCAGCATCTTAAATTCAATGCCAGCAGATCATGAAATTCCTTCTAAATTTCATACAGAAATTACTTCAACTGCTACAGCAATGCAAGACAGATTAAAACATATTTTCAGTCTAGCTGTAGCCTATTTTATAGATATACCTGACACTATTAACTTGTTGTTTCCTAAAGATATTTTTATCCCTTATATTTATTGCAGAATGCAATATCCAAGGTCTACTATCCCAGGCTACAGTGCGGAACAGGCAGAGTGCTCACATGCAAGACTGAATTTAAGTATTAATTATGGATTTTTACCTGGTTGAGTTATATCCCTAAATGGATCATAACTGTGACTGTGATAATATTATTCCATCAACAATTCAAGATGAACCTCCTACAAAGAAGAGAGCCCTTTGCTTTCCACAATGACAAGAGAAATTATGTTGCATGGCTCATCAAAACTGGGAATAACTGCATAAAGTTTCACATAGAATCATAGAATGGTTTGGGTTGGAAGGGACCTTAAAGATCATCTAGTTCCAATCCCCCTCCCACTAGACCAGGTTGCTCAAATCTCCATCCAGCCTTGTCTTGAACGCTTCCAGGGATAATTTATGGTGGACAGTAAGATGCAAAGCAGCATACTAACAAGCTGATCATAAAAATAATTTTAGCATAGCTTTCAAGAATAAAAACTCTGGAAAGATTTTTTTGGTGCTAAGAAATGTGAAAATGCAGAAAACATAGGTTTATTCATATACATCATTTGTGACAGCAAATTAATTATTGTAGTTTTCCAAGATTTACCCATAGATAAAATGATAACCTGGGGGCAGGGGGAGTTTTGTGCAGTATCAACATTATAGTACTTTTTTCAACTGAGAAAACAATTAAAAATTTTGCTGAAAAGGACTGATGCCTCAAGCCATGGAAATATCAAAATGTTTTCTACAGTTATTCATTCCTTCAGAGATAAAAGAGGAATAATTCAGCACCTGCTTGATTTTTGTGAAGAAAGTAATGAAACTGCAGTAGGAATATTTGAAAATATAGGAAGTGTACCAAAATTGATGCTCTGAGCTTCAACCATGCATTATTATTTGCAACTGATCATACTAATACTAACTTAAGGCAACATCCCTTTCTCTGCAATCTAATTAGAAAATATTTTTTCCAGCTCTCTGGCCAGCTCATGAAATACGTGCAATAGCAAACATGGTACAGATATGTCATACTTTAATCCTGAGGATTTAACTCCAGTAATTTCCTCATTCTCCAATGGGGTTTTGGAATTACAGGATACATTTTATTCTACGAAGTTTTGACTACATAAAAATGTTGTGGCATGTTTGTGTATGTTTTTTATAACTTGCAGATAAAAGGATCTTAAAACATTGCTTTTTTTTTTTTAGAAAGTGAAGATAGGGATGAGGGACCCTTCAGTGAAAACATTTTTTTCCTTTCCCAGAGTGACAGCAGTTTCGTTGTTTTTATTTCTTTTCCAAATTATAATCTTGTATATGACACTTTTGTATCACCCCACATTCAGTGAACGTGAATTCCCAGAAAAAACCCTAATGAAATACTCTTGGGTCCTAAATGCAAATCTACTCTAAAAACAAATCAAGGCAAACAGAAAAAGACAGAAAGGACTTGCCTTCAGTTCACCATCCATAAAAGAAAACCAAATTCACATTTTGTTTTCAGAAAACAAAACTACCATAACCTGATTCACCTGCTCTGTCTGAAAAGGGGAGGTCTTTTTAGTAAACTGCAAATATTATGTAAGGGTTAAATCTTGATAAAGGCTAAATGAGGATCATAGAATCATAGAATCATAGAATCATAGAATGGTTAGGGTTGGAAGGGACCTCAAAGATCATCTAGTTCCAACCCCCCTGCCATGGGCAGGGACACCTCCCACTAGATCAGGTTGCTCAAGGCCCCATCCAGCCTGGCCTTGAACATTATTTATATTAGGAATCATGTATAGAAAGGGAGCTGAGAGTATATGCTGGATTTCAGAAATCCTGTCCTTGGAAATGCGCTGATACTCTAATGTCAAGACTAACAACATATACCATTTCAAAATTAATATGAAATTTATGACAGTTGAAATGGATATTGGAGGAGCAAAAATGTATATTCGACATAAAAATACATATCCCCTGAAATAAAATGCTCATATTTTTTCTTTGGTCACCCCTAATTCCATGCAAAGACTGTGGTCAGCCTCCGCAATGGTTTCTCTTCTCAGGGATTTTTAAAATATTACTCTGGATTTCTTTTTATTAGAAACTAGTTCCACTGCAAGAAGGATAACGGATCTCATGCAGATAATTACAGTCTGCTCTAAAACATAAACTCTTTTTAAAGGCAAGATTGTAATTTCCAAAATAAAACCCAAAGTTCCCTCATGTCTTCTGAAAACTTGACTATCACAGGTAGAACAATTAGCCTTTCCAGATCTTACTGTGTTGTAGAATAGTGATAGGATGAGAGGAAATGGCCTCAAATCTGTGGGATGTGTTGGCTTTTTTTTTTTTTTGGTTGCATTCATTAATTCACAATCGTGAATTTTGTTAGGTATTTTCAATAATACAGTTTCCTGAAATGTGTTATTCCGTTTAGGAGTCTACTCTTAGCACACATTGACTTTTTGTTGTCATCTTTAGGCATTGGTGGAGGACCTATTCTCTTTGTTCTAGATTTTCCTAGCAACTTAGTTGAATAATGAACTTTTTCTACTGTGCATTTTGATATCACGTGTGTATGCTTGTTTAAATCTGTGAGCAGTGTCTGTGAGGTTTCTTTTATGGGATGATTTGTACATATATTATTTAGAATATTTGCCATTATGTTAGTTCTAAGCTCAAACAGAACAAGTATGAGGAGTGGCTGAGGGAACGAGGGTTGTTTAGTCTGGAGAAAAGGAGGCTGATGGGAGACCTTATCGCTCTCTACAACTACCTGAAAGAAGGCGGGGGTCGGTCCCTTCTCCCAAGTAACAAGTGATAGGACAAGAGGAAATGGCCTCAAGTTGTGCCAGGGGAGGTTTAGATTGGATATTAGGAGAAATTTCTTCACTAAAAGGGTTATCAAGCATTGGAACAGGCTGCCCAGGGAAGTGGTGGAATCACCATCCCTGGAGGCATTTAAAAGCCATGTAGATGTGGCACTTAAGGACATGGTTTAGTGATGGACTTGACAGTGTTGTTAGGTTTACGATTGGATTTGATGATCTTAAGGGTCTTTTCCAACCTAAATGATTCTATCATTCTATATGTCCTCATACTTATTGAATTTATTGAATGAAAGAACTGGAACATAATAAGCTAATTTTAACTTATTTCATAGGAAATCCTGGTAAAACAGAAAGCTAGAATTCAAAAATTTACCTCTCCGTTATTTCAGGAATACCCTAGAACTTGCCTTCATCTCTTGTTACCTCAGTTTTGTTTTCCTGCAGATGAATGATCTTCAAGGACTGCAGCTCTTTTATTATGCACTGGTGTTATTACTCTGCATTATTGTTCAGTGTCATAGAATTATTTACTTTAGCAGTTAGCATGCAAGAAAAAAATTTATAATTTTCATTTTTTACATGACAAAGATGAAACTTTGGGTTACTTTCCATAATTCATATCACCATACAATCCTTTCCTTTCTATGATATCAGGATTAATGTTAGTACCAATGCTATTCTATTTGTCTGAAGTTGCTCACTTCAGGATTTTTCTTGCTGTTACTGAGCTGTTCTAAATTTATTAACCCCCTGTGACTCCGAAAAGCTATGCAAGTTGTATTGGAGTGCTCCCCAACCCCATTTAAGGGAAATCCTTGTTCTTAAACTGCTTCTGAGCAGATTAGAGGAGAGAAGGTTGGGAGCTCAATTTAAGCTCTTGAAGGGGCATCGCATCTTCCGATAGATATTATCTCTTTGTATTTTAGAGGGAAAAATCTATAGACTCATTTAGTAAACTTTTGAAAAATATAATGTCTGACAAAATATCAAAGTACAGTATTTCTGACTTAAGTTCACAATATAGCAGAAGAGAGCACAAAACTTGAATTTATTGAGAACTTTGCACTCATCCACATGGAATGTGTACTCAGTTTCTTCTCAGCTCTAGGCATTATTAATGCAGAGAACAAATGGGAGAAGGAAGATAAAGGCCTCAGAGAAATCAAATAAATCTAGGTCAATATGAAAAACTGAAGTGAAGGATGAGGAAATCTCATACTTAATGAGAAATGAGAAATAATAAATGAAATTGTTTTTAAAAATGCAATCAAAATCAGAGAGGGGCATTTTAGTTTTGTTTCTGTATTTTCAAAAGTGTAAACAATGTGATTGTTATGGTTTGAGAAACCCACAAAATTTATTATCGTTTAGACAATTATTCTATCACCCGATGACACCTCCCCACCCGGGAAGGGGAACCGGGGAAAACAAGGAAACACGAGGGTTGAAATATAAATAGATTTAATAGAATAAGACTAAAAAATTAACATTACTAATACTAAAGAACCAATATTGATCCCCATACCAATATAAAATATACAAATATACCTTGCACACAACCTCTCTGAAACACTGGCATTTCTGCCCCCATTGTACTCTAGTATCTTGCAAACAAAATTTATAGTGAAGGGAAAGGAGTCCTGCCACTCCTGTATGAAAGCAGAGGCAGATCTGTAATTGTGTATAATGAGCTTGATTCTACAATCAGTTTTCTTTAGGTGCAAGGATGAAAGAAAGCTGCTGGTCTTTGTTATAGGTGGAAACTACAACAGGGTTCCTTTAACTTACAGATAGGATGTCAAGTTTCTATGGGCTTAAATGCAAGAGAGATTAAAGTGTAATGCTATGGAGAAGGTTCTGAAACAGATGTGATGTAGCTGGCAGCAAACAAAGAGTGAAAGCTGGCAGACATGTCCTAAGTATCACAGGTTAGATAACCCTGCTACAAAACCCTCTGCAGAAAAGGAACTGCTACAAAAGAAAGAATTTCCCGAGGAACCCTGTGGTTTTTAAAGTCATCATTAATTTCTGTCTCAAAGATTAACCTAAAGCCCCAACAATAAGCTTATTTTACTTCAAAATGAGTGAATACAGTCACCAATACTTCCATCTCGAGTATCCTGGCAGTTTGCCTCAACTTACCCGCTTATGAAGACGTTCTGCTTCCTCCTGATATGCAGCAAGCTGTTGCTTCCATTGTTTTACATTGGCAGTGGACTCCAGCAGGGCTGCTGTGAGCTTAGCATTATTACCCTTGAGTGTGGCCAGTTCTGCCTCCCAGTGCTTGCTGATTGTCAAACTGCACAGACAGAATGAGAATGGTCAGAGCCCTCAAATCTCTTCTTTCCTTTTTTTTTTTCTTAAAATGTCTTATAATTTTTTTTAAAAAAATATCGAGGAAAAATAGAATTATGCAACAATCCTGTGACAGAATGTCCAAATGAGAATCCAAGTGTTCAAATCATAAAAACTTTACATTCAGAAAATATTCATCAACAGATTTTTTGATATAGATATATCATTATCAGAAAACAACCTCCATCCTCCCAGTTCAACAGGATAAATAAAATGTTAAAATAAATGTTAAAACATTAAATAAAATGTTAAGGATGATGAAATCCATATCAGCTTCCCAAAAGCAACAGCGTGTAATTCTAGAATATATATGATTAGTCACCATTTTAATATATACATATTATAAGTGCTTTTTTAATCTACTGCTTTATGAAATATATTGTAAAAAAAGATTTGTCACCAACTTGATTAAAGAGAACTA
>QJSC01003933.1:0-16979 GCA_003697955.1 Calidris pygmaea
TCCCCTTCCCCATCCCCTTCCCCATCCCCTTCCCCATCCCCATCCCTTCCTGAGACAGTTTCCACCCCTCTGTCCAGCTCATCCCGACCGTATTTGTTGACCCCTCCATCCCCTCTCCCCCCCCACCAGGTCCCAATTAATGGATTCTGACATGGATTATGAGAGGCCAAACGTAGAAACTATCAAGTGCGTCGTGGTCGGGGACAACGCGGTGGGCAAGACCCGGCTCATCTGTGCCCGTGCCTGCAACGCCACGCTGACCCAGTACCAGCTCCTCGCCACCCACGTGCCCACGGTGTGGGCCATCGACCAGTACCGCGTCTGCCAGGAGGTGAGAGGAGCTGGGTGGGGGTGCCGGGGGGGGCTCGGCTCATGGATACCCCATGGGAAGCCCAAGGAGAGATGGAGTGTCATCCTCACCATGGGGAAAGTGTGAATGACTCCTCCCTGTGTGGTGGGGACGGCCCAGTTACAGAATCACAGGATCACATGGGTTTGGAAGGGACCTCTGGAGATCATCTCCTCCAACCCCCCTGCCAAAGCAGGTCCACCCAGAGCAGGTCCCACAGGTTTAGAATGTCTCCAGAGAAGGAGACCCCACCACCTCTCGGGGCAGCCTCTGCCAGGGCTCTGCCACCCTCACAGCAAAGAAGTTCCTCCTCATCTTTAGGTGGAACTTCTTATATTCAAGTTTGTGCCCGTTCCCTCTTGTCCTGTCCCTGGGCACCACTGAAAAAAGACCGGCCCCATCCTCCTGACACCCACCCTTTCAGTATTTATAGGTGTTGATCGGATCCCCCCTCAGCCTTCTCTTCTCCACACTAAAAAGCCCCAAGTCCCTCAGCCTTTCCTCGTAAGGGAGATGCTCCAGGCCCCTCATCATCTCTGTAGCCTCTGCTGTCCCCTCTCCAGCAGTTCCCTGTCCTTCTGGAACTGGGGAGCCCAGAACTGGTCCCAGTGCTCCAGTTCAAGGACTCAGGGTGGTGTTTCTGTTCCCACAGGTGCTGGAGCGCTCCCGGGATGTGGTAGATGATGTTAGCGTGTCCTTGCGGCTCTGGGACACCTTTGGTGACCACCACAAAGACCGACGCTTTGCCTATGGCAGGTAGGGGAGAGGCAGAGCCTCCTGCAGGGAAGGGAGGGCAACACCGAAGCACGGCGGGGTTGGCTCCATCCCCAAGGTGGACCTTGACCTTCCTCTCCTCGCAGGTCCGACGTCGTGGTTCTGTGCTTCTCCATCGCTAACCCCAACTCCCTGCACCATGTGAAGACCATGTGGTACCCGGAGATCAAGCACTTCTGTCCCCGCGCGCCCGTCATCCTGGTGGGCTGCCAGCTCGACCTGCGCTACGCCGACCTGGAGGCCGTCAATCGGGCACGGCGACCCTTGGCCAGGTGGGACTCGTGCCCCAATATCCACACCTGCCCAAGGCTTTCATAGAATCACAGAATGGTTTGGGTTGGAAGGGACCTTAAAGATCATCCAGTTCCAAGCCCCATTCCCTGGGCAGGGACACCTCCCACCAGCCCAGCTTGCTCCAAGCCCCCTCCAACCTGCCCTTCAACCCCTCCAGGGATGGGGCAGCCACAGCTTCTCGGGGCAACCTGGGCCAGGCTCTCACCACCCTCACACCAAAGAGTTTCTTCCCCACATCTCAGCTCCATCTCCCCTCTTTCAGGGTCAAATCCTTCCCCCTCCTCCTAGGGCTCCCCTCCCTGATTTCTCCTTCCCGTGCGTCTGAAGGTGGCTCTTCATTATCTCCCCTCTTTTTCAGGCCAATCAAACCTAATGAGATCCTTCCCCCGGAGAAGGGAAGGGAGGTAGCCAAGGAGCTGGGGATCCCCTATTACGAGACGAGTGTGGTGGCCCAGTTTGGCATCAAGGACGTCTTTGACAATGCCATCCGTGCCGCCCTCATCTCCCGCCGTCACCTGCAGTTCTGGAAGTCCCACCTCCGCAACGTGCAGCGACCCCTGCTCCAAGCCCCCTTCCTGCCCCCCAAGCCCCCTCCTCCCATCATCATCGTCCCAGACCCCCCTTCCAACAACGAGGAGCGCCCAGCCCACCTCTTGGAGGACCCCCTGTGCGCCGACGTCATCCTGGTGCTGCAAGAGAAGATCAAAATCTACGCACACAAGATCTACCTCTCCACCTCCTCCTCCAAATTTTACGACCTGTTCCTCATGGACCTGAGCGAGGAGGACCAGCAGAGCACGGCGGGGCACGGCTTCGGGGTGGCCGTCACCGCCGCCGCCGAGAGGATGCTCCACCAAGAGGAGAGGCACCACGGGCGGGATTTCCTCCTCCGAGCCGCTAGTTTTGATATCTGCGAGAGCACCGAGGAGGCCGGATCCGGCCAGCGCAAACCGTGCCTTAGAGCCTCCACCAGTGATGGGATCTTGCGGGGCAACCGCTACGAGAACGGGGAGCGCGGGCTGCGGCGGGGAAGGGACCTCTCCTCTTGGAGCCGGGCTTTCACCAGCATCCAGGAGGAGATGGCGGAAGACCCCCTGACCTACAAGTCCAAGCTCATGGTGGTGGTGAAGATGGATGCTTCCATCCAGCCTGGTCCTTTCCGGGCCGTGCTGAAGTACCTGTACACGGGGGAGTTGGATGAGAACGAGCGGGACCTCATGCACATCGCTCACATCGCCGAGCTGCTGGAGGTGTTCGACCTCCGCATGATGGTGGCCAACATCCTCAACAACGAGGCGTTCATGAACCAGGAGATCACCAAAGCCTTCCATGTCCGGAGGACCAACCGGGTGAAGGAATGCCTGGCCAAGGGGACTTTCTCGGGTACGACCCCCAGGGCCAAGGGGGAGGACCATCTGCAGCACCCCATCTCCCTCGGGTGGGGGGCTCAGAGCTCCTGGCTCTGCCCCATGCCTGGGCGAGGTGGGGTCAGCGGGGGGGCTCAGTCGCCTCCCCTGGGGTTTTTAGTCACACTTTGCATTTCTGGGATTTTTATAGCTTTTGGCTTGTTGGTTGGTTGCTTTTTGTTGGTTTTTTTTCCCAGAAAGTGTGAGCGTGATGGCCCTTCCCCAGGGCTTCCTGCTCCCCAGCCCGTCTGACGGCTCTGTTTATTTATGGGAGAGCAGCAAAAGTGACTTCCTTCCCCCCCCACCCCCCACAACCACCCCCCGGGCCCAGATTTTCACAGGGTCATCTGATTTATGAGGAGCAACATGCCCTTGGTAGGACTTCCCCAGCTTTCCACCACGCACCACGTGGCCCCGGCTTGTGCCGTGATGCTGCGGGGTGACGTCCCCGGGGGGTGTGTGTGTGTGTGTGTGTGTGTGTGTGTGTGAACCTCCCAGCCTCCCTCCGGGCTGAATTTATTTCACGAGGATGGACCTCGATGTGGTCACGCTGTCGCTGGCAGGGGACAGATGCGTGCTGACCTCGGGGAGAAGCTCTGCTCCAGGGGTGGAGAGCAGAGCAGGGGGGGAGGCAGGAGATCCCCATTGTCCTTCCCGGCTCCCCCAAGGACTCGAGCTTGGGCAAGACACTTGCTTCCTGGGGTTTTTCCCCTTTGTGGCCTGGTGTGGCCTGGGAAAACCCCTCAGAAGAGCCAAAGTCCCACCATGGCCCTTCCCTGAGCTCCTCCAAGACAATGGGGGATGCTGGAAAATAAATAATAGAGATCTTCAGGACAAATTATAGGAAGAATCTACAAATAATACAGATACCAGGCTCTATCCCCTCCTTTCTGCTCTCCCCCGGTGCGAGATCTTTTGTGGCGGGGGCTGGCTGAAGTCCCCAGGTGATGGGGACGGTCCCGGTAGCATCCCTCTGCTTGTCCCCAGATGTCACCTTCGTGCTGGATGACGGTGCTATCAGTGCCCACAAGCCCCTGCTCATCTCCAGCTGCGACTGGATGGCCGCGATGTTCGGCGGCCCCTTCGTGGAGAGCTCCACCAACGAGGTGAGGAAGGGATTTGCCCCGGGAGGGTGGGGGGGGACAACCTGGGACGGCCGTGGGGTGACAACCGGTGCGTGTCTCCCCCCAGGTGGCACTTCCTTACACCAGCAAGAGCTGCATGCGGGCGGTGCTGGAGTACCTCTACACCGGGCAGTTCAGCTCCAGCCCCGACCTCGACGACATGAAGCTCATCATCCTCGCCAACCGCCTCTGCCTGCCACATCTGGTGGCTCTCACCGGTGAGTCAGGGCATCTGCAGCAGGACGGTGGCCTCCCCTGTCCCCAAGCTCCGTGGCAACGCCGTGCCCCCCGTCCCAGCCTCCCTGTAACCTTGCGTGTCCCCCACAGAGCAGTACACCGTCACCGGTCTGATGGAGGCAGCCCAGATGATGGTGGACATCGATGGGGACGTGCTGGTGTTCCTGGAGCTGGCTCAGGTAGGACATGGTGGGACAGGGGTAGCTCATGGTGGGACAGGACCCACGAGGTGCTGAGCGATGTCACGCTCAGGGCTCCGACAGCTCCAGGGGGTGATGCTCTCCTGGCAGAGAGGACAACCAGGTCTGGTCTTGGATGTCCTTGGAGGAATAAGGTGAATTCCTCCTGCTTCTGTGGTGGCTCTGACATGGGCTCCCATCTCTTCCAGTTCCACTGCGCCTACCAGCTCGCCGACTGGTGCCTCCACCACATCTGCACCAACTACAACAACGTCTGCCGCAAGTTCCCCCGGGACATGAAGGCCATGTCGGGAGGTGAGCGGGGGGACCGGAGCAGGGTGAGGGGGTGGTCCTGGGGGGGGGGGGGCGGTCCCGGTGCCTTTCTCACCCTCCATTTTCCATCCCCCCCCACCCCCTGCAGAGAACCAGGAGTACTTCGAGAAGCACCGCTGGCCGCCGGTGTGGTACCTGAAGGAGGAGGATCACTACCAGCGGGCGAAGAAGGAGCGGGAGAAGGAAGACTACCTCCACCTCAAACGGCAGCCCAAGAGGCGGTGGCTCTTCTGGAACGCTTCCTCCTCTCCTTCCTCCTCTCCTTCATCGTCGGCAGCCACAGCCTCCTCTTCCTCCCCCTCCTCCTCCTCCTCGGCTGTGGTTTGAGAGCCCGTCCTTGCCCTGGCTCCAGCATCCGTGGGAGGAGACGGGGAGGAGGAGGAAGAGGGGGATGACCTGCCCCAGCGCCAGGCGTGGAGAGGACGCCGCCGGCCGCAGCCCCGGAGGACACGGTGGTAGCAGGGGACCCGTCCCTGTGGGGGGGGCTCGGGGCCGGGTGCCAGCCCCCCAGGAGCTCCTGGAGCCCTGCTCTCTCCCCACGTCGTGGGGCCCGAAACCCCAGAGCAGAGACCGAGCAGCAGGAGAAACTCATGTTTACAGGAGCACGAGGGCTGCGTTGTGGTTTTATTTTGGATTTTGGGGGGGGTGTTTTGGCGCTTTTTTTCTTTTTTTTTTTTTTTTTTGGAACATCAACAGCATGAGGAAGAAGAAGAAACCCATCCTGCCTCCACTTGCATTTGGAATCAGAAGCTGCAGGATTATAATTTGTTTGGCTGATTGATGGCATCTCACCACCCCGGGCAGCCAGAGCCGCGGGGGGGGGACGTCCTGCCACCCCCTTCGACTCACAGCAGGGTCAGGCAGGGCACAGGGGACCCCGGTCCCCAAACACCTCCCCAGGCGCTGCAGCACCCCTCCTTCTGCTCACAAGCTTGTGGGGGGTCTCTCCTACTTCAGGGAGAGAGAGGGGACAGGAGCCCTCTCCTCCTTGCCTCTAACTTTTCATCTTTTTTTTTTTTTTTTTAAAAAAAAAGAAAACTTAAAGCAAAAAAAAAAAAAAAAAATAAAACAACCCCAAACCCACTTTTTCCCCCCAACCTGCCACACCAGAAACCAACCCCAGGCCCCCGGCTTGGGATTTTAGCCTGGAAGGCTCCATTGTAATAAATGGTATTTTAAAAGCCCCGCGTGGTCCCTGTGTGTTTGGGAGGAAGCGGCTGGACACGGGGCATCCTTGTGCCCCGCTGGGGGTGACACCAGCACCCCCCCAACCAGCGCTCCCACCATGGCCAGGGACAGTGGAGAAGGATCCAGCCGTCAAAAAAAGCCCTTGGACAACGAGAGGTGGCTTTACCCATCGGACTGACTTTGCATGTCCCACCTGTGTCCTTGTAGGTGCACAAACACAGCGGGTACCGGCAGGAGAAGGCAGCAGGACGGGGGAGACCCCAAAACCTCTGCTCGCCCTTCCCAGCCGGGAAAAGGGAAAGCTCCTTGGAGCCCATCCCTGGCAGAGATGATGCTGCTGCTGGAGTGAGCGTGTAGGGATGGAGGATGCCCATCCTGGAAGATGCCCAGGATGGTGTGTGTAGGGATGGAGGATGCCCAGGATGGCACGTAGGGATGGAGGACTCCCATCCTGGAAGATGCCCAGGACGGTGTGTGTAGGGATGGAGGATGCCCAGGATGGCACGTAAGGATGGAAGATGCCCAGGAAGGCACGTAGGGATGGAGGACTCCCATCCTGGAAGATGCCCAGGATGGTGTGTGTAGGGATGGAGGACGCCCAGAATGGCACGTAGGGATGGAAGATGCCCAGGAAGGCACATAGGAATGGAGGACTCCCATCCTGGAAGATGCTCAGGATGGTGTATAGGTATGGAGGGCACCCAGGATGGCATGTAGGGATGCTCCTGGTGGTGTCCCCACCCACTTTGTGGTGTTCCTCTTCCCGGCTGGCCTCAGTTGAGCACCTCGGAGTCACTCCTCTGGCATGCCCATCCTCAGCCACGGCTGCCGGAGCAACGTTGCAGCTCCAGCCCAGCTTACACTCGGGGTTCTCACACTTTGCAGCACCAGCGAGCAGGTAGGACCATGAGTTTCTTTCCCTTTGGAATCCGGGTGGCTCGCCACTGCTTCCGAGTCCCATTTGCCTTCCTCAGGCCGGGACCCGAGCCCCCCCCCCAGGAGCGTGTCCCAGCACTAAATCCTGCATGTGCCTGGCTCCGCAGGAGCTCCCTGCCCAGGTTTGCATGCTTGGGAAGCCACCATGGGATGGGACCACCATGGGTCCTGGCAGGTCACTCCTGCTTTTAGCACTTGCCCCAGACCTGCATTATTAATAAATCCAACTGGGGGCAGCTCAAGGGGGGGGTTCCTGGGGGAGGAGTGGGGGCAGAGCCCCTTTTTCCACCCCCTCCCACCTTCCTCACTAAGCACTGCATGGATTTGCAACGCAGCTATTGCAACACGCAGAGCCCTGGCTCGCTGCAGGCAGAGCGGGGAGCACCGTGCCCCCCCCCCCTCCACCCCAAGAAAGCAGCAGCTTCATCCTGGGGGTCAACAGCATCACCTGGCCCCCCCCGCCCCCCCGGGGGGGGATGTCCCAACCCCTGCACCCTGGAGGGACTGAGATTTCAGCCTCCTAAATTTTGCAGGCGACTTAAAACGGTGGGACTCTCGGCGCAGGTGTAAAGGCAGAGCCCCAGGTTTGCTGCTGGAGGGTTTTTTCTGCCCCCACCCCCAGCAGAAGCATCGCTGGTGGGGACCCTTCCCAGCGGGATACTGGTGTGGCAGAGCACGAACCGGGTCCTCGGTGCCACACAGAGCATCTGGTCCAGCTCCTTCGGTGCCCACCTCGACCTAGAACGGGCCGTCGCCAGCGTTATGGCACAGCAAGGGCGGGGAGGAAAAAAAAAAACATAGAATGAGAAACCAGGAGGTTTGGCTGTTTGTTTTTTTTTTTTTTTTTTTTTTTTAAAGTTTATTCTTCCTTCATAGAAACATAAAAACTGGAAATAGCAAACTGGCTGGGCCAGAGCTCCGTATAAAACCACCCAACCATGCATAGTAAAAAAAAAAAACCACCTATTTTTATATTAGCTTTTAAGTTAAGATCTGTACACGTTTACAATTAATAAATACATAAATACAAACTTTCTGCTTGCGTTTTACAACCAGGATTTTTTTTTTTTGAGGCGGTGGTGAGGAGGGAGGGAGGGAGAAGGGGCAGGGACAGGTGCTTCACAGGAGAGGGGCTGGCGATGTCCCTCGCCCTCTCCCACCGCGCTGGGGGTGGTCCCCAGTGGACTGGGCTGTACTGGGAAGGCAGCACATGGAGCCAGCTCAAGTAATGTGGTATTTTTCTTACCAGCCAAGTTGTCCCTGAGCTATGTGTCGAGAGCCAGAGCGAGGAGCAAAGGGCTTGAGGAGCAACCCATCCGGCTGGAGGATGGATGGATGGATGGCAGGTCACCCATGGCTCGGACCTCAGTGCATTTCACCTCTCCACGCTGGCTGGGGACAGCCAGGGAGAGCAAGGCCACCCCACGGCCAAGGGAAGGGGAACAAACCCACTTGACCAAGGTCAGAGAAGGAGTTTTTTGGCAAACTGAGTTTGCTGCCCACGTTCTCTGTCCTGCTCCAAGGGGGAGCTCTCCCCACAGACCCTTTTCTCAGGTAACCCCAGCGAGTAAATCACTCTTTGCAACTCCCTGAAAGTAGGGTGCAGAGAGGTGTTCCTTCTCCCAAGGTGACAAAACCAGAGGAAATATCCTCAAGTTGTGCCAGGGGAGGTTTTGGATGGATATTGGGAAAAAATTCTTCACCAAAAAGGGTTGTCAAGCCTTGGACCAGACTGCCCAGGGCAGCGCTGGAGCCACCAGCCTTGGAGGGATTTAAAAGCCAGGCACACGTGGTGCTGAGGGACGTGGGTTAGTGCTGGCCTTGGCAGTGCTACGTTAATGGTTGGACCTGATGATCTTAAAGGTCTCTTCCAACCGAAACCATTCTGTGATTCTAAAATCATTCCCACCCTCCCCTCAAAGTCCAGTTTCAAACTGGTTCCTCACAGCAAGCAGAACCGCTATCGGCTAAAACGCTACTCAGTCAAGAGCTTGGAGAAAAGGAACCCAAGAACCCCGCTAATGCTTGCCCACCGAGCGTACAGTATTGAGCTTGCTGGCCACCTTAGAGATCTTCTACAAGCAGAAGCCATTGCGTGATGCCAGGAACCCCCCGAAAAAAAGAAGGACGATCCAGTTAAAAACCACAGGGATGCCTACATCCTGCAAAAAAGGCCCTTTTCTGCACCGCTCTTGAAGATGTCTGGAGAGCACCAGTGCTTCCGAGTGAGATAGTCCCAGAGGCAGCTTGTGATACGTTTTTAGGCTCTTCGGGTTGGTCCAGTAGAATGAAGGCACTGGTTTTCCTAAGGAAGCACCGACATTGAGCCCGTAGCTTCAGCAGAGAGGACCATGAGGTTTGTACTTCTCACATCCTCCAGGCTCGTCTGAACTGTACAATGGCTTCAAAAAGAGAAGAGCCACAGGAGAGTGATAAAAAGACAAAAAGCTTCAAGTCTTCTGAAGAGGTATTCATGGTTTTTAGCTTGAAGTGGGGAGATGTGGGGCCTGCCCTGCTCCTCAGCTCGCTTCGTATTGGAAGAATCCCTGCTGGACCAGCTTGGAGGAGATGTCTTCTGCAACCCCTCCGAGATTGATGCGGCGCAGGGTCTCCAGCAGCGTGTTCACGGAGGCGTTCATCCCTTGTCTGTTGAGCCACGTGTTGAGCATCTGGAAGAAGGGCTCCAGCGAATACTTGTCGTTCAGTTCCGCGAGGACAATGTCATTCTCCAGCAGATCAAGGGCTCGGCCGTACCTCTTCCAGTCCTTGTAGGGCACGTCTTGGGCAAAGAACTCAAAAGAGCGGCGCAGAACTAAAGGAGGGAAGGAAAAAGCTTAGAGAACAGGGTAGAGCATGGACAGCTGGGTCAGAAAGGATTTGGCCCACAAAGCTCAACCTGCAGGTTCACCCTGTGCATCCCCTGGGCCCCAACACTTACGGGTAACGGGGTCTTGTCCCGGCACGGGAATCAGATTCTTCCTCTCGTTGCGGTTGTTGTCCTGTGTCTCCGGCCTCCCTCTCTCGTACCTGGTCACCCGCCGCATCAGGTAGTCCTGCAGAAGGAGAGAAGCACAAACCAGCCCAGTGGGGTGGCCCCAGGAGGGCAGGGGTCGCACCCGCCCCTCAGGGATGTCACCTACCCCAGCGACATCCATCAAGGGCAGGGTTTGCTCATCTTGAGCTTGAAGGGGCTCCAGTACGGAACAGCCCTCCCTTTAACCCGGGGTCCCCACCAGGGACCCTGTATGTGCCAGCACCTCTGCCAGGGAAGCGATAACAGCACTGGAGAGGGGGCTCCAAGTGCCCCCCACAAAGCAGGGGGGGCTACCAGAACCCCTCCTCGGCTTGGCCCGGCTCTCCCCCATCCCTACGGGGTTGAGACTCATCCCCCTGCCCCTCCAGCCCTCCCAGGAGCTGCTGACCAAGTGGGGACCTCAGCCCAGCCTCACAAAAAGAGCTGCCACCCTCCTCCTTGCCATCCCAGCAACTCACCACCACGTTGCAGGACTTCCTGCTCAGGTCCCTCCCGTCCCCTGAGAAGACAAAAAACAGTGTTGTGATGGCTCTTCCCCCAAGCAGATCCCTCTTCCCACCCAACCCGCACCCACACAGAGCCCCCGGCTGGGGGTGAGGGCTCCGGGGGTCCCCAGAAGCTCACTTGGGCAACAGTAGCACCCGTATTTCCACCAGATGAAGACCATAGCACCAAGCAGGAGGACCACAGCTGCTATCACCGGCACAACGATCGGGATCCAGTTGTCTAAAGCGGATAAAACGGGGTGTTTGAGGAGCTGCTCCGAGTCCCCTCAGCAGCACCTCACACCACCGCCCCCCAGCCCGTCCCCCCCCTCCTCCAGCAGCCCCCCAACTTACAGGAGGAGGTGGACGAGGTGCCGGTGGGGGGACCGCACTGACGGTCGCTGTGGGGTGTGCAGGGAGCCAGCTCCACTTCGCCTTGGGGACACCTGGAAGTAGGAAGGGGGCAGGATCAGGGGCTGGGGCCGGCAGCACAGATCCTGGTGGCCCCCCACAACCCCCGGCCACAGCACCCAACTCACCGGGGCCGGCACTTCTGGCACATCTCGCAGGGGTGGTCCGGGGAGCAGAAGGTGCCGCTCTTGCAGGCACACTGGGTGTTGCTGGTGGGTCTGCAGGGACTCGTCTCCACCTCATCTGTGGGGCAAGAAGAGAGGGCTCTACCCCAGCCCCACCGCCCCACGCTCCTCCACCCGCTTCCCTCGTTAAGGCAGCTAACGACCCGGGCTGACCCACACGCCTGGGGAAGAACATGTCACTCTGCTACAGAGTTTCAGCCTTCGCCTTCCCCTTTCCTGCCCCAAAAACCTCACCATACCCAAGAGAAAAGCAATGCTCGCATCAAAGCTCCACCAGCAGCAGCCTACGACGCTGCCGTGAACCCTGCTCCAGGCTGGACGGAGGTCTCGTGTCCAAGCTTTGTACGAGGGGATGCTGCAGCAAACGGAGATATAGGTCTGGCACAAGCCCCGACACCGATTCCAGACCCAGAGCCACTCTTTGGGGGACGCTGCAGGTGACCGTGCTCTTTAAATAGAGAGGTCTCCCGTCAGCTGAACCCACCCAGCCTGTGCTACCAGCCAGCGTCACCCTCTTCCACCACCAGATCCTACCTTCCCTACACGTCCGGCAGGGGAGGCACTTCAAAAAGTCGTTTGGATATTCGGTGTATTCGTTTGGGTACCCGACGGATTCGTCCTCTTTACAGGGCAAACACAGGCTGGAGCCATTGGGCTCTTTGCAGTGAGCCTCAACGTACTTGCCTGCAAGAAGAAGAGGGGAAAGCAAGGGTGAATCCGTGACCAGGCAGCAGAGGACAGGGATGTCTTCACAGAAAGGGAGCTGATTCCGCTGCTGGCACGGTTAAGAGATAAATTCGGAAAGATCAGAAAGAACACGTTATCATAAACGTGTCCTCAGATAGAATCATAGAATTCTATATTCCAATATTAGAGTTGGAAGGGACCTTAAAGATCATCCTGCCCTGGGCAGGGACACCTCCCACCAGCCCAGGTTGCTCCAAGCCCCCTCCAACCTGGCCTGGGACCCCTCCAGGGATGGGGCAGCCACAGCTTCTCGGGGCAATGCTCTCACCACCCTCACAGCAAAGAGGTTTTTCCTAATATCTCATCTAAATCTCCCCTCTTTCAATTTAAAACCGTTCCCCCTTGTCCTGTCACTGCACTTCCCCACAAAGAGTCTCTCCCCAGCTCTCCTGGAGCCCCTTCAGATATTGGAAGGGGCTCTAAGGTCTCCCTGGAGCCTTCTCTTCTCCAGGCTGAACCCCCCCAGCTCTCTCAGCCTGTCCTCACAGGGAGGTGCTCCATCCCTTTGAGCATCTTCATGGCCCTCCGCTGGACCCGTCCAACAGGTCCATGTCCTTCCTGTGTTGGATCTCACGACAGGTTCAATCTCACCAGGTTTGGGGAGCAGGGGAGAGCTGGAGCACCCACTGCCCCCCCCTTGCAAGGAGCCAGGAGGAAACCCAGCGGGGCTGGAGGTGGCGTGATCCATGTTTGAGACCATCTTACCTGGAGGGCACTTCTTGCAGTAGAAGTTGCTCTCCTGGACATAGTAATACTCTTCTCCCCTGCCGGGGTCCAAGGGATCCAACTTGTCCCTCCTACCCAGTGCTACTGCAGAAATTTCCAAGACAGCCCCCTGTTAAAAAAAAAAAATACAGGAGTTAAAAACCATCCCAAGTGCGTGGAAGAAAGAGACAGGCAAGAGCTGCTCTGCCCAGGGCTCTCAGGTGAAGGGAGAGGAGTTCTGGGGTGGCTTGGAGGTGCTGGACCTGGTGGCCAAACCTCTCCTTGATGCAGGTGGAGGACACTTTCCCCATACCGGGATGGATAAATCATAGAACCATAGACCCATAGAACCATCTAGGTTGGAAGAGACCCTTGGGATCATCGAGTCCAACCATCTACCCTACTCTACAAAGTTTTCCCCTACACCATATCCCCCAACCCCACATCTAAACAGCTCTTAAACCCATCCAGGGATGGTGACTCCACCACCTCCCCGGGCAGCCTATTCCAATGCCCGACCACTCTTTCTGTGAAAAATTCTTTCCTAATGTTCAGTCTAAACCCTACCCTGTTGGAGCTTGAAGCAAGTTTCCTTGGCAAAGGGCAAGGAGGAGGTTTGCAGAGGGATTCCCCGTGGGCCAGGTTACCGGCAAGGCAAAGGCTTCCTTAGGATAACACCGGGGCCCCCTTTTTCCTTCCCCAATTTCTCAGCTCGTCAAACCCGCAGCAGCGAAGAAAAATGGAAGGGGCAGGGAAGAGGAACAGGGGAGGGCGTTTGTGGGGAGGAAACCGGCCCCGTGTCAAGGCTGGTACGGGGCTCCCGTGCCCACAAGAAACACCCGGGGCTGCTCCGGGCTCCCAGGGGACGGCGTGGCCTCCGGTGTTTCCGCATTATCCCCGGTATCTTTGCCACGGATCGGGAAGCCAACGGCCCCGTTTCCGCCAGTTTCACCGTGCCCCTTTCTGCTGACTCAGCTCTTTCTGTACCCCCGGCTGCGGGGGGGGGACGGCGCTCGACAGAAAAAGCCAGGGGGTACACAGGGGTTTTGGGGGAGTATTTGGGTACCCCGTATACCCGAGGGGCACAGTGCCCTCGGCATCTCAACCAGCACAGCTGCCCCATGGATCTAGAGGGATATAAATCCACCCTAAAGGGATATAAATCTCCCTGTGTGAGAGGGAAGGATGATGCCTGGCAGAGGCACCTTCCCCTCCCATACCCCGAGCCTGAAACCTGCCTCTTAAAGCAAATATTTCTCCCGTGAGTCAGAAGCTGCCTTGGAAGGCTGGAACAATAGAGATTCGAGCTGTCCCAGTGTCCCCTGAGCCAGTCGATTCCCCCCCGTCCTCCCCGGACACTTCCCGAGCTCGTACAAAGAAGGGTGTGAGCGCCAAACCGGCCACAGCAGGTCACGGGGCTGCAGAGCGTGACTCAGACCCACAAAAAACACCGGCCAGGCCACGGAGAGGGCAATTTCCCCCCCCCCCCCCCTTCATTTCCCAGCACGCAGCTTTGCCCGGACAGACAAACGGACAGGGAAAGGCACAGCCACCCCCGAGTCCCAGCCAGCCCAGGAACCCCGAGAACAGGGACCATCTCCAGCCCCTGACTCGGAGGAACCAAATCCACCTCCTTCCACCAGCTTCTGGCTCCGCATCTCCCGCTGCTGCTTTCTCCAGCTGGGAGGGTTTGTGAGTTTACGAAGTGCTTTTCTTGCCAGTTTAAGAGGAAAAAAAAACAAACAAAAAAACCTAAAAATTTGCTTCTATCTCCCTGCCACAAGAGCCTTTGCCCACCCTGGTCTTGAAAGTCTTCAGGGACTGGGCAACCCGCCCCAGCGCGGGGAATTAAAAAAAACACACCACCTTTTTCCTCCCCATTTAAACTCTGCCAGGCCGTGGAGGTGATGATCACAGCGACAACCCAGCGTTATCTGCCGTTGGGAAAGGCCCCCTCAGGCGCAGGATTTCACTGCTGTTGATGACCCAGCTCCTCGGCAGAGCTTGCCCAAGCCCACGATAAGGTTTATCAGCCTTAACAAGTGCAGCTCAAGTGCACGGCCCCGGCGCGGAGCCCTCGGCCGGCGAGGGCTGCCACCCCTGACTCAACCCATCAGCCTCGCAAAGCACCAGGAGAAACCCGGCTGGGAGCCGTGGGTGAGAGGGCGATGGCATTCAGGAGGAGTTTTCACCCTCTCATTTGTAGGGTTCTTTCTTTCGCAACGGAGTTCCGTCTCCTTAGGGGTTGCGGGGGTGGTAGTCGATCTTCGGAGACCCACTAGTCCAGACCCCTTTTTTTTTTTTTTTGTATTTTTCGGGACCCTTAACGGTTCGAAACTTAAAAGGGAAGAAGGTGGAGGGGCCAAACACAAAACTTCCTCCACCCAGGGAGCTTGAACTCCTGCCCAGCGATGAACATGCCGGTGGGATTCATACACAGCCCTCCATCGCAGCAGGAAAAGCTCTTTGAAAACGGTGGTAGGGACCAGGGACAGAAGAGGTGCCAAGCAGACACCCGAGACGCCAGGCAGACACCCAAAATGCCACTGCTCCAAGGGCACAGGTCTGACAAATAAGGGGTTTGGGGTTTTTTTGGGGTGCAATAAAAAGACCATGGCCAGCAGGTCCAGGGAGGTCATCCTGCCCCTCTGCTCTGCCCTGGTGGGGCCACGTCTGGAGCACTGGGACCAGTTCTGGGCTCCCCAGTTCCAGAAGGACAGGGAACTGCTGGAGAGGGGACAGAAGAGGCTACAGAGATGAGGAGGGGCCTGGAGCATCTCTCTCCTGAGGAAAGGTTGAGGGACCTGGGGCTGTTCAGCTGGAGAAGAGCAGAGTGAGAGGGGATCTCATTGATGCTGAGCAAGAGCTAAAGGGTGGGGGGCAAGAGGATGGGGCCAGACTCTTCTCAGTGGTGCCCAGGATAGGACAAGGGGTGATGGGCACAAACTGGGACATGGGAAATAAGGAAAATGTCCCTTTGAGGGTGGCAGAGCCCTGGAAGAGGCTGCCCAGGGAGGTGGTGGGGTTTCCTCTGGAGATATTCAAACCCCACCAGGACACGTTCCTGTGGAACCTGCTGTGGGTGGACCTGCTCTGGCAGGAGGTTGGAGGAGATGATCTCCAGAGGTTCCCTTCCTACCCCTACCATTCCGTGACTCTGGTTTCACCCCCCCCCGAGATACAGTTTGTGCTCTCACAAATCCAGCAGCATTCCTCCTCGGGAGCCCGTGGCCCAGGTCCAGGCATGAAGCAACAAGCTCTGGTGAGGAGAGGAAGGAACTGCACCCACGGTGTGGGGCGATTATCACGTGGGGCAACAGCGCTCCTGACCGGTCCCCCTCCTCCTCTTTGCTTTCATTAAAAAAAAAAAAAAAAAAAGGAAAAAACCAAAACAAACCAAAAAGTTAAAAAAAAAAAAGAAGTTGTTAAGAGCGTGATGGGTTCAGTTACGCTTGACTTTATCAGGAAAGTCTAAATAAACCCTCTTGAGCACCGTTGGGAAGGAACAGGATGAGAAGCCAACTCTTTTAGAACCTGTTCTGGGCAGCGCTGAGCTGAGCAACCGCAATTCCAGCTCCGGAGCAGCCACCACGTGTCCCAGGGCCACGGCTCCCTCGTGGCACCAGGGATTGCAGGCCAGTCCCGGGATAAAACCCCACGGCGGGATCCCCTGGGATAAAACCCCCGGGCAGGATCCCCCTGACTTCAGGTGAGACAAGACTTTAGGGATTTCCCAGCTCTACAGCAACGCCCAATCCGTGGGGAAACACGCCAGGCGCAGGTGGGATTTTTTTTTTTGCCCTAAAAACCAGCCGGGCTCAGGGTTCGGGCATCCTTTGGGCAAGCTGGAGGGATGGCATTCCGGTGGCAGGTAGCCCAGAGCTGCCAGCATCCGAGCCCCACGCCTTCCAACATCCCGCGCAGCCTTGGCATCGCCACCAGATCCCGACCCCGACTGGCAAACGAGGCTCGGAGCGCAGGGAATGGAAATCCCCTCCGGCACAGGCAGTGCCATAGGGCAAACCTCCAGCCCCACGTCACCTCCCAGCCCCACGGCCCTCGTGCAGCCAGCGGGCCAAAGCGCTTGCGCACTTGCCCCGCTGCCCCACACCCAGAGGGCTGACATCACCCTTCCCATCCCACCTCCATTGTTGCCACTCTCTCCCCCTGCCCCACAGCCTCAGCCCCCCCCATATTCCAACCTCCCCCCCGTACCCTGAAAACCTGCCCAGGTGAGCCCCCCCAGCCCTGCTCCCCTCCCATGGTCCCTGCCCAGGTGAACCCGCCCCCTCGGCCCCCAATTGCCCAGGTGAGCCTGCCCTATAGCCTCAGCTCTCCCCATAGCCCCTGCGCCATGTGAGACCCCCTATAACCTCAGCCACCCCACCCCCCCCAACCCCCATCCCCTGGAGCAGGTGAACCCCCATAGTCGCTGCTCTCCCCGTAACCCCCAGATCAGGTGATTACGATTTGCACAGAGATTTTTTTCATTTAACTGCATTTAACATGGATTCCACTTTTTAAAAGAATTTACTCTGATTTTATAGACTTAATATATCAGGTACTTTATGGAAAACAGGAACTTTTTTAAT
>QJSC01003933.1:27137-46275 GCA_003697955.1 Calidris pygmaea
CTTTTCTTTGGCACATTGTTAGTGCTGGACCCTTGTGAATTCACATAACTCATTGGTGCTCAGTGTAGCTTGGATGGTGCAGTGCTGGCAGTCCCTGTGTTACTCAGTGACTGTTAAAATTAGCGCCAAGGCTTGCTGCTATTGCATGCAAGTGGTGTCTAAACGAGCAGAAATACAGGAGCTCTTGAGATGTGTTCCTCTCTCTGTAGTTACTCCCATAGCAGAGGGTGTCTTCCCTCTGCAGTGGGTGTCCCACAGCCCTTCCAGAGGGTATGTGCAGGGGGGAGGAGAGAAACCTTTTAAAAAGGTGCCTGGAAAACCACAAACCTTGATGTGGAATTTGGGGCTGGATGGAAAGAGTTATTTCTATAGTCTTAAGTGGACCACAGCTCTCACTTGCAGTGGGGAAAATTTTTCTTTTTCCTCTGCCCAGGGAGAAATGATGCAAAATGTCTCGATGAGTAGAATTACAGCGTGGCTTAAAGAAAAAACTTCTGTTGGGTTTAAGCTTGGGGAGGGGGAAGAACTTCAAGAAGCTCAGAGGAGGCTCACAGTTGCTGCCTGTGAGGTTCCATTTGCAGAGGGAATGTGAATAGTGTAGGGAAAGCTGTAATATTTTTAATTCCATTAACGGTGATATTTTTAAAGCACTGGAGCTGCTTTTGAGTGTTATATACAACTCATTCTGAAATTCTGTCTGGCCCAAAACATGCATTTTAACTTTTCACCTCCAGTGTGTGGGAGGAAGCAGGTGTGGACTTGGCAGTTGTTGTGGGAGCGCTCAGTAAACTCATAGACAGCTCCGTTGCTTCCTTTCAGGAGAAGGCAGAGGAAGTTTATCGCCTGTATCAGAACTCGACGCTTTCTTCTCACCCTGTTGTTGCCCTCTCCGAGCTGCGTTCCCTCTGTGCCAACGTTTGTCCAGATGAAAGGACGTTCTACTTGTTGCTTCTCCAGCTGCAGAAGGAAAAGAGGGTCACCATCCTGGAACAGAACGGAGAGAAGGTACAGGGTAAAGGTGACTGCTTTTGGGTGGTATAATCCCTGTCTTGCATTTCATCTGGCTGGAGAGAATACTTTATTGGCTAAATATGGGCGCTCTTTGATTGGAAAAGTCAATTCCTGTGTACTCCAACATCGTAACCTGTGCAGGGGCTCTCGTCTCCGAGACAGCCTGTTTGCCTGTAGCATTCTGCACTGCACCGTTTGGTACCCAAGTGTGACATTGCCACACGCCGTTGGGAGCACCAGGACAGCTTTAAATCTTCAGGGTGTCCCGTTAAGGCTTTCTGTTTTCACGCTGCTGTTACTTGATCCTCTCTAGTTTAATATTAGATTATTTGGGGACTGGCATGTCCTCATCTCGCTCTGTTACAAGGCTTAAGGCTGGGGGTGTAAAAACATCTTTTCCTTCCATCAGAGTGACAATATCTCTAGTGCAGACACAAACTCTGGAGATGTGGCTCAAGCTTGTGGTTCTTTTTTTCTGTAGATAGTGAAGTTTGCCCGAGGTCTTCATGCCAAAGTCTCCCCCATGAATGACGTGGACATTGGAGTGTATCAGTTGATGCAGAGCGAACAACTGCTGTCACAGAAGGTGGAGTCCCTTTCCCAGGAAGCAGAGAAGTAATTTGGGGACGGGTGGTGGGGAGAACATCCGTGTGCTGTGGAACTCGTGTCTTCCTGTACTGTAGTTAGAATGAAGCCACTTTCTGAAAGTGCAAGTCATTCTTTCCTGTTCAGTAAACACAGCAGCCACAGTCATGTGGCGGGGCAGGTTTTCCAGTCTTTGTTCCCTGTCCCTATGAAAACAACTTGCAGTGAGTGGATGTCAAAAGATTTTTGCAAAGATTTGGAATACGTTCAAGGGCTATTTGAGGATCAACCATATCTTAAGAGTGGTTGTATCCGAAATGCGTTGTTACTTGGTCGCCCCTGGATTAGAGCAAGGTAGTGAGGACGGTTTGTGAATTAACTACTACTTGCAAAGGAATAAGCTGCTTTTCCTTGTTGCATCTGTACAGGTGTAAAGAGGATGCTCGGAGCGCTTGTAGAGCTGGGAAAAAGCAATTGGTAAGTGATATTCTCCTCGGGAGGAGCTACAAGGGAAGTGTTTGGGAGCTGGTCCATAGTTGTGATAATAACCAGGGTTAGGCATTCCATACTTGAACTTAGACCTCTTGAACTGCTGCTTCTGAGGCTCCCTAAAGTCTCCTTAAAGTGAAGATGAGAATGTATTTGGCCAGAGTGATGTGGTGAAGAGAAAGGGAAATATCGAACTCTTAAAACCAGCAGGTGGTGTTGCCACACGGGGATTACTATGATTTTTTTTTATGCTTCCTTTGGCTGCTGCCTGGTTTGTGATCCAAGTCTGTGTGTATGTGTTGTCTCCAGGCACTGAGATGTTTGAAATCCAAACGAAGGACGGAGAGGCGCATTGAAGAGCTTCATTCCAAGCTGGATGCGGTGCAGGGCATCCTGGATCGTATATACGCCTCCCAGACTGACCAGATGGTACCATGTTAATTTTGTCTTGTATTTTCACACTTTTTAGCCCCGCTCTTCTCTTTTGTGCTGCTTTACCTGCAGCTCGTGGCTGAGGGGTGGGAGCTGGGGTGAGACTTGATTCTCTGCTCTAGAAAACAGCAAATCTGCTTGGGGCTGCGTTTTCTGCTCGTGTGCTCGTGTTTCTCTGGGGGGTCCTGTTGAGATTAACAGGTTTTGAGAAAAGCTTGCTATGCCTGTTGGTTGTTCTTAGTTAGCATTGTCCATTTTCCTCTTTTTTTTAAAGGTATTTAATGCCTATCAGGCTGGTGTGGGAGCTCTGAAACTCTCTATGAAGGATGTTACTGTGGAGAAGGCGGAGAATCTGGTGGATCAGATACAAGAGGTACTGAAATAAGAGCACATCTAAATAAATAAGCGAGTAGTGTGTAGATGTACACAGCACACTTGCTCAGCTATTAATGCTGAGGCTTCTGGCGCTGTTAGATTTCTGTCACCAGAGCAAGCTCACTTAATCTTGATCTTTTTAGATCAGCAAGGGAAGGTCTTCAAACAACCGCATCTGGGCTTATGTATTTGCATTTATTGCTGGCTAGTAATCACAATTTACATTAAATCTGTGTATTTCGTGTGTTCTTTTGGTTAGCAATACTGTGCAGCACACAGCTCTCCTAGAAAACGTTTAGGGAGATGTATCAAAGAGAAATACAAGTGGTGTCTTTGCAAGCTGGAATGCAAATACGTGCATTAAAATGGGGTTTTAAACTGCCTAACCCATAATCTTCTGCAGTTCAGTAACGGAAAGGAGATGAGCTTCTTCTGAAGGAATTGAAATGAAGAGAGTAATCTGTCTGCATAAGCTGGTGTGGAAAACAGAAAAAGATTACTTTTTTAGCAACTTCAGCCTCCATGTACTTAAATGGCAACTTCAGCTACCGAGCTATGGGGCTGTCTGTAAAATTTCATAGCTGAGGTGTATTGGTCCTCAGCTTCCTTATTTTGTTATCCTCAGCCACAATACAGGCTCGTTACTGATGTGGAAAAGCTAAAATTAGGGAGATTTTTCTCTGTTTTTTTGTGTCTGAAATTCCATTTCAGGTTTGATCCTCAAATGTGCTACTTGGTTTTGCAACACTTAAATAATAATCCGTGTTACTGCTTTTGCTACTGAAAAACAAACACTCTGTGTTTTTTCCTCAGCTTTGTGATACCCAAGATGAAGTAGCCCAGACTCTGGCTGGAGTGGGGATCAATGGGCTAGGTATGTTTTGGGGTTTTATCCTTTGCTTCTCTTCTGTTGCCACTGCTGTCCCTCTGTGCTGCCGGCCCTTCCCTGCTCCCTCCCCACGGATGTCTCATCCCCCCATCCCTTCAGTGAGAGAAGAATCACTCACTGAAATACTAAAGATGTTTCTTCTGGTGCCTTGGGAGGAAGCGAGGGCTGACAAGGGCTTCTCAGACAGTGGGTTGAAAAGGAATGGGCATTTGGGCATCTCCAAATCCTTGCAGTTCTCTAAGTGCTGGTGGATTTTAGTTACAGTTGTGTAGCGTTGATCTAAATCTATTTTTAGAGTGGCTGCCACTGTTTTTTTAAGTGATGATCTTTTTCCTCTGGCCTGTGTGTTGCTGCAGCCTGTTTGTCTCTGCTGAAATGTTTTCCTGCCCTTAAGTGCCTCAGGTTCTAAAAGAATAGTTTCTCCCTGAGATCAGGACTGAATTTCCACCTTTAGAAGAAGAACAGGGAGTTCCTTATTATTATGAGTAATGATGGATGGGAGTAGTAATGCCTCTTTTAAACTTGGACTACAGTCTGTGCTGCAAAGATGCTACTTAATTCTGCTTGGAACTGACTGTTTTCTTTCATCAGCAGAGATGGACACTGAGGAACTTGAGAAGGAGTTGGACAGTCTCCTCCAGGACTCGACCAAGGAGCCTGTAGATTTGCCTCCCGTTCCCCAGAAGGTGCTAAATCCCCCCATTTCTGATGCTGAGCTTGAAGCTGAATTGGAAAAGCTCTCTGTTGCTGATGGAGGTACGGACGTTGGCAAGTCGTGTTAATTAGCTGCTATTAGGATCCATGACAGCCTTGCAAAATGAAACACTGAAGTCTGAGCCAGGATCTTTTCCACTTCCAGTTACACGGTTGAAAGCAAGCTCTCCCAGTATCCCTGCCAGGAGCTCAGTGGCATTGTCTTTCACTGCCAGGCTCAGCCTCGAGAGAGCTGCCCTCTTTGCTAGAAATTCTGCCTGGACTTTTTGCCGTGGGGTATAGGGAAAGTCGAAGGCCCTGTGAGGGAGCTGGTGCTTGGACTAGTTATTTTTTGTCATCTTTTAACAAAGCCAAGCAGTGTTTTTTGTATGTTCTGGTAATGGTGATAAAGTAGACCAGCATTTTCATACCTGTTGCTGCCAAGCACTCAGCATCTTCTCTGTCCTAGAATGCTTACTACATGTTACAGGTATGGTACCCGCTTAAACTAGTACTAAACAAGTTTTATTTAGTAACAGTGAGTGACATGAGCTTATGGGCTGGAATTGCGTGCTGAGTTTTCCCTAGACTTGTCTTGGACAGGGGTAAATAGACTTTATTTTTCCTTTCAGGAATCTGTTAATGAATGGACACTTTCATTAAATTATGGACACAGCCTGTCCGTATTGTTTTCTTCCTACTTGGGCAGCTGATATTCTCAAGTTTAAGAGCAGAAGAACGCACAGCATCCCATGTCAAATGTGAAGTGTGGGTTTCCAAGAGAGTTCAGTTGAATATTGAAGCACTGAGGCACTTGGAAATTGTGTTTCTTAGTTATGACGTGGTTGATCTGATCCCTCTTACTGATGAAAACTGATCTCTTTCTGTTGCAATTTTCTTTATAGATTTGGCACAAAAGACTCCCTCTGCTTCCTCTGAACCCAAAACAGCTCTGGGACTGAGTCTCTAAAGACCCAACCGAATCCTGTTGCTGCAGTTTGAGAAGTTGTCTTAAGGTTCCTTAATTAATGACTGGAACTTCTGGGGAGAGGGGTCACGCTTCCCTGTTCTTCATGGATATCCCTTGGCTCAGCAACAGGATCTCCTGCCATGACAATCCACTCTGGAACTGGCCCCAGCTGGTGTTTGTCATCTCTGTGCCAACATCTGCACTGGTCTCAAATTGACTTGTCGATCCCAAGTCACTCTGCGACATCCAGTTTTCCCCTTCTGGGAACACAGTTCACTATTCTGCCCGGTGAAGATAAACTCTTCTATGTCCATAACAAGTGCTCGGGTTTTGGTTTTTTTTTTTTCTTTTTTTCTTTCTTTCTTTGCTGTGGCTGATGTTGAGAATCTGAGTTGCAGCGATATTGCAGTTGCTCAACATTTGGCTGTTTGTGTGGTTGTTTAAAACACTTGGCACATAGGTACTGTCCTTGACATAATTTATCTGCAACGAGCTTAAACACCTTATGATAGTTCTCTCCCTCCCTGTCTGTATTTTGCACGGTCGTGGACAACTAGACACTAACTGTTCAATTGTAGGAGATTTTGTTGCTGCTCTAGGGGGCAGCAATTGCAAGCACAAGACAAAAATAATTCCTCTTTCTGTAACGATACTAAGGCCTTAAAAGGGAGACCTGCAAAAGATTTCAAATGAAGGAAGTTTCTTACACTGCCTGTTGTGCTGAAGCCTTGCAGTCACTATAATACAATTTTCCGCTTGCTCTTACTTGAAATTGGAGCTGTTTTGCTATTTTTTCTGTCTTCCCTGTTTGCAAAACTTCTTGGGAACTGCAGGGTGATCTGCTTTGAGCTCCAGCCTTGAGTGATGTGGGGTGGGAGGAGAAGGGATGCATCTTGTTTCCCTTTCTGAGAAGACAGTTCCATGTAACAGCCTTGGCTTTGCCTTCAGTCTTGATGATGCAATTCCACACGATCATGTGTTACCAGAAAGTCTAAAACAAACCCCTGTAAATGTTTCTAATGAAAAGAAAAAAACCAGCACAGCAGCTGAGGATGTTTTTTAGAGGCTGTCTTTACCCATCAGAAGTGAAATCCTCATCTTTTGCAGGTCCCTTTTTTATTACGCGTGTGCACACGGACGAGCAGAGAGCCCGATACCTGCCGTGAATAAATGAATTCTTTCAGGAGGGGAATGTGCTACGAACTGGGCTTTCTGCACGCAGAGCCTGTGCCTGGCAGGGGAGCGACGTGCTGCTCTATAAACCAGTCCTCCTCTCCCCACACCTCTCCCTGACTCGGAATGTATCCCTGTCACCAACCATCCTGTCACCGTACGCTGCCTCCGGTACCCAGTTCCGTTGCTGGAGCCATGGGGATGGCAGCTTGGGTGAGCGATAAACGAGGGCTTCCCCACGTCCTGTTAATTAGTGACCACCCACCTTTTAGCCCCAGAGGACGGGGGGAAGAAATTACAGGTCAGTAGGGTGCTGTGGGGGCTCTGGCTTCTTTGTCACTTGGTCCCAGAGTGCAGACTGCTGCCAGGGAAGGGATGCTGTAGCCACATAATGGTGTATCCGGGCTGCACATGGAATTATTTGAATTGACTTGAAGCTCTGTATTCCTTTCCTTTGTAAGTAAATGGGAGAAAAAACCACCGTGTTTTCTGCCTGTGTGTAATAAAGGGGAGGGGAGGAACGGAACCAGAGTCCTTTGTGGTGCCTCCTTTTCTTCGCCTGTGTCACAGATCGCTGCCGCGTTAGTGGTGACCCCGCTCTGCTTCTGCATCTATAAAACTTGGCTGCTGGAAGTAAATGCTGGGTTTGGGGTTGTACGGCCTTCGTTTCGCCAGTATCCTTTTGGAAAGGCTCGCTTCTTTTTGTGTTTTTCCTTCAGCTTGTCTTATCTTTCCACTTCTTATTTCATCGTTGAGCATCTCACAACTGTGCAGTTCAAGGCCTTTGCCTGAGGCACCTCGCTGTGGCCGTGGAGGAAACTGCTACGTTGGGAAGTCAATTCTCCTAATAGCCCCCTTGGTTCTCTACTAAACAATATGTAAACCTTATTTTGGGACGGTCTTTGTCCAGCTCCTTGTCCTGCTTATAATTAAGCAGCACAGCCGAGGGGACTGATACTGGGTTTTTCCCCTCTGTTTGAAGACAGTGAATCTAAATGGAGTAACCTGATGTATAAACTACTTAAAACAAATTATTCCTCCTTCCCTCTGAGACCAAGATGCCTGAAGTAAACGTTGAACGTGCAGGCGGTTGAGCCTGTTTCCTCTGGTGAGAGGTTAGGACAGCCAGTATCACTGGATCCTTTTTTTTTTTTTTCAAAGGATCTGATTCCTCCCTTGCTATCAAAACTTGGCCATAAAGTCCAAAGTGGTTCCTGGAGGAATAAACACTCCTGTAATTCGTGCCCTTGTGGAAGAGGCATTGAAGAGTTAAACCCAAGCAGCTGCCACTTTATTTGAAGTGGCTTGTAATTTTCTTCCTTTGATGCAAAGTGGGGAATGTAATCAAGATGGCTGAATGGAGAATTTTAAGTATATTTTGGAGAGACAGCAGGGAAGGGAAATAGAGGGCAGCTTCTTGCTGGGCGAGGAAATTAAATATAAAAAAACCCGAGAGCTGAATTGCCACCAAACTGGAATCTTATCATACTTGAGTGCTGTTTAAAATAGTATTTAACTTGATTCTCAGAAAAAATAGCAGCTGCTTCTGCGAGGAAATGTAGGAACTGTTTAGTAATATAATGCAGCAGAACAGTTTGCTCGGTAGAAAAGATTGCAGGTAGGAGGAGTTAATCTGTGAGTGTGAGTAACCGCCTGTGTTCTGTTTGAATAACTGTATTTTATTTGCCTCTGACAACAGAGTTAAGGGTCCTTTCTTCATTAGGAGTGTTCTGAGATGCACAAAAATTGGGTAATGGATCCCTTTCCATCCTGTTTTCCCCCAGCTTTGAACGTCTGCTCCAGCATAAGCAGTGTGCGAGGGCGAGATCCTTTCTTGGATGTTCCTAAGCTCCTGAGGAGGAGGAGGAAGGCTTCCTCGAGGAATAATTTCCTGGAATTCCTTCTGGCTTGGCATGTGCAACCTCAGCGTGCTGTGAGCTCCCACTCCGAGCCTCTGCTGTGATTTAATGCTGTGTGACACGTCACCTGCCATCGCTGGTGGTGTGAAAGCAGCAGTGAAAGCATCCTGTTGTTCGTGTCGTGTGACTTAGATCTCAAAAAATCTTTGTGGCCGGTAATAGGGAATGTGAGAAAAATGTCCTTTGGGGCACAGAGGATGGTTCATCTGCGTGAATCCTTCCATGGGGCAGTGCACTGCCAGAGTCCTGTGGGGTCTGGGCAATTAGATCATAGAATCACAGAATGGTTTGGGTTGGAAGGGACCATAAATCCCATCCAGTGCCACCCCCTGGGTGTGGGACACCTCCCACCAGCCCAGGTTGCTCCAAGCCCCCTCCAACCTGCCCTTGAACCCCTCCAGGGATGGGGCAGCCACAGCTTCTTTGGGGCAACCTGGGCCAGGCTCTCACCACCCTCAGGGGGAAGAATTTCCTCCCAAAATCTCATCTCCATCTCCTAATTTTTGGTTTAAAACTGTTCCTTCTCCTCCTAGGGCTCCGCTCCCTCATCCAGAGTCCCTCCCCAGCTTTCCTGGAGCCCCTTGAGGGACTGGAAGGGGCTCTGAGGTCTCCCCGGAGCCTTCTCTTCTCCAGGCTGAACCCCCCCAACTCTCCTAACCTCTGATTAAATTCTGGTGAGGAGAAGACCCAAGTCTCCTGAGCCGGCTGTTGGTGCCATCTAGCTGCCCTTCCTGGCGTAGCCACTTGGCAGGAGCAGGCTGCAGACGCTGGAACTAATGAGGCTTAATTAAACAAAGCCTTCAGAACTAAGTGCTGTGACATGCTGGCAACAAGTTTCTTTAACCTGTCACAAAGCAAGCGTGCTGTTTGCTTTAGGAGTGAGCTGCCCGGTGCTGGATCTTCAAGAGAATAATTGCGCTCTTGTTTGAAAGTTGTTCTTGAGCAGGCCCTGGGTTTGTGCAAAGCCTGGGTTGCGGGGTCAAGTTAATTAAATCTCGGTGCAGCTGAGCCGACTCTGTGTAGATTGGCTGCTGCTTTCTTCAGAAGTGGTGGCTGTGACAGGCAAAGGGCATCGTGATACACTCCAGCAACCGCCGATGTAATGAGTGAATTAAGGCTGAACTGCCTGGGGTTTTTTCCCAGTTTGATTTGGAAAGCTTTTTGCTGCTCTTTCCCACCTTGCCCAGTTTACCAGCCAGGCATTTCTCAGGAGCAGGTCCCCGTTTGAGCAGCCCTTACAGAGCTGGCTCTCGAGGAAACTCGCCTCCTGAAGGATTTTTCTGATATTTCTTTGATCAGAGGAGCCCTTTTGCTTACGGAGTGGTTAGTTACCGAGTGATGGATGGGATCTTCTTGCGTCCAAGGCTAAACCGTGCCGTAGTAGGTCAGCCCTGGTTCTTAATACCGTGCTGTTCCTCCTCTCAACGCAACAGGGGAGAGTCTTGTGGAACTGTTTGCTTGTCTGGAGCGAGAGTTTTATGGGGCAGGAGGAGAAGTGGTTTTCGGGGAGATACCCCTGCTCGTTCCCCAATTCTGCAGTACCACGGCGCCTGTGACTTTTCAGCCCCAGCAGGCTGGGGTTGCTCAGCTCTACTGAGCCCCTGTGCTCTCGGAGGGATGAGTGGGAAGGGCAGCGAGGAGACCTCCTGGGGGTGACCTCCGTTTGCTGAGGGGGCTGGTACCCTGCTGGAAAGACATCTTGATTTTCCAATTAATATTTTCAGCTGTCGGCCGATCACTGAGGTGATAGCTGATGTGGAACTAGTTAGGAATTAAATATTAAGAAAGAATGATGAACTTAAAAGAGAACCTACCTTATATCACTGAAAATACCCATGTTTATTTATCAAAAAATCTTATCATGGTGATGTTCAGTATCCTGTCTGGTGCTACGCAAAACCTCTACGGAAAGACTGTCTGAAAACTGTGCTGACTGTGCCTGATACTTTCAGAAAGGAAAAAGCTTTCAGATTTGTATGAGCTTTTTTTTTTTTTTTGCGTTGTGTTTTTTGCCTGTGGACTTGAAAGAATTTTGCAGTAGAAAGTAAATGCCAGTTTTGCACCATTTGCAGCTGGGCAGCTTGGGATGGGGAGAGTAACTGGTTTAGGGTCGCATATCTCAATGCCTGTACAGTGAATTTAGGCGTCTCTTATTCCGAGATCAAGCACGCTACGTTTCCATCCTGATTTGCATTGAAGACCCTCAAATCCCACTTGACTGTTTGTTATTTTACCCCTTCAATCCTATCGCCTAATTCCCAAGCAACTTACCCTGCTGGCTGCAGGCTCCCAATGTCCTTCTTGGCTCGTAGGGGGACCCACCTGCAGCGTTGGGGACCTGGTGTGTGGGCAGAGAAGGATCTCACCTGTGTGAAATCCAGAGGGAAGAGCAGAGCAGCCTGTTCCACCAGCAGAGAAGGTCTGTCTGCAAGAGCAGAGAGAGTCCGATTCCCTCTTACGTCCGGCAGCAAGTCCCAGCCTGGCCAGTGGAGAAAAGGGATTGACTGGGAATTCTGTAGCAGGCACCAGATCAACAACAGATGAAGAGCTTCTGAGAGAGGAGAGGGAGGAAGGCTTGCAGCAAAGCCCTCCCAGCTCGCTCGAGTGCCGGAGGTGAGTGCCGGCTCTTTGTGAGCGACAGGCTGCGAAGAAAGAAAAGTGGGATGGGAGGCAAGAGGGGGGAAAAAAACATCAAACGCCACGTTGTCAGCAGGAGATTTGGAAAGGAATCAGAGCTTCAAGCGCTTTTCCTTGTGCCGGGTTGTCTGGCTGGGTGTGAGAGCTGGGAGGATGGCAGTTGGTGCTTCTGAGAGGTCAGCAGAGGAGCTAAAAGGGGTTTTTGGAGGCTGATGGGGACTTGAACAGCCGTGGAACCTCTCAAGGAACTGGAACGAAGGGGAGAACCCATGGATGCTTTTTACTCCTCCGCAGAAGGAGACGGGCAGGATGTGATCAATGACACCAGTGGTAAGAAGAGCTGGGCAGAGGAAGGCAACTCCAAGTTGTCCTTCCGTGTGGTGACAGCTACTTTGCTTTTCCTTCTCATCCTCTCCACGCTCCTGGGCAACACCCTGGTGTGTGTGGCTGTGGTCAAGTTCAGACACTTGCGCTCTAAGGTCACCAATTTCTTCGTTATCTCCTTGGCGGTGTCCGACCTCTTTGTGGCCGTCCTGGTGATGCCCTGGAAGGCTGCCACCGAGGTGGTGGGGTTCTGGCCCTTTGGGGCTTTCTGTGACGTTTGGGTGGCTTTCGATATCATGTGCTCCACAGCTTCTATCCTCAACTTGTGCATCATCAGCATGGACCGTTACTGGGCCATTTCCAACCCCTTCCGCTATGAGAGGAAGATGACCCAGCGCGTGGCTTTCATCATGATCGGGGTGGCTTGGTTGTTGTCCCTCTTGATTTCCTTCATCCCTGTGCAGCTGAAGTGGCACAAGGATCGTGAGCTCTTTGGCCAACAGGAGCCAGGTTTTAATGTCACCGGGGAGGAGGAGAACTGTGATTCCAGCCTCAACAGGACTTACGCCATCTCATCTTCCCTCGTTAGCTTTTACATCCCTGTTGCCATCATGATTGTGACGTACACCCGCATCTTCCGCATTGCCCAGCGGCAGATCCGCAGGATCTCCTCCCTGGAGAGGGCGGTGGAACATGCCCAAAACTGCCATGGTAGTGACTGCCCTCATGAGGCCTCCCTGAAGAACTCCTTCAAGAAGGAGACCAAGGTCCTCAAGACCCTCTCCATCATCATGGGCGTCTTTGTCTTCTGCTGGCTGCCCTTCTTTGTGCTCAACTGCATGGTGCCCTTCTGTAACCTTGACCTCCACGAGCCAGGGGAGCTACCTTGCGTCAGTGAGACTGTCTTCAACATCTTTGTCTGGTTTGGGTGGGCCAACTCTTCCCTCAATCCGATCATTTATGCCTTCAATGCAGATTTCCGGAGAGCTTTTGCCACCATCTTGGGCTGTGGTTGCCTTTGCCCCAACAATGCAGTGGAGACGGTGAACTTCAGCAACGAGCTGGTCTCCTACCACCACGACACCACCTATCAGAAGGAAGTGGTGACCTTCAGCTATCCCCAGCTTCTCCCCCACGCTGCTCTGCAGATGGAAAGCCACGAGGTGGCCTTTGAGAAGATTTCTCAGGTCTCCGAACCCTCTCACAACGCCCTGCCTGCAGTGATGCACGTGGAGTGCGAAATGGCAGTTTCACTGGAGAAGATCACACCTTTCACCAGCAACGCATTCGATTGAGAACAGGGTTGGGAAAGGGGTGGTGGGATGGTCTCGGGGAAAGATGGAAGCAGGGACACCATTGCAGTTGCCTATTTTCTGAGGAGTTTACATGGATATTGTACTCTGGGCAGGAGTTTGCGTTAGTAAGTGTAGAATGGCCAGAGTGATTTCCCAGATGGCTCAGGGGGTTCAGATGTGTGGGTTTTGTAGCTCGGTTTCAGATCCAGCCCGGGTGGGCAGCAGAGACCTGTGTTGCTGCTCTCTCTAGTTGACCCCATGGAAAAATGCTTTCTGCAAAAGATGAAAACGCAAGGGCTTGAATTCCACTTTCCTTGTGACTTCAGCTGAGAAAGCAAAGACATGTGTGTGGTCTGTTGAGCCTCTCCTCTGTAGCCCATGAAGTAAAAAAGCAGCTGTGCTTGTGGGGAGAGAGGCTGGTTTTGCCACTCACTGTGCCCAAAGGGCCATCAGCTCAAGGTTGCTCAGTGGGCACAAGTCAAATGGCAACTACTTTCTTGGTGATAAGTGCCACCGGTAGAAGTAGATAATGCCACCTTGTGCTTGGTGGGATGGTGCTTTGGGAAGCACCTTCAGCTTGGGAAACCCACATTTCTGTTGGGCTGTGCAGGAAGGAGACAACAGCCTTGGTAGGATAACTCTTAGGTTCAGCTCTTCAGAAGCCCCTTCCAGGCCCTCAAGGGAGCCTACAGGAGAGATGGGGAGGGACCTTCATGAGGAAGGGGAGTCCTAGGACAAGGGGGAAGGGTTTGACCCTGAAAGAGGGGAGATTGAGCTGAGATGTGGGGAAGAACTTCTTTGGTGTGAGGGTGGTGAGAGCCTGGCCCAGGTTGCCCTGAGAAGCTGTGGCTGCCCCATCCCTGGAGGGGTTCAAGGGCAGGTTGGAGGGGGCTTGGAGCAACCTGGTCTGGTGGGAGGTGTCCCTGCCCAGGGCAGGGGGTGGCACTGGGTGGTCTTTAAGGTCCCTTCTATTCTATGATTCTATGACTGTCTCTCTGTTGCTTGGGCAAATGATCCTGCAAGTCTGGGCAAGTAGGCAGCCACCTTTCCTGGAGCCCCGAGGCTCTGCTTGGCAGCAGCTTGTCTGGAGCGTGTTGCAGGGAAGGATTCACCACCTTAAAGGTCTGCTCTGGGCCCCGGAGCAAGAACCAGCCTCTCTAAGCTGGGACATGCACAGCGAGAGCAGTCTAGGATGAACGTTAACCGTGTTTTAGCCCCAGGATTTTGGACTGTTTGCTCGAAGCCTTTGGGAACGAGCGTGTCTGAGCCCTTCCGTCTCTGAGAGCAGAGGAGAAAAGCAGATGTTAAAGCAAGAACATTGCTGTTTTGGTTTCTGCGCCTCCACCACATCTCCCACCAGTCAGGTCCCCCCCCTCCTTTTCCTAGACTGTTTCTTCCCCCTTTTACTTTGTTCTCCCTCTAGTTCCCTTCCTCCCCCAGTTCATTAAGGATCCTGCCTCCCTTTGCTGTCTCATTTCAATAATAATGGCTTCGTCAGAAGCACTCCTTGCTCACCTGTACTCTTTAATTAGCCTCCCCTGTGCGTATGGGAGCTGGTGTCTGCTTAGCTGGGGTAGGAACAGCGAGTGAACAGCCCCCGGCTGTGACACGAGTGACTTTAGGAAGGTGTTTTGATGGGTGCCTGGTTAAACACCGCCGCAGCGAGCAGCACATCCACCTCGTCTTGAATCGGAGACATCTTTAGCTCTCTGGCACAGCAGAAAAGCCTCTCCCCTCCTCTCCCTCCCTCCCCGGCAAACGCTAACAAAGAGAAAAATCAGAAAGTGGTAATTACAGAGTAACGGTAATTATTAAATAGAGCCCGATTATAGTCAAGTTACAGCATAATCAGCGTGGGAGGGGAGCAGAGCTCACCGTGTCTCCAAGGTCGACGCTTGGATTTTTCGGGGGGAAGCACTGATAAGGCTCAACTTCATTTATAACCATCTCCCCGCGTGGCAGCGGTGGCTCGTCGGCAAAACCTAGAGGGTCTGGGGGCTTTTCAGCTCTGGGAGGGTGGCAGAGCCTAAACTGGAGAAGGAGTTGTTGCTCTGGGATGGGGACGATCCTCTGGTGTGTTTCTAGGAGGCCCAACACCACTAATTTCATTTGAACGTTGCTGCAATCTATATAATGATTCCCCAGACTAAGAGCAGGTGTTGGAGCACGTGTGTGGTTGTGCTTTACTTCGGGACTCCTGGCTCAGAGGCAAGAAGGACTCAGAATACCCAGCTTTTTTTTGTTGTTTTTCAAAACAGTACTGTCCTGGCCTCCCTGGCTTTGTAGAGTTTACTGAGACTCACCTTGGGGCTAAGTTTTGGGGATAAATCCACGCCTATTTGTAAAGCGAGTGGAGAAAAGCAATTAGCTTAATGGATTGTTGTTACCGAAGATGCCATGCCGTGATGATGATGGCCATTCCGTGATGAGCTGCAGGGTGAACCTGCAAAAGCAAGACAATGGAGAGGGTGACATGAACTTTTTTTTGGTCCAATTATTGTCTGCATTTAATTGGTGTCGGGGAACACTGCCCCAGCCCCCAGCTCCGAAGCACTGGGGCTGTTCCACCAACGGTTCAGGGCACCAGCCCCCTCGGCTGGACCTTTTACGGTGATGTAGGTGGCTGATACCTTCTGGCATCGCATCAGGAAAGACGAGGTGGTGACAATGAGCTACACCAAAAAATTTCCAGGTTGAGGAACAAGCCTCTGCATGTCACAGACCTTTTGGATAACAGCCCCAAAATGACGTAACGTGGGCTTGCTTTGGCAGAAATACACCTTATCTTCAGGACGGGGTTCTTTTTTTTTGTTGTTCTTTTTTTCCCCCCCTCCTTTGGGTTTTCCACACAGGTCTCCTCTGCTGTTCCACCGGGAAGCATCCTCCTCCGACCATCCTCAAGTCACACCACGCGCTGCTATGTCCCTGCCTGCATTTGAGGTGAGTGCCAGGAATCCCTACCCGGGGCTGATCCTGGTGCAGAATTCCACCACCCAGGACTCAGATATGCTGTAATCCCAGTCTGCTTTCAGGAGCTCTGCTTTTTTGCCCTGGGTGAACTGGGAGCAGCAGGGTTGGCTCACCCTGCAGACAGGTTGTGAGGACCGGGTGGTTTTTCAGGCTGTAAACCCCGAGCAGTCTAGAGGAGAATAAAAAATGAGTAAATAGGAACTCAAATCCAATTCGCTGGATTGTGGAATAAGGTAACAAACTGGCATCTCCAATCCTCTGAGTGTCCCTCAGCTGCTGTGGAGGTACCAGGGCCCCAAAATTATCTCGTTAGGTGCCTGGTTATGTGAAGAGAGAGATCATTAACTAAGGAGAGGTAGCCAGGACCCAGCCGGCACAGCTCAAGTGTCCGAAGCCACTCACTAAGCCTGGATACGCAGGGAATAGGGGAAAAGAAGCATTAAAATCTCAATTTAAATGGAAATTGGAGGCTGCTCCTGAGAGAGAAGGGGCAGCAGCAGCTGGTAGCCCGTCCTGAGAGCTCCAGGGCTGACGGGATTCATGCCGTGACTTGGAGGTGAGCTCTCAGGGTGGCCAGAACTCGGTTCCAAAGTGGGTGTTTGGGGAGGGAGGGCTCAAACGCCACCCAGCTGGGGACAGAGGTGGCTTCATGAGCTCGGGGGCTCCGAGCTGCCCCTGGCTCCTGCTCTGCTCAGGTCTCAGTGCCTCCCTGATGTGCTTTGTCCACTCTTATACCTCCCCCTCCATTCCCAAACCTTGTGTAGATAAAAATCCCATTTCTCTCAAGCCACGGCACGCGTGGTCCCATCCTCCCAGGGGACCAGCCTCGGGCCGTGGGCTGTTGCCTCATTTTGAGCTCTGCAGGGTTTTTCCTCTTTTCTTTTCCCCTCCTTGTGTAGTTCCTGCTGCGACGATGAACAGCCGGCACCCCAGAAACGCTCAGTGCAGTTACCAGGAGACACCACGGGTTGCCCAAAACTGCTGCTGGAGAGTCTGCCGTGGAGGGAAGGGTGCGTGGTTCATCTCTGCTCAGAGGTAAATACCAGCAGCAGTGTAAGAGGGTGTCCACTGCCACCCAGGGCCACGCAGGTGCCCACTGCTGGGCAGGGACACCTCCCACCAGCCCAGGTTGCTCCAAGCCCCCTCCAACCTGCCCTTGAACCCCTCCAGGGATGGGGCAGCCACAGCTTCTCGGGGCAACCTGGGCCAGGCTCTCACCACCCTCAGAGTAAAAAATTTCTTCCTAAATCTCATCTCAATCTCCCCTCTTTCAGTGTCAAACCCTTCCCCCTCCTCCTAGGGCTCCCCTTCCTCATCAAGAGTCCCTCCCCATCTCTCCTGGAGCCCCTTGAGGGACTGGAAGAGGCTCTGAGGTCTCCCCGGAGCCTTCTCTTCTCCAGGCTGAGCCCCCCAACTCTCTCAGCCCCCCCTCCCAGCAGAGGGGCTCCAGCCCTCCCAGCATCTCCATGGCCCTGACTGGTTTGCAGTGGAGGCAGCTCCTGTTCTGGAAGCCTGTGCTGCTGGTCCTGTGTTTTGGTGGGGGTCGGGGGCGCTGGTCATCTCAGCCTGGTTCTAGAGGAGGAAAGAAGAGCAGAGCTTGTGTGTCTCCAATCCAGGCTGGAAATCCTGCCACCCTGCTTGTAGGTCAGAAAGGAAGCTGCTGGGCTGGGAAGAGGGCGATGTCTTATTCCAAGCAATCACGAAATCAATGCTCATTTCATTATGTCAGGCTGGGGCTGGTGGCAACACTCTGGGAATTAATTTGTTGGTGTAATTGCTGCAGCAGAGGTCGTTCCCACCACTCCTTTCCCAACTTGGAGGGAAAATGTGGGGCAGGTGGGAGGGCTGTTGCCCTGGAAGTGGTTTTTCAGGTTTAGGGGGACGGGATTTAGCAGAGAAAGGGGAGACAAGGGATGGGAACGGGATGCAGGGTGCTGTCTTGCTTGACTTTGCTTTCAAATCGGACACATCAGCTGCTCTTCTCATCAGGCAGAGGCCGGGGCTGGTCTCCAAGGGGTGAAGGACTGGATTGAGGGTGTCTGGGTCCTCGGAGGAGCCTGGCAGAAGCTCTCCAGAAATCACAGGCCTGGCTTTCTCAATCTATATGGTAATTTCGAGCAATCAGTCAGCTAAAGATGGGGAGGGGGGGGAGGCAGGAGGGATTAACCCTGCCGAGGAGGAGGAGGAGGATGATTTTGTGAAAGGAAGGCCGGGATCTCTCCCCGCATCAGGGTGGAGATGGCTCTGATGGACCAGGGCTGCTGCCTCGGACTTTGTGTGTCTCTCAAAGTGCCTGGAGCATCTAAAGGAGCCCAGACGTGGTTCTTTTCTGCTCCTACATAATAAGGATCGTTAGTTAGGATCTCGCTAACGAACCATGTGGTTTGTTTTCATGGATCTTGCTGATCACTGAACAGCAGTGATTTCTCAGCTGGGAGCAGCTCGGGGGACACGGAGTGACCATCGGGGACATGATAACACCCTGGAAAAGCCATCAGTCCATGCGATGCTGCCCTTTTTCTCTGCTCGGGCCGATATTTTCAATTCTTGAGACCCTTATTCTTCCAGAAATCGTCACCCTGGGCCAAACTGTGTCCTCTCTCTCCCCAGGATGGCTGCATTAACTCATTAAGGAAGGTGAAATTAGGAGCGTCCTTAGGAGCACCCAGCACCTCTCAGTCTCATTGGCTTCACCTGGTGCTCTCAAAAGGCCCAAATCTCTGCTTAGTCATCCCAAAACTCTCTCGGCATCAGAGGCTACTTCTGACTGGGCCACGGTCTCCCTAAAAATAGCTAAAAACCCTGGCAGTTTTGGCGGGAGGAAGCTGTTTTTGGGAAAAGTATTAGGATTTATTTCTAGCTGGTGGTGGGGAAGTTGATCTATAGAGAAATTGGGCTAAGGAAAATGAGCAAGTGGATGATTTTCCAACTTAAAAGCTCTTCTGGGCAGTATCTGCTCCTGTGAGCTGCCACGGACTGGGGTGAGTTTACCATCAATGGGGTTTTTTTTTTGCAAGATTTGGTGTTTTGGGGGAACGTGTGGTGCCCCCAGCACCCGCACCCCCCCCCCGCCCCGGGAGGGTCTGGGGGAGCTGCCCCTGTCCCCATCCGGATACGGGTGGGTTTATCCCCGAGACCACCCCCCTTTTGTCCCCTCCCCGGGGGTCGGGGCTGCCGGTGGGACTCGGGGGCGGCTCCGGTGCGGGAGGAGCCGTTGCGGGGCGGCGGGAGGAGCTGGGGGGGGGAGCCAGGGTCGGTGCGGGAGGAGCCGGAGCCGGTGCTTGACGTTGCGGGAGGAGCCGGTGCGGGGCGGCGGGAGGGGCAGGGGGGAGCCAGGGCCGGTGCGGGGCGTTGCGGGATAAGCTGGGGCCGGAGG
>QJSC01003933.1:47585-59668 GCA_003697955.1 Calidris pygmaea
TAGGGGTGCTGCCCCCTCCCCGGGGGGACAGGGGACCTTGCAGCCAGGTCTCCATGTGTCCCTTGTCCCCTCCGCAGGCCTCCCCATCGCTGCCACCCTGGCGCTGCGCTGCATGGACGGCGTCTTCCTCTCGCCCAACGAGGATGAGTTCGTGGGGAGGATCACGGAGGAGCTGGAGCACTTCATGCAGGAGGGGCAGCACCACAGGTGGGCAGGGGGGAAGGGGTCTTCGCCGGGGGTCACCCTCTCCCCGCTGGGGCACAAAGTCCCCCGGGTGGTGGCACGTGTCGCTCCAGGAGCGATGGCACCTGGTGATGCTTCTCCGCTTTGCTGCGGGTGGAAAACGCCGGCTGGGTTTCTGCTGTGCCCGTTTCTCCACTCGCAATTGCTCCGGCAGAGCTGTCCGGGGCACTGGTGGCTTTTGGGCCAGCCCCTACTAGCCACCGCTCAGCCCCCACTAGCCAGCCCGATGAGTTAGAATGAGCAGTTTCATAATCACACTGTTCCGTTTCCCCTCTCTGCTGAGCATTTCCTGCGCGCCGGATCTTCCTCCACGGCAGCGATCTCCGTCGCCTCGGAACGCTGCGGGGTTTTTCTTCGGCCAGGCTGGATTTAACCGGACCCAGTCCCTGGTCCAGTGACCTTTGAAGCCCTTGAGATGGCCGAAAAAAGCAGGTGTCAGACAGGAGCAAGGGTGGGATTGCTCGGTTCAGCTTCCCGCCAGCTTGTAAGGATCTTAAATATTTGTTTCATTGCTTTTTTTTTTTTTTTAAAAAAAAAAAAAAGGTTTGGCAGAGAAAGTCCCGGTGCCATTGTCAAATGCTTAGGAAGGAAACCAGAATTGTAAAAAATGTCTCTGAATGTAATGAATTGTGGCATTTATTCATCCATTCACGTTCTCTTAGTTGCTGGTTTCTGGAGCACGCTCGGACTGGGAGGAAGGGGACCCCTAACAGCCCTCTGCTGGTGATTCCCAGCCGTTCCCAGCACGGATACTGGCAGGAATGAGAGTCCTGGGACCAGTCAGTCCCAGCTGCTCCCGGGGCTACGAGCGAATCGAGCGTGTCTGTCTGGGCGTCTCGGATGGAGGAGGGATCTTGGTTCCTTCATACCGCAAAATCCTGCCTGGCTTTTGGGCTGGGATTTAAACCCTACACTGGGAATGACGTGGGGAAGAAGCTTTAATCCATCCTCGCTCGGGTCCTGTCCTTTTCCTTCCTGCCCGTTGCTGACCCCCCCCCTGAACCCCTCTCTCTTTTCAGGGTGCTCCTCTTCCCCCCTCTGTCCAGTCGCCTCCGGTACCTCATCCACCGGACCGTGGACAACGTGGATTTGTTGAGCAGCTTTTCCGTGGGAGAAGGATGGAGGAGGAGGACGGTCATTTGTCACTCGGCCGTGAGGTAGAGTGCGGTACCTGTCACGGTGCTTCTCGCCCTGTGGCCACGGGGCTTTTGTTCAAGCTCATGAGCGTGAAGTTTCTGTGGTGCTTCTCCGCAAAGAGGAGCCTGTCTGTTGTTGATATTATCCAATTATTAAGGAGGTAGAGACTCTTTTCTCTTCCCCCGTCTACGTGGATTTGATGCTTTTCCTCCTCTCTCTCTCTTTTACAAACGTATGTTTATAGAATCATAGAATGGTTTGGGTTGGAAGGGACCTTAAAGACCATCCAGTCCCTGGGACACCTCCCACCAGCCCAGCTTGCTCCAAGCCCCCTCCAACCTGCCCTTCAACCCCTCCAGGGATGGGGCAGCCACAGCTTCTTTGGGGCAACCTGGGCCAGGCTCTCACCACCCTCCCAGCAAAGAGTTTCTTCCCCACATCTCAGCTCCATCTCCCCTCTTTCAGGGTCAAACCCTTCCCCCTCCTCCTAGGGCTCCCCTCCCTCACCAAGAGTCCCTCCCCATCTCTCCTGGAGCCCCTTGAGGGACTGGAAGGGGCTCTGAGGTCTCCCCGGAGCCTTCTCTTCTCCAGGCTGAACCCCCGCAACTCTCTCATCCCCCCCTCCCAGCAGAGGGGCTCCAGCCCTCCCAGCATCTCCGTGATCTCCTCTCATGTTACGTGCGTTCCTCTTCTCCCCGCTCACACCGTGCCGTTCTCTCCATCCCAGGCTGCCCAGTGAGACCAGCGACCAAAAACCCAGCAACAACCCACCCAGACCCCACCGACCTCCCCAGCCCTGGGGCCGGGGGGGCCGAGGGGGCAGGCTGCGACACGGCGGGGAGGCGCACGGTGACACCTCCCGAGCCTGCGTGGGGTCTGGAAGGATCAAAAGGCCCCCCTGGAGGAAACCAGACAAAGCCCTGTACGTCCCCAAGGCCATGCGCAAGAAGACGGAATGGGGGGAGCAGGAGAACCGGGTGGTGACTGTCACCGAGTCAGGTGGGGACGTGGCGCAAGGAGGAGAGATCTGCCCTAAAGCTTCAGCCGGGGACGCCCAGGAGGAGCTGGGTGGCTCTGAAGGTGGCCCAGGCGATGTCTCCGTGGCCCTTGGCAAGCGAGAGGAGCCTGGAGAAGAGTGGGTTTCAGGTAAAAACAAGGCTGGCACAAACGATGAACGTCCTCCGTGCCGTACGGGTGGCCCCTCGTCGGAGAACAGGAATGATTCCCCTGGGCAGGAAAGTCGGGATAAAGACTGTTCAGATTCCTTTTCTTCTGTACACAACAAAAACCCACCTGAAGCAGAAGAGCAAGATGAGAGCTGCGGCGCCACGGCACCAGAAAGCAGTGAAACCCCGTGCCAGCTGCGAGGGGAAGACCAAACCAGCTGGGATACTGGCAAAACCTCCTCCCTATCGGAACGTCGCAGCAGTAACTGCTGCCCGGACCCGGCTGCGGTGGAGTTGAGCACGTCGGTGGTGCTGGAAAACCAAGATAAGAGCCGTGGAAACGTGTCACCGCCTCAAGAACGGGGTGAGGACATTGTGAATGCCGGCACGGCGGAGGGAGACCAGGGTTTCTCCCAACTGGAAAGCCAAGATGAAGAGTGTCCCAGCATTGTCCAGGTGGAGCATCACCAGAACCCCCCAGAAGCCCCAAATGAGCCTCCAGCCGCACCGGAGCCGGTCAGTGGTGCCCACCCATCACCTCCTGAGGACCAGAGCGAGCGCTGGGTGGGTGCTCCCGGGCAGAACCCCCACGGGAAGGTGCCTGGGGAAGAAGAAGAGGAGGAGGAGAAGGAGCGTTCGGGCTTGGCCGATGCCCTGAGGCGAGATCTTCACTTGTCCACAGGCCATAAAGAGGAGAACACGGCTGTCCGTGAGCAGAGCAGCCTCGAGGAGGACTGTACGGCGGAGCTCCTGGCAGAGGTAGGGTTTTTGCCCTGGATTTTGCCCTGGGGAGCAACTTTGGGGAAAAGAGGAGCTGGCCCGAGGGGAAAGCATTAATCCCAGGAGGAGAGTCCTTGTCCTGGGGCTGCCAAACCCGTTGTGGCCACAGAAGTGGTTCTCAGAGACCGAGGTGGAGCCCTGGAGGGTTGCTCTTTGAAGGGAAACCTTGTCTGATTACTACTATTATTTTTTAATCCTTTTTTTTTTTTCTTTTTTTTTTCTCTAATATTCTCAGATTGTGGGTTATTTAACCGTGAAGGACATCAGCATCGAGAAGATCAGCGTGGATTATTCCAGCTACGGGGAGGCGCCGCTCAGCGAGGGGGATTTTGGCCACGTGACCGAAATCTATGACTTCTCCCCATCGCTGAAAACGGAGAACCTGATGGAAGCCTTCGTGGATTTCCAGTGAGTACCTCCCGGAGCCTGAGCGCGTCACGGGGCGGGGGGGGGGCCGCGTTCAACACCCGAACCCCCGGCACGATCTGGTGGATTTTGAATTTGGAGTATTTTCTGTGCCTTGAGGGACGCTTTTCCTGCGGTTTGTGCGTGATTTAAAACACGCCGGGTTCTTGGGGGCTGGGTCCCACACTCGGGTATCGACGTGGGGGTTCGTTCCTGCTGCTCTGGCTTCGGGGAGAGCCTTTTAGGAGCTCCCCACGAGCTGCTTCGTTACTGCGCCCCGCTGGAATTACGGCCCTAAAATCACACTCTTCTATAAATCTTTGCAGGAAAACGGGGCTCGATCCTGCTGCTGGAGATAAGATTTATTATGTAAATATTGGGAAGGGAACCTTGTGGCTGAGGGAGTGATTGGGATTGGGAGCGGGGCCGGGACAAAGTTCAGCCCTTCGTTAGCGATAAACGGTGCTTGGCGCGGCTCCGACTGGGTCGTTCCCACACCGTGTCCGTGGCACCTCTCCCCCTTTCCCTCCCACCATCCTCCTCCTCCTCCTCCTCTTCCTCCTCTCCTCCTATTCCCAGGGATTAGATGGGAACGCTTCACCTCTACGTTAAAATGAAATTAAACCCCACGAGCTGACCTGCTGGAGAGCAGCTCTGAGGAGAAAGACCTGGGAGTCCTGGGGGACAACAGGATGGCCATGAGCCAACAATGGGCCCTGGTGGCCAAGAAGGCCAAGGGCATCCTGGGGGGCATCAGGAAGAGTGTGAGCAGCAGGTGGAGGGAGGTCATCCTGCCCCTCTGCTCTGCCCTGGGGAGGCCCCAGCTGGAGCACTGGGACCAGTTCTGGGCTGCCCAGTTCCAGAAGGACAGGGAACTGCTGGAGAGGGGACAGCAGAGGCTACAGAGATGAGGAGGGGCCTGGAGCATCTCCCTTACGAGGAAAGGCTGAGGGACTTGGGGCTTTTGAGTCTGGAGAAGAGAAGGCTGAGGGGGGATCTGATCAACCCCTATAAATACTGAAAGGGTGGGTGTCAGGAGGATGGGGCCGGTCTTTTTTCAGTNCCCCCCTGGACACGTTCCTGTGGGACCTGCTCTGGGTGGCCCTGCTCTGGCAGGGGGTTGGACTGGGTGATCTCCAGAGGTCCCTTCCAACCCCATGTGATCCTGTGTAAATACGCTGCTCTCTGTTGTCTGTGTTCCCTCCCCTGTGTTTTTCCACTGCCTGGGAGAGCGAAACCGAGCTGGAGGGTGATGGATCCGATGGGAGCATCGATTGGATTTCTGTTTCCTCTGCTGCAGGAAAATCTTTTGAACTCCCCGCTCCCAAGCTCGCATTTTCCCACTGATGCTTTATTAGATTTTTCACCTCCCTCCCCTCACCCCGGGCTCTGGAAACCGCTTCTGTAAACCACCTGCTTTCCGTTGGCGGTGCCTGAGGGATCGGGCAGTGTTTGTAAAGCGCTGCAGAAGTGACAAGTGATGTTTTTCTGTTACAAGAAAGTCCCTGAAATTGCGGTTGGTTTTGGCCAGGGGTTTCTTCAGAGGAAAAGGAGAGTTCTGGTGGGGGAATCGTAGATTGTGGCCGTGAAAGGGGCACATTTAATGTTCTTCTGTGCCTTCCTTTCCTTCTTCCTCCTCTTTCCTCTTCTTTCCTCTTGTAAAATGGGTAGTTGAAAAGCACCAGCTGTTTAGGTAAAAATACTGAATAGCCCTGGTGGGGTGATGGGTTTTATGGCGCTGTGGGGTTTTTTTTGTCTGTCGTATTAACGAGTATGATTCTGTTGTCTTTTCATTTTAGCGAGAGCGGGTTCAAGATCCAGTGGGTGGACGATACTCACGCCCTGGGGATCTTCTCCAGCCCCTCCGCAGGTACCGGTGACTCCCTTGGTGGGACTGAGGGACCTCCTGGGGTTTCTCCTCCCTCTCACGGTGACAAAATTCCTGCAAACCTACAACAATAACCTGTTGGGGACCTTCCGGGTGGTCAGAGATGGAGCCTCCTGGTGAACTGACCTTCTCGGGGGGGAAAACCACCCCCATCTCGGGTCAGAGCCAGCACTTTCCATCCGGCAGCGTGTGTAGACCAAAAGATTATGCTTTTTTCTTGGGATTTAGTCTTTTTAAAACGCGTTTATGTTTTCCTGGGACTCTTCCCATGCCAGGAACGCGTGATGTGAGCCGACCAGGAGTAGTTTAGTGTTTTATTCTGGAGATATTTGAGCCGAAGCTCGAATTCCTCGCTGTCACTGTACCGTGGACTGGTTTTTATTATTAAAGCCACCAAAATTCAGGTCTGCTAATTCCAGCAATTTTTGTTCTTTGCAGCATCTCAGGCCCTGGGGCGACGTTATCCTTCGTTAAAGATCCGACCACTGATCCACGCAACAAAGCAGTCCAAGACCAAGGCATTTCAGCGACCAAGTAAGACAATCTCTTTTTTAATTATTACTAGCATTATTTCTTGATTTACCGGTCTTCTATATCCTGACAAGTTAAATGGAGAAATATATATTAAGGACCAGTATTTTTTGGTTGTTTTGGGTTTTTACAGCTTTATTGGCATTGGAGGACAGGGAGCTGTTGTGCAGCGTCTTTGGTAATTGGCGTTATTTTTTATTTACAAGATTTTCAGCCAACCTGTTACAAGTTCCATCCCGGGTGGTGCTGGTTTCTGCCTGTTTGCAGCAGTGAGTGGTTGGCAGAGGTGAAGGCGATGCCAAATTTGCGGGAGGAGACTAGAATATACACTACTTCTATATATTTACACCCCAGCTGTTACCTACGCTTCAGTTTTCAGTCACTGTTTTTCCCTTCCATATGAGGACGGAGTAAAAAAGCATCAAACCCTGTTGCCTTTTGGTTTTCTCTCAAATTAAGTCCTTTGCTGATGTTCAGGCTTAGTTTTCTTGTATTATGGCTTCTCTTACATGAAGTTTTCACGATGGCTTGCATTTCCCAGTGGAGGGCTTTGACCGGAGCAGTGATTGCAGGAGGGGAAAACGCCCTGAACCTGCTCAATAAATTCCTCTCCCCTTTTATTCCGCCCAGTTAAAGATAATAGATGAGACAAACCCAGTAGCAGTTACGTTTTGTGGTTGGCATAATTTTATTCAGTATCAGGTGAAGGAAGAAATTGGTAAGCTTAGCCATTAACATTGGTTTATTTATTTCATTGCATTTTAAAAATCATAGTGTAATCAGTTCTCCTTGCCCCAGGAACGAAATGCCGTGAATCTCGTAGCGATAAGAGACTTTGCTGAACCTACAACTCCACTGTTATTTCTACAGTACATGGCAGTGGAAACAAATGTCACTGTGAATGCTTTAAAGGGACACTGTCACAGTTAGAAATTCCTGAGGTTTTTAAGACCGATGCATTTAAACGAAACATCCGAAAAAAAAAAAATGGGGTTTGGTTTTGCACTCTCTGCCTCGTCTGTTCTCATCCATGCTCCCTGATTCTTGTTGCTTCTGAATCAGGTTATAAACTCCTTCTGGGGAACATCGTATGTAAACTCAATTTGTATTCAATTTTATTTTTTCCCAAATACAAATTGGGACCTTAATTAGCTGACAGTGTCTCTTTTTTTTTTTTAATTTATTTTTTTAACTACTTTTTTTCTGAGCTTTGTCAAGAGTGAGCGGCAGTTTCTTTTCTAAGCTGGGGATGCTTTGACTCTGCCCCTTTTTCTTCAAGCTGCTCAGGGGCTGCCTTTTATTAATAAAACTTCTGGAAAAAAAGCAAAGCCAAGCCCCCGTTGTGAACCAGATAATGAATTTGCAGACAGTTGCTGATAGGATAAAATGATTAGATAATTGCTAAATCCAAATTATTGTAGACTTGGTAAAGTTTTGGGTGTATTTATTTCGTGTAAAATGAAGCTGTGATTAGCCAGGTGTCGACCAAAAAATGGGAGTTACTGCCCAAAGGGCTTTCCCAAAGCATCTCATAGATTTTTAGCTGTTTCTCTTTTAAAAAATGCAGTTTTTTTTTCCCTTGTTGCTTTCTAAGGATTTAGATGGCTGGGTTTGATTAGTCTATATTAAGATCAATCTTTGCTGTGTGTGGAGAAATGTTTGGACTTAGTGGCGCCTTCATTTTGTTCTCAGATGGGACTGGCTGAATTTGGCCAGGAACAGTTTGGGGGAAGCTCTTCCTGAAAGCAAAAGGGGAAACAGTTCTCTCTCCAGCGCTGCAGAGGGGGCCTGGAGCTTAATCCCTGCCCAATGGCTTTTGAAAAATGCTAAATACAAATGTGGAGGCACTAAAAGAAAAGGCAATTTATTGGATGGGGATAGAAGGATTTGCTCTTGCTGGGCTAATTCTGTAAAAACTAAGAAAAAAAGAACTAAGAAAATGAAAATCAGCCCTTTTTTCTGCCAGTCTTAGGGTTTAGCCACGAGACTGTTCCTCAACAAGCACCTAACCGTGATTTTTTTCGCCCATTTTTACCTAGAACTCCTTCACCTCGCCAAAGAAAGGCCCCAGACCGACACTGTGGTGGCGAAGAGGCTGGTGACCAGGGCTTTGGGGCTGAAGCACAAGCAGCAGGACCCCTCGGGCACCGAAGCGCTGCTGCCGGAAACCTTGGACCAGGAGGAATAAACCATCTCAGCTGGGGAAAAAAAAAAAAAAAAAAAAAAATCCCCACTGTATAGATGAGCACGGGCTGTGAAATTAAACTGCATGCAGAACAGTGAGTTGCCAAAGGGATGTTCTCTTCGGGATTGGCACCGTCTTTTCTTTCTAAAGGTGGGAAGGGGAAGAGTTTGCGATGGGAGGAGATTCTGAGCACGAGAGCCGAGCCCTGGGCTCTTCGTGCCGCAGAGCATCCTCCCCGGCTTTATTTCAAAGCCTCCGTTACTCACTGGGGAAAAGCCTGCTCTATAATTTAAAAAAAAAAAAAAAATTAGAGTAAGGGAATTGTATCCCCTTGGCCAAAATCCAGCTCTAAGCCAGAGCAGGGCATCTGCAGGTGTCAAAAAAAAAAAAATCATCTGTTCAATGTTTACTTTGTTGTAATGTTATTGTTAAAATATCCCTCCAGCATTGAACGCGAGTGAGTTTCAGGGTTTGCTCCTTATTTACGCTGGGTTCAAAGAGCCTGACTCGCTCTGTCGCGCTGGCAGCAAGGGGAAGATGGGGAAAAGAAAAACCAGAACTTGTCCGTTGTGATTCCAGGAGTTCCAAACCTTGGAGCCCCAAAAAGTTGGGGCAGCAGCAGCAGAGCATCCGAGGCGGCTCAGGCTCTGCTCCCCCCCCGAGTCCAGCATCCTGAGAACAAAATGAGTTTTCCAACTTCCAGGAGGCTAAAAAAAACCAAACCTTTGCTCGGTGCCACCATCCAGGCCAGGGGATAAAGGACAGAAACACCCTCGACGGGCGTTAGCAAGAGCCTTGTGGGTTCTTTCAGCCTCACAACACCCCTGTGAGGTGGGTTACGGGGAGCACAGGCTGGAGGCAGCCGCTTCAATCCCTCCTCGGATTGAAATGGGCAGCTCTAAGTATTAACATTATTATTATTAACAGCTCGTAGAAGTTTTCTGTACAAACACAGAGGGAGAAAAACAACTTCAGTAACCAGGAATTGGGAAGTTTGAGGGAGTAGAAAAATACACAAATGGCATCTAAAACTTTTTTTTTTTTTTTCCTGGGTAAAACATTTTTATTCAAGTAGCTGTGTGTGAAAATCTGTAGGATGCGCGTCCTCAAACAAACAGAGGAACGTGCTCAGCACCATGAGGAATTTACCAAGCATTAAAAAAAAAAATAATATCCTTTTAAAGACAGCTTACACAGGCGGGGCTGTGCGAGCACAGCTCCAGGTCCCTGATGATGAAAGCCATGACGTTACCTCTGTAAGGTTCAGTGATACAATGCCTTAAACTAAATTCATCCTCGCAAGAAGAGACAAGAGTGAATATCCAGGTAATATTTGGGTAGGATCTGGTGGGTGAGTAGCTTACTGCGGAACGGGAATTCACGGCAGCAGGAGAGCTCCAAAGTTCTTCTCCATCTCCAAAGTTCTCCGTGTTCCAAGGGTGGTGGAGCTTCCTGGAGCCCCGATGCCCTCGGAGAACTCGGTCCTGCGTCAGCCGCTCCGCTCGGGAGGCGATGGTTGAGTACAAGAGTTTCGCTGCAGTATTAAATTAACGCTTTATACTGTTCTGCTCAGAAAAAGCTGCTCCAATTTTTTCCCTTCCCTCCCCCCCCTTCCTTTTTCCTGTATTTCTTGGCTAAAACGGAGTAGGGACACGGCGGTTCTGAGGAAGAGCGTCACAAATGGAGGCGTTTGCATCAACGGTGCGTTCAAGCTTGAGTCAAAGAGCTTAAAGATACCAAAGATTAATGCCTTTGATGAAGAAAATGAACGGTAAAGACATATTTAGGCTGTCAGTACCCAAACAGAGGCAAATTGTGCTTGCTGCAGCCTGGGAATAAAGCCGGTGCTGCAAAGTGGAGGGAGAAATCTTTGTGGAGAAGGTTGGGATGGTGAAAATACGGAGCCAAGTAGAGTTTCAAAGCCGGCTCTTAACTCCCCAGGGGTAGGGACTGGAGTTACAGGAGCCAGGTGGTGGTCGGAGCACCTAAACTGGGAAGGAAGGCAGCTTTAGAAAATAATTTACCTTGCTAATTTAGAGTTTGATTTGTTTACTTGATTTCTTTTGGGGTTTGTGCAGTGGTTTGGGAAATCACCGAAGCGGGAACCCTCGCTTCTTTAAATAGTGGGGTGGGGGGCGCCGGGGGTCTATCGGGTGGACACCCTGTTATTTGTGAGTCCGCTGAAGTGATCGAACTTCTGTTCCGTTTCCTCGCTGAAGGAGCCACCTGCGGGGGGAGAGAAAAAAACCCGAGGTTGAGTGGGAGGCAGCGAAGTCAGGTTGTAACCCCCCCCAGCAGAGACCACCCTGGGCTTTGTGTGAGCTGCAGGAGATGCTGTGAAGATGAAGGGCTCAAAGCAAATACTTGAAGAGCAAAGATTTTCCTGGGCTAATTAATTTCCCAGAATGGTTCGGGTTGGAAGGGACCTTAAAGACCATCCAGTCCCACCCCCCTGCCCTGGGCAGGGACACCTCCCACCAGCCCAGGTTGCTCCAAGCCCCCTCCAACCTGCCCTTGAACCCCTCCAGGGATGGGGCAGCCACAGCTTCTCGGGGCAACCTGGGCCAGGCTCTCACCACCCTCCCACCAAACAAGTTCTTCCCCACATCTCAGCTCCATCTCCCCTCTTTCAGGGTCAAACCCTTCCNTATTAATTAAATTTTGCCATAATTGAAATAGCCAAAAGTTCTTTTATGTCTTTGGAAGAGAACACTACAAACCACCTGCAATTTCACTGCTGATCTTTGTAGCAGGACCTGTGAAATGATCTCAAGGCTGATGGTAAGAGGGTGCTGTTTCCTCTTCTTAACTAGGACCATACCCTTGCTTTTTGCCAGCTGAGACACAATGGAAGCTAAATACAATTATTTTTAAATAGAAATATTTTCAGGCTCAGCTGGAGAGCCCATCCAGCACTTAAGCGCTTGTTTTTCCAAATGAAGTGGGTTTGGCTTTTCTGAACCAGGTCATGACAAGTATTTTTTAAAAAAACAAACAAATTAATGAGGAAAATCAGTAGTAACATGGAATTTTTTCAGGAAAAAACACTCCTTGAAAGATTTCAGCTGGCTCTGAAAATTGTCATCTCCACTGCTTTTACTTGGAGGTTGGCAGGCCCTTGCTATTAATCTATTTTCTGTGTTAAAAACAGTTTATGTCCCAAAGCCCCCAACTTAATTCCATTTTAAAATGGTCTGAACAATTGACTTTTAATGCAAATTTAAACTGGTTTGGCTTTGATATTTCCAAGACAAAAAAAAAAAATAAATTCCAAATGAGAATGTTTTATGAGATTTAAGAAAATGTACAATTTTTCCTCACATTGGAGGAAAGGCAGAGAATTTTCATTTCTGGTTTGAGCAGAGGGATCTCCCCGGCTCTGCTTCACCCATCGCTATTCCTGATTGCTTTTCAAGACACGAGAAGCTTTGGGGTTTGAACCAGCACTGCTAGAGTTTTGCCTCAGGATCCCATCTTTTCATGCTGAGAACGTAGAGAATTCCTAACGAAGGGTCAGCGCTGGAGCCTAATTATCCCCAGCAGCCCTTAAACTGCCCCCGAGAAGCCGCTCTCACCTATGTGGCAGTTGTACATCCAGATGCGCTGCCCGTCGTACCGGCTCCTGCATTTCATCACGTTGTTCGAATAATCCGATTCAGCAACTTCATAGTTGGGGTTGATGACAACCTGGGGAGAAACAGCATCAAGTCAGTTAAAGGTGGAAGGGGATGAGACACTTCCGAGTCAG
>QJSC01003934.1:7429-42079 GCA_003697955.1 Calidris pygmaea
AAAAAAAAAATATATAAAAAAAATCACAATCTCTAGTTAAAAGCTTAATAAAAACCCTGACAGAGCAGCCGGCTCCTGCATCAAAAAAGATGATTTCTCCTCTCGCTACCTACTGTCAGCACCGCTCCGAAGGTTTTATCTCCTACTCCTGCACCCCGAGGGTCTCCAAACCCTGAGCTCTTTCCCCTCCCCACAGTGGAGCTGGGTGCGGGGCTGGTGAGGAGCTGAGCTGTGCTTTCTGCTCCACACTGGCCAAGTGCTTTTTTATCCACCCCCTCTAACCCCAGGAGAGCGAGCCCGGGGAGCTGGAGGGGTCTGCGGTCTCTGTGCTGTTTCCCAGAAGCACATCCCTGTTACAGGGAACTTCCGTAGCCCTTTTATTCTGCTGGTTTTCAATCAGCAGCAAGAAATGTCCCTGGAGAACCCCAAAAATCACCCCCTGGCTTGGGTCGCTGCCTGAGTAAAGCGCTTTCCTGGAGCCAACCCGGCCCCCACTTCTGCATCGGGGAGGGGGCTATGGGGCAGGGAAAGGGGGAGAAGAGGGCGAGCTCCATCCAGGGGCTGAGGGGAGCAGAGGGAACATCCAAGCCTTGAATCTCTCCCCGTGTAAAGAAACAGGAGTAAGAGACGCTCGATCACACCACGCTGCAGAAGCCATCAAAGCCCCAGAGGTCACCGAGTAACCAGGACACGGAGGGGGGAGCACAGGATACGGGGTGAAATTTGGGTCTGTATCATTACACTCTGGCTTCCAACCCAAAAGCTATCAGAACAAAACAAGAAAACACAAACACAGGCAGTTCAGTTTGCCAAGTTGACATAGAAAAGGAGAAAAAAAAAAAAAAAAGAAGAAAGAAAAAAAAGAAACAAACCCAAAAAAATCTTCCAAGATAAATACGTAGCCCCCATTTTGGAAGCATCTTCAAAAAGCTGGATCAACCGTTCTCAGCAGTGGCACAACCTCCCAGTAACATCTGTTGGGCTGGTGATTTATCGGCTTCTCTTTTGAAGAGGGAACAGTTCAAGGGGGGAAAAAACAAAAACAAAACAAAACAAAAAAGCACCCACAAATCAAGCTCCCACCGCCCGCAGCTCCCGACCGATCTGCGCAAGGACTGGCCACGGCCGCTGCCTCCCAGCAGCAGGTTGGGAACCAGTAAGAAGTCTCAAAATGCAGCACGTTCCTTTTTGTTAATGGAAAGGGTTGGCAGTGGTGGTAACTGGTTAGGAAAAAAACTTCCAGAAAGCAGTACTTCAAGGACTGGGGTTGGTCTTTTTTTTTTTTTTTTTTCCTTAGGATGGCTTGGGACCTCTCCCCATGGATCACCGTGGGACGGAGACGGAAAGCAGCCACGCTCAAGCCTTCTGTCAAAAGGCAACACACCCCAGGCGTTTCCATCCGGTCCACGGCAGCAGGACAGTGACAACACCGAGGTTTTGGCTTCCAGCGATGGGGCAGGTCTCTCCCAGACTCCTTGGCTAACGCTGGGGAAAGCTCCCAGATTTGGGGCGGGGAGGGGTGGGGGGGGAGGTTTGGTTTTAAGGGGAGGTTATTGCTCCCGACTTCTCAGGCTTTTTGCCCTTGGACAGGGCAGCTGCTTGCTTCAGAAGTTCTCTGTTCTTGGCCTAGAAACACAGCGAAAATGGGGATTTAATGGCACGGATCATCACCGGTTCCCTAGAGTTGCCTGGACAGGAGCTGTGGCATCCTCTGTGCAGGTGAAAAAAGGAGGTAGAAGTTGCCGTGCAGCATCACAGCACGAGCTGGAGTCCTGCATCTCATCTCTAACCACCCAGAAAGGGCTCTGCCCGGCCCTTCCCCCTCGCGTCCCCCCCTGCTGTAACTGAAAAGTGGCCTGAAAAGTTAACAGCTTCCACCCTGAAAGGTGACAAATGCGCAAGTCCCGTTAAAGCAGCCAAGGACACTTGCCAAGGTCAGGGGGACCGGCTTCCCTGCCTTCTCCTCTCACCAGCCACCCTGCATCCACAGCGGGAGGGACCGAAGCCCCCATCCTGACTGGTTTTAGCGAGTTAAAGGCCAATTTCCCCCACTCCACACTCTCTCTTCTACCAAAGAAGCGGGGTGGAGGAGCTGATGGTTCCCCAGATTTGATTCACCCTTGGTTTTGTCACGTCACAACATTTTATCAGGATTTAGCGTTGTCCTGACCTTGCATCCCTACCAGAAACCTTCTGGAACCCATCAGAGCACCAACATGTAGCAGCTTAAGAGTTTCCCTAATTTACATTGAATAAAAAATCATGGCAACTTAGGAACAAGGCTCTCTAGCCCCTTTTACCAAACTTCTGAGCTCACTCTCCTCTAGCCCATGTAAGAAATCATGCCATAGCAGTACAAGAAGGGGTAGAACCCGTGTGAAACCAGATACAGGTCTTCTGCACTGGTTTCTAGTGAATGAATGAATATGCAAAGGGTTACTAGAGGAATTAAACCCTCTGCTCCAGTGCTGCATGCAGTAAAGCAGCTTCTTTTACCTCCTGCAGACTGGAAGAGTACAGGCACCATGAAAAGACAACACAAAATAATAAAAACCGAGAGCATGTTCAAAAAGTGAACCATACGAACGCTTTAAGGCACCTACAAAATACACCGAGAGGATTTGAACTTTTATTTTGGAAGCAGTGAAGGAAGTTTCCAGAACCTCAGTCAATAGCAGCTGGAGTAAAACATTCAGACACGGGAGAGGAGGAGGAGTTCAGGGCAGTCCCAGTCCCAGCACAGACATCAAACCCCTTTCCACCCAGGAGGGGCGGGTGGCTGGAGGCAAACCTGGTCCTGGAGCTGCTGCTTCCCCTTTCTGTTCAGAACTGAGCAAGATTAAGGCTGTTGGAAGGTGCCCGACAGCTTTCAAGCCCTCCTCGAGCTACAGCAAAGGCAGCAGCGGGGTATCCTGTTCCCACACACACCGAGGAAACAGGGTGTCCTGCCTTAAACCACCGCAAAGAGTGTGTGTGGGGGGGTCATCCCAGGGCTGTCAAAGCAACCAAAAAGTGGCGGTTTGCGCTAATGGAAAATTGTCTATTCAAAACCAGAGTAAACACCAAACTCATTTCTTTGCAGGCCACCCAAAGCTCTGAGATAGAAACAGCTCTGGGCTGCCACAGGCGGCGCGGGGATCAGTAAAGCAGAACAGAGACAGAAGGCTCCGGCTGTCACCAGTGCCTCAAACGCAAGCCACCAGTGCCTCCCAGCTCACGAGGAGCGGGAGGCGCAGCCAGCCCTCGGCACAACCACACGCAGCTATTCCAACCTTCAGACAGGCTTAAGAATGTGCTTTGTGCAGGGGATCTCAGAGGCACCAGCTTTCTGAGGGCAGCTGAACTCTCCAAAACCTGTCCTTCACTCTGATAATTAACTGGGGTGTGTGCTGATGGAGGAGGGGCTGTTTTCTCAGGGGGAATATAAGCCTTTTGTCTTATCCCCTCCCGTTTCTCATGGCTAAAGCTTTAGAGCATTATAAACCCCAGAGTAATTAAAGGGTGCAAAGTTCGTTTCTCTGTCTGATTCCTTCCCCGTAACCAGCTCCCCTTTGACCCGACTCATGCTGATAGTCTGCCTGGTGTTTCCATGGCCATGACAAAAAATCCTGCTCTCCCTGTTCCCCCCAGCTCAGGGACTCCTTTATTTATTTGGACTAGAGAGATCCAGTGCTAAAGGAACTGCCAATTTAAGCTTTGTTCTCTCTGGTTACTGGTCACATAAATCACATTAAGAGCTACACGGTGCAGGGAGCTGACAAAGGTTCTGGAGAAACAGGTTCAAACCTGATTTTGGCAATAGGTAAAATGAGTTTGATGGTTCCTGTCTAGTCCTTAGGGGACACAACACAGAGCTTTACAATACAGTGAGTCTGAGTAGAGCAGAGAGCAGCAAGGAGGATATAAATAGGGGTTATGATGCACCGCAGCCTGGTAGAGAGGCTGCAGACAGGGCTGAGAAGCGTCAGCAGAGCTGTGTGTGCAGCAGCTCACAGGGTGGTGTGATCAGGAGTGTCCTCAGCCACTCCTGGGTAACAGCACAGCTCAGCAAATTAAAAGAAAAATGCCATCACCTGTAACTGCTCCATGACCTCCTTGTGTGTCTTCTCCATTTGGTTCATCTTTGCCCTCATCTGCGACTCCTGGTACTGCAGGTCAGCTTTCAGCTCTGTGATCTGCAGATAAAGCAGTAAGGAGCAAGTGAGCTGGAAGAAGAAATGAACGCCTCGACCCCAGGGCACACCTTGCCCACAGAAAACGCCTCTGCGGAGGTTGCGTGAGACTGGATGAGGTCAGAAACGTGCTGGGGTGGGCAGGGGGAGCGCAGTGAGACCAGAACCGTACCACTGGGCAGCACAGAGAAGCGGGAGCAGCCAGGGCTGTCTCTCTGCACAGAGCAGCATGGTTTTCTCTCAGTCTTGCCCCCACACGGAGGACTCCGAGACAGCAGTCAGAAAATGACCCTATATGAAATGAGATCTCCTGGGTGGGTCCAAAAACCCTCTTTGACTTTGGAAATGAGACAGCCTGGAAACAGCCAGAAACTCTCTTGCTCACTCAAGAGATAAAAAGCCAGGCTCTGCTGGAGTGGGATCTGGGTGAGTATGTCAGCAGGATGTGAGGGGAAGCAAGCCAAGGGCTGTACCTTCTTCTCCTTCTCCAAAATCATCTGATCTTTCTGGTGCAGCATCTTTTTTAAAGTAGCCACTTCCTCCTTCAGCTGGGCAATGATAACAAAGTGGTCAGTGCCAGGAGAGTCCAGGGCGAGGTCCGGAGAAAAACTGCAACAAAGAAGAGGGAAACACTCTCATCACGACCCCTTCTCTTAATTGAGGCAGGGAAACTCCCACAGATGGCACTGGAAGGAGAACGGGAATCATTTCCTGGCCCACGTTGTGTCCTCCAAACACTCCTCGAATGCGGGTGTTACCTGTTTCCCTGCCCTGGGTGCCACGTGGAATTTGGGAAATGCATGGTATGACAGGCAGCAGGGATTACATGTGATATATGGAGTTGTATTATTGCATGACCTGCAGGGACATGGGACCTCTACGAGTGACATCAGCCGGTGTCTGCAGAAACCATTCAAACAGAAAGGACCTCTTTTCCAACCCAAGAGTTGGGGACAGCAATCAGAGAGCTAATGAAACTGTGCAACCACTTAGGAACCCTCTTCCCTCACAGGCAGCCCTTGGATCTACAGCAAAATTTTTCACTAAATATAAACAAACGTTCTGGCAAGGAAGGAACATGAAACAAATAACCTCAAGTTAAACAAACAAAGCAAAGGGAGATACCTAAATTTAAGTCAGCACTGTCCTCGGCAGGGAAAAGGGGGGAAAAAGACACGCTGGACTTTTGTATTTTGATTCCACCATGATACAGCAGCTTAGGAAGAAGTTTTATCACCACTTCAGAACAGGAAAGACTCCCTCCAGAAGACGGAGAAACAGCCGAACACACCATTTGTGCACCACCAGGTTCTCTAAACTAAAGCAACCGGATGAAAACTGATCTGGACGAGTCACTCTCCTGCGTCGGTGGTTCACAAACGTCCCTACGAGACACCCAGCAAACCGGGCAGCCACGCAGAGTCTTGCACTACAGGAATATTTCAGATCGTAAGATAGGATAAGGTGCAGCCACAGGCCCAGGGGCCTCACCTGATCTCTGCCTGCCTTCTGTTCCTCACCGCTGTAATGGTTAAACCTGATTTTTATCTCTCGGTGCTAAAAGGGCAGCACGTTCCCAGCCACACACACCTGAAATTGCCATATAAAAATTTAGCAGTAATAAGACAACAAAAGCTTCACCTAGAAGATTACTTCAAGTCTGGCCGTTATCAGACAGCCCTGCTGCTACAAAGATAAATAGCCAGGGTTACCTAAAGCCTGACATTATTTTAAAGCCTCCAGAGTAGGTCAATACATGTCCTAGAGCCTGCATTCAGCAGGTCTGAACCTGAACTGCTGCCTCTCTCAACTACATGGCCACCTCCCTGCTTCCAGTCCCCCCCAGCACACCGAGGCAGAGAGTACCGGTCTCCTCTTGTGCCTGGAAATAATCCATTTTCTAATTAAAAGCCCAGTCTGCATCGTTTGGACTCGTTAGCAAGGATGTGGCAGAAGAAAAGGCTCTTTTCACCACTGTGCTGGGGAATCTGCAAGAGGGAAACGAAGCAGGAGCAGCCTCACGGAACTGAAAGTCAGAGGACAGCCCCTGCGGCACTGGGAGAGAAAGCTTGGCAAAGGAAAACTGGGAATGGAAGGGTCTGGAGGAGGCAACCCGGGGTGGAAGAGTCCTTCATGGTTAAAACATGCTGACAGCAGAGCCCACACCACGGGATGTGGCAGGTCCCTGGGTACACTCCGATCTAGCCCTGTGCTTGTCACGCTGGGCAGCTCTCGAGCACAGAAAAGGTTCATCCACACACACAGACCGGCAGAGAATATCAAATATCTCCATTTTAAAACCGTTCCCGAGTACAGTTTCCCCAAGCGGAGGCTGTGCAAGATGACGGTGGGTGCTCCAGCACCTTTCTGTGTGCAAGCATGTTACCAACAGCAGCTTTAATTTCCCACTCAGTGCAAATATGCTGGGGAGGAGAGAAAGAAAGGAAAAAAAAAAAAAAGCAGCCCCCACAGAGGAAAAAAAAAAAAAAAAAAAGCCTTTCTCACTGATTCCCTCTGGCTAAAAACAAACTCCTGCTTACACCATTCCTTTGCCCAGGCAAGCTTCCCTCCTGCCATATCCTGGGGGGATAAAGAGTGCTGGGAGATGCTCGCATTTCCCGGAGCAGCCCCAGCAGGAATAATTCCCTTCCTCGGCAGCTCCTGTTGCAGAGCACACTGTGGAGCCTGGGAGGTGAGAGCCAGCCCTGCCACCCAGCGGGGAGAAGGGACAGGAGGGCCACCAGCCTTCCACAGAGCCACTCTCCCATTCAGCAGAGCTGGTAGCCAGACCCAGGGCTTTGAGGGCCATCTCCTGCCCGGGGTCTGCACCCACAAGTGGGTAATGGTGGGCTCAGGGTGCCCAGGCACCCCCTCCTGTCAAGTACGTGAGCACGGGCAAGTATTTTTCTGTCCAGTTGCTGCAAAATGCGCCCTCAATTGTGTCAAGGTGCTAATCAAAGAAGCACAATTTCCCACCCCCCCTCTTTTTTTTTTTATTTTTCGAATGACTGACAAGTTAGTAATGAAAGGTTTCTCTGACTTAAACCCCGCCCGAGACTCCAAAATTAGAAGGAAAACTGCCAAATACAAGTTGCTCTGTTCATTTAACAAACAGATTAAGAATTAACCAACCAAACAAAAACATTTCCCCTACAAATAAACTCCATACCCAGGATCCTAACCCCTTGGGATAGGTCAGGGACACACGTGCTTTGAACAGTCTAAAATGCCTGCCTCTAATTAAAGTGAATTGATGAGCTCCTGTTGCTTTCAGTGGAGACAGAGGAAAAAACATGGAGCTCTTCCAAAGACACCTGCCTCTATCGAGTGGAAAAGACACCAAAATGACTGCCTTAAACTCTACACCTCTTAAATGGCTGAAATCAGGCAAAATAAATGTCAAACTTGAAGATTTTGTTATTCAATCAGGCTAGCAGAGAGAGGGAGAGACCAGGCTGACCCAACCAACATCCAAGTCTCACCTTAGACAAAAATAGCCCCCCATGTGCAAAAATCCATCCAGGCCAATAGGAATCAGCACCTGAACTTAACGCTTCCTCTAACACCACCAACAGCAGGCGCAGTTCAGCACAAGCCCCAGTGCTTTAAGTGTATGCTAAGGCTTTTCTATGGAAATTATTATCTTTTTACTAAACGAACTTTGCTGCTCAGCCTCCTCCAGCATCACTGCTCTCCCCCCAGCCAGCTCGGTCCGTAGCGCTCGTCATCGCCTGGTGTTAAAAGCACAATTTAGCACCTTGTCTATAATCACAGGAGAAGGGACTGCAACGTGTGGATCTGCTGAGTCTGGAAGGCAAAAAACCTTCTGGCAGCGTCTGCACAAGAAGATGGGGACACCAAACCCTGCCTGAATCAGGAGCAGCACAGCAGCAGAGGCTGGAGGTGACACCGGGGGGGTCACACACAGGTAGGGGCAGCCCAGGACAGCGGGATTAGTAGGGCAAGGTCAGCTGCAAGATGTTCTGAGAGTTACAGCGGGGGAAAGCCGCTCCATGCGCAGCAGGGACAGTGCTGTTAGCTCCTCACAGGGCTCACCCGGCACCAACCATTCAATGTCACCCATTAAACGACCCTGGAAATCGCTCAGTCCCCACATCACAGCCATAGGGAGCAACATCCACTCCAAAATACGTGAAAAAATACACACAGAGGGAATTCACTAAGACCCAGTAAAGGAATTTCTGTTGCATTTGCAAAGGAGTAACAATTTCAGATAAGCTGGACCCTGTTGGAGATGTTGCCAAAGTCAACTGAGCTCAAGCCTGCCCACATTTTGCCCAGCTGAAGGCTGCATCAGAGGTTTAGCTACAGCCCATGGCCAAGACACGCCGCGCAGAAAGCTGTGACTGATCTCAGCAGCAGAGAGGTGCTGGTTGTCTGTCACCCCACCACAGACTACGCCGCTACCAAAAACATCCCTGTACTGCCACAGACCCTGATTCCACACTCAAGCTCTGCCCCAGACTCCAGGCTGACTCTTACAGCAAATCCTGCAAGAGAAGAGGGTTTCTGGGGGGTTCATCCTCACCAAAAACAACCCCAGCAACTCCAAAAACACACTTAATGAACCACCATTATTATTCCCCTCAAGAAACGCAGCCATGGGTCTATTTAAGGCAGCTGCAGCTTGCCTCTTCTACAGCACGTTGCTGGAGCTCTTCAGTAGATGCTAAAATTACACACAGTTTGTTACTGGGATTCATCAAAAAGAGTCTGTGGTGAGGACCACAGCCTTGGCAGGAGTCAGACTGACATCTGACACAAGAGCAAAAGGAAGGCTTTTGACTCCTTTAATACCTGCTCCTGTTTTACAAACGAACAGCTGAGCAATTGATGCCAGAGCATGAGACATTTTGCTTCTTGGAGATTTTCAAGCCAGCAGGGGTGTTACAGTGAGTTGTTAGGTCTCAGCTCAGGTATTAGGGAGCAGATAAAAATACCTGGTTGGTATCTTAATAGCCTGGAGAGGAGCTTCGGCAGGAGCCTCTCTACAGTGAAAGCTGATGGGCTGCACCAGTTCCGCCAGAGACCTGTCTCCAGTCTCCCCACTGGCTCCACCACCACTGAAGGCAGGTGGATGACTTCCCTGACCACTCCGTGCTCAGCCGCGGCTCCCAAGCCACAGTTAATCCTTAAATTTTCCCAGCTTTTAACTGAAAACAGCATTCAGACCATTAATGGCCTTTTAGACCACTCTGTAAGGAATCACTGCCTTATAAAATTATTTAAGTTCTATTTCCCAGCGTAGCATTTCACACAGTAACATTGACAAGGTGTCAATAGTATCTACAGGAAAGATGCGATCTGTGATCTCAAAGAAAAGACATTCAAGGCAGGTAGCGATTAATTAATTACCAGTGGCTTTAACAGACCCTTTGGCACTAACGAGCCTATGCTCTGCTCCCAATTCACTGCTGTTTGGAAAGAGATCCGTCGAGAGGGGCAGTTTCCATGGAGGAGGCAGTTCCCAGGGAGGGAGGGAGGGCAAGAGGGGAGAAAACAACTGGTGATCTCACTTCAGGATGTCAGTGCCGTGAGAAACAGGACAATGGTGGGCACCGAGACTCTGTTGGGAAGCAGCCCACTGCGCCAACGTGGACGGGGCACTCTGGATAGGGGGACAAAGCATCTCGGGAGAGGAAGGAACGCTGAGAATCAGAGAGGAAAGGCAGGAATGAAAATATGCATGTACAAGACCGTAAAAAAAAAAAAAAAAAAAAAAGAAAAAAAGAAATCCATCTCAATCTCCTGTTTCTGCTACTGCCTCCCATTCTGCTGCACACCCAGCTGGCGTCAACATAATCCAGCACAAACTGTGACAGCAGAATGGCATCGGATGCTTTCGAGCAAAGCTGTTTGATCGCTTTGTCCCTCCCCCAGAAGGCAGGAGGGGAAACAGGAGGTGGGTCTTGATCCTCTCCTCTGAGGCTGCCTGTCTGCAGATCAGCCCCGAAAGCACAAAACCTACAGCCCTCAACTCTACAGAGCAGCCAAAAGCCCCACTCTCTCCCTGGAACAGCAGAGAGAGGATAAAGCTGATCTGGCTGCAGTTTTTCTAACTGTTGGGGAGCTCAGCCAACAAGCAGTTTCTGTTTTAGGAGGTACAGGCACTAGGTATTCCTTTCCTCTTCAATCCTATGTCTAAATGCCAAATAATGCTGGCTTGCCAGCTTCTGGAAAGCTGCTAACGCAGCCCCTGGAGTTCCCAAAGCCCAAGATCCCTGCTCTAGGATAAGAGCTTCCTCCTATTTGCACGGAACTCTGTCTTATAAAAACTTAGCAAACAAGACCGCCCACCCGCAATTTCCCCATGTAACAGGCTCACCTGTCACCATTGGCAGATATGGCATCAAACTTGGCTTTCTTCTTTGGGATTTCGTTTTGAATAGAAGAGGTGGATAAGGTTTTCTGGCTAGAAAAATGAGGAAATTGTATGTCAGAACCTGAATGACTTGCAGTCTAAGGCAGAGAAGCAGATAAATATTCCCACCCACTTTGAATCTATTCAAACAAGATTTCCTAGCTCAAGGAAGAATGATAAAAAATTCATTCCTTGAAGAGTAGCTGGAGACTAAAAATAAACAGAAAACAATGTGTCAGTCAGATCAGTAGGTAGGTGAAGAACTGACACTTAAAATCTACATTTCAATCATTAAATCTTACAAATGCAATTTAAGCTTTAATTGCGCACAAGTTCAGGAAGCTGAATCACTAAGAAGCACTGTTGGACTACGAGTTGACTCTGGCGCAGCGGGGTTTGCAAACCAGCAAAGCCTGACTTAGCCGGATCCTCCTGAACGACAGAAAACTGCCAAAACCCATCCCCAGGGTGCCAAGCCCCCAAGGAACTTCTCCCAGTTATTTTAGAAGCGCACCCAGGGAGTGCAGAGCAGCCAGGGAGGCTCTTTTCTCACCCTGCGAGAGGGAAAAGCTCCTTCAGGTTACCTGTTATAGTGGCTGCCGCTGCTGAGCCTGCTGTACTGTTCCTTCTCTTGCAGGCTGGCCCGGGAAGAGCTGCTCAGGTGTTTGCACTGCTCTTTGGTCTTCTGTAGGACCCGTTTATAGGACAGGGTGCATAACCAGCACAGCAGCTTGCCGTCCACCTGGAAGAGGAGAGAATAAAAGGGGGAGAAGTTTTGGGTCTTGCTTCCTGCCCAGAAACCAAACTAAGAGAAGACAAGAAGAACCTTCAGGCTTAAACTCACATCCGAACAAGCAGCGATTCAAAAAGGATCCCTCGAGTGCCTGGAAGGGGTAAAAATTGCATCTGGGATGGCTGGTGTGATGCAGGCAGTACTCATTAATAGCAGCTTATCTATTGTAATGACAGTCTCTGCCAAGTTTTGCTTACAGACCAACTTATAGCACCCGTTCACCAGGACAGACTGCCTCTGGTGGGATTTCTGTCAAAGGTATGTGACGGGGTAGTCACCGGAGACCAAAACGGGGAGGGGTCTCTGCTTGAGGAGGATCAGCAGGAGGACAGGGATTATCAGTGCAGCAGCCCAAAAGAACACGAGATGTTCATAGCCTGCAGGAAGGTGGCCTTAGAAATACACACCTCCTAAAGAGCACTCATGTTTTTTAAGCACAGTATGTGCAGAAGCCATGGAATGGGTTTCTTGATGGAGGTGTGACACTTCCAGCTCCTCAGGCTACGGCACAAATCTCTCTCTCCACCCTCTCCCCGAGCAGGCACCTCACCTTTCCCTCCTTTGCCAGCCCACCTACCCCTAGGCCAAATTGAAGAGATCTTTCTCAGCAGACCTGGCAAAGGAGTAGAGGGGCTTAAAGACTAAACAGCTCCAAAACACAGCTCCCACAGCAAAGCTCAACTCCGGAAAAATACTTTGCAACCAAGAGACACCCCCTTTTGAAACGCTGGAGAATACGCGAAGGAGATGGAGAGACAATCACTGTCATCAGCCCTTTTACCTTTTCGGTCTCCTTTTACAGAGATACTGACCTTCTTTCTGTCATCCTTGCGGTCAAACGCACACTGCTGCTTGCACTGCTCGCAGGAGTGAGGAGGTCCATACTTCTTTTCCGAGTTTGTGCAACGCTGGCACTTGTTTCCAATAAAGGCTGCTATGATGTTGCAGTACTGGCAGGGTTTGGGCTTTAAGAAACAAGAACAACTGATACAGCAGTGCCTTCTAATTACATTAATACATTGCCCTTTCCTCTTCTCCCCATCACTTCAGAACTTTTGTTTCCTCCTTCCAAGCTAAGTATCACGCTGATCCAGGAGACACAACTACATTTGGACCCCTGGTCTCCAGCCGTGGCACCCAGACCATTTATCAAGGCCTACGAAATCTTTAGAAGACATATAACAACAAAATAGAAACAAACAAAATTGTTTTTTCCAGGTTTCAGACAAGCAAGAAAGAAAGATCTATCACTGCTTCCTGCAGCAATCTCAGTTTGTGTAAGCACGCTCTTATTTCTACTGGATATTGAGTAGTTCATTTCCTGGCCTCAAATGATGCAGAGCTGCTCTTTGCCGCACTAAAAGAAGAGAAAAAGGTAAAAGCTTCACGCTTGAGGGACCCACATATTATTGATCAGTCACGCTATTACAACAGAGCCAGCCCATAAAACTGCTCTGGGATTCAGCAGGATAAAGACAGGAAAGATGAAAAGAAAAGAGCCTGGTGAAAATGAGCCCTGCTCACTTACCGTTCCATAGAGCTTCACGTTCTGAGCACACTTCTTGCATATTGTGTTGGTTTTGCTGTTAAAAAGAAGGACAGATCATTTTATTAACACTTCCCCAAAGAGAATGAAATCTCTGTGGTTAGGATCTCAGTCTCCCCTAGGCTCCATCTCTACTGGCAAGACTATATTCATCTTCATTAGGGACCCAGATATCAAAGTGCATTTCCTGTACCCATCTGGTTGAGGATAATTTGCCAAAAAAGTAGTATTAGTAGGAGGCATCTTTTAATTAAGGCATCCCTAGATGACACCAGTTTGTTTTTTTTTGTCCTTACGAATACAGGAGTCTGATCAACAGCTAATTGGCAGCAGGTGTGACTCAGCACTGGTGACAGCCCCAGCTCTGGAGGAGGTCCTGTCTGGATGTCGAGGTTAAAGGAGGACAAACACACCTCTCTCCTGACCAACAAACACAGGAAAGAACACCCCACACACTGCCCGCAAGCAGCTACTGGGTTTACCAATCCTTGCTCTGTAAGCTACATAACTTGCACAAATATAAAAAGGTAAAAGCACAGCTAAAAGAAATAATTTTTGGATACCAGAGATCAGGGAAGAGGAAAACTTGTGGGAAGATGCACCAAGATCCTTCACTGGAAGATGCAACTGAGCACAGACCAAGAATAAAAACCAAGCAAAAGGTGCAAATCTAAGGACGGAAGCGCATCGACTCGCCCAGCAGAGCTTTGAGGAAGGCCAAAGTTCCCCCCAGTATTCCACAGCAACGATCTGCTAAGGCTCGGTCATCAAAGGCGTGGAAACATTACGGGTTCTCTGGGTGCATTCTCTGGGTGCGTCTGTTATAAAAGAAAACATCACCTTCCCAGTTTAGCTGGTGTTTACCTTTCCTGCTGGAATTCAGTCCTGCAGTAAGTGCATTTGACAATGGGATGCGCAATCCGGCACTCCTGCAACGACAGACGCGTTCAGTGAGATGCAGCACTTCTCTCACACACCGTTTCCCAAAAAATCCCAGATTGCCCGCTGACCTCCGCTCCCGCCACACGCCCACACATCCCTCAAACTCCAAACGCTTCCTCCCTGTACACTCAAGCTCCTCTTACGAGGGCTGAGAGCAGAGGAAGGGCAGCAGGAATGGCATGTGTCACAGGTGAGCCAGAAGTAAACTGAGATGCATAACCAGGGCTTATTTGTGCCCGACGCCCACAGACAAGGGTCACGGCGCTTGGACTCACCTCCTAGGGCAGGAACACGGAGTCCTGCAGCAGTTATTCACACCTCTGCCCTCTACAACCTTCCTGTGCCCGTGGGGCCTCCGGCCCCGCTCTCCTCTCACGCCCACGCCTCAGAGGTTCCCCTATGCCCGCCTGCTTTGCCCCATCTGCTTCAGCAATCCCAGCCTGCTGCCCCCTATTCCCTGCCTCATCCCTGATCTCATTCTTCCCCACCCAAACTGCCCCACCCATCCAGACTGCACCCCAAAACCCACCTCCCTCCCTTCAAGACCTCCCTTAAATGTCCCCCGACCCTCCCAAACACCACGGCATCCCCTAAATGCCCCAGCCCCCACCCCTTTGCTAACAGACTCCATCACAAACAGCCCTTCAGTTGCCCCCAGGCCTTCTCACATGAACAACGTCCATCTACCCCCCAATTCCCCCTTGTGGCCCCATAATTCCCTCTCCAATGCCCTCCAAACACCCCCAGAATCCCCCAAACAGCCTGCACCGCCCTCAGGTCCCCCTGACAAACAGATCCTAGCTAATAGCTCCTCAATAACCTACCCCCCCAAACAGCCCCCAGGCTCCACCAGCCGTCCCCACGCCTCCAGCCCCTCAAAACCTCCCAGGTCCCGCCCCCNTGCCCCCCCCCCACACCAAATCCCCTTCCCCCAAACGCCCCCGCCGCCGCCCCGGGTCCCGCCGGCCTCCCCCGGACCTTGCAGAGTTGCTGGCCCTGGCTGAGCGCCTCGAAAGGGAAGCGCTGGTGGCACTTGGTACAGGCGTAGAGCGCCGCCATCCCGCCGCCCCGCTGACAGGCGCAGCCCAGCCCGCCCCGGCCGCCCGGCTGCACGGCCCCGCCCCCTCCCGCCGCTCTGCCCTCTCGCCATTGGTCACCCACCGCATCACTCACGCCTCGGCCGCTTCTCATTGGTCAGCGCAGCCGTCATTCATCGGGCGGGGGCGGAGCGGGGACACTTCCTCCTCCTCCCTCTTCCCCCCCCCCCCCCCCCCCCCCCCGTCGCTCCTCGGGCGTTGGGGAAGGGGAAGCGTTGACGTCACGCGCCGGGGCGCTGCGCGGTGACGCAACCTCCCGGCCCGCCCCCTCCGCGTGACGCAGCGGCACGGGGGCGCGCGCGGCGCTGGGGAGGTCGCGCGAGATCGCGCAGGGCGGGGCGGGGAAGGGAAGGGAAGGGAAGGGGGGGGCTGCTGCTGGCCCACAAGGCCTTGCGGGAGGGGACCCGGAAGTGGGGCTGGGCCTGGCCTGAGGGAAGGGGCTGAGCTGTGCCAGGGCTGAGAGAACGGGCTGAGCTGGGTCAGGGCCCGGGGAAGGAGCTGGGCCCGGGTTGAGGGAAGAGGCTAAGCTGGAGAAGTGAGCTGGGCCAGGCCTGGGCCGAGGAAGGGGCAGAGCCGGGTGGAGGCCGAGGGAAGGGGCTAAGCTGGAGAAGGGGCTGCGCTGGGTCGAGGACGGGGAAGGGGCAGAGCTGGGTTGAGGGCCTGGAGAAGGAGCTGGGCCCCGGCTAGGCCTGTGGAAGGGGCTGAGCTGGGCCTGGGTTGAGGGAAGGGGCCGAGATGGGCCCGGGTTGAGAGAAGGGACTAAGCTGGAAAAGGGGCTGAGCTGGGCCAGGCCTGGGCTGAGGAAGGGGCAGAGTCAGGTCAAGGCCAGGGGAAGGGGCAGAGCTGGGCCCAAGTTGAGGGAAGGGGCAGAGCTGGGCCAGGTCTGGGCCGAGGAAGGGACAGAGCTGGGCCCAAGTTGAGGGAAGGGGCTGAGCTGGGCCAGGCCTGGGCTGAGGAATGGGCTGAGCTGGGTTGAGGGCAGGGGAAGGGGTTGAGCTGGGACAGGGCCTGGAGAAGGAGCTGGGCCCAGGCTAGGCCTGTGGAAGGGGCTGAGCTGGGCCCGGGTTGAGGGAAGTGGTTTAGCTGGGCCAGGCCTGGACTGAGGAAGGGGCAGAGTCAGGTCAAGGCCAGGGCAAGGGGCTGAGCTTGGCCAAGTTGAGGGAAGGGGCTGAGCTGGGCCTGTGTTGAGAGAAGGGGCTGAGCTGGGTCACGGCCTGGGGAAGGAACTGGGCCGAGCCAGGCCAAGCCAAGGCTGAGCTGAGCTGGGCCAAGGCCAGAGGAAGGGCGAAGGAGGGGGGTGGCAGGGCTAATAAGCCCCACTGGAAGGGCCGTAGCTGGTGTGTATTAGGGGAGAGGAGGATGAGGGCGGAGTGCAGGCCCAGAGGAGGAAGGGAGGCTGGATTAGGGCAGGGCTTAGGGGCTGGGGAGGTGAAGGAGCTGCTGCAGGGAGGGGAGGGTGTTTGCAGAGTTGTGTGAGGGAGGGTTGGGTCTGGAGGGAGGAAGGGAGCAGAAGGCAGTGGGGAGGAGTGGGTGTCTCCACTTTCAGAGTGGACCTGAGGGGGAGCAGAGCCACGCGGGTGGGCTGGAAAGGCTGGAGGCAGAGCTGGGGCAGAGCGGGGGAAAAGCGTGTCTCAAAGGTTGAGGGAAAGAGAATTGGAGGAAGAGGAAGGGAGAATGAGGTAGGAGGTAGTGTTCTGCAGCGAAAGGAAAACCTTCGTGTGAACTTGTTTCCCTCTTTGCTCTGATTCCAGCAGCTGCTGGGCCGCTGCTCGGGCAGCTGCTCGTCTGCGAGCCACAGGCTGTGATTTGCAGTGGGTGGATCTGCCTGTGGTGTGGGGCAGGCTCAGCCCCACGGCAGCTCCTCGTGTTTACACCACGGTTTGGGTGCCGGAGTTCACTGCTCCAGACCTTCCCTCCCTGTTTTGGTTTCAGGTGTGGGGTTGGGCTCCAGTCACTGCAACGAGGGCAGGCGCTGAATAATTGCTCATTTTTTTTCATCAAGTAGTTGTCATTTTGTTTTTTTTTTTTACAGTGTGACACAGAACAGGTGCCGTGAGCTTATGTTTATGCTGCCTGCCCAAACAAAGAGGGGGAATTAAAGCATTTTGGAGTTAAAAGGTCACTCTGTAGATCCAAGACTGAGCGAACAAAAGGCTGTAACTACTCACGGTTATTAATAAACCCAGAGCGGTGCGATCTGCTCCCTGACATTCCTGTGTTCTTACACCCTTCTCTCCCTCAGACCATCGGGGATGCTTTGAAATCTTTGGGAAACTTCTTTCCCCACTTTGTTTTGCTTTGGTTTTCTTTTTGTTTCCTTTACACCAGATGACAGAGTATTCCCAGTCCCAGCTTGTGCAAGGGCTGAAGCTGAAACACAAGATCCTCGCTGCAGCGCTCAGGCTTTCCCAAGAAGGACCGGGGGAGTGTCTTGGGGGTTTTGAGTAAGGCTGCGTGGGTGTGCATATTAAACTGAAATTCTGCTGCGCTTGGCTACCTCGGGGACGAGTTATAATCACCGGGCAAATATGCCGTGTGTAGGAGAAATACTTAATTTCGTGAAATCCGTTGCGTTGTGCTGGATGCTGGCTTGCGATTGGGGAAATATCAGGCGGGGAAGGCAGAAGGCAGAGAGCTTGGCAGAGGCGGTGGATGGCTTTAAACAAAACCCCTTCTCGCCGCTCAGGGGGCTCGTGGTGCTCTGAAGAGAGAGGTTTTGTGGGGAGGGAAATGGGGCAGAGGTGGGAGGGCTGGGGCTGCCCGGCTTTCTGGGGTTTGACAGCGCGCCTGGAAAACCTAAATACCCCGAGCCGTGTGTTACGTGAAATAAAACCCCCTAAAAGTCACGGTTGGTGGAGGGGAGGGGTGGGGGGTTGGTTGTTTGCAAATCTCCCGAGCTGAAGGAGAAGGAACGATTTCGTTTCAGAGCGTGAACGACAAACCTGCCAGAGCAGTCGCGGTCGCCAAGGGAGAAACACTTGGCGAGGGAAGAGCATTTGTAAAGCTGCTACCGAAGGAAGCGCAATAAGAAACGTTTAAAAAGCCACCCCGCCTGGGTGATTTTCCAGGGTAGCCTCGCTAGCAGCGGAGCAGTTGATGGATTTGCAGAGCTTGGAAGGCCCGTTCGGATCGTGGATTCAACCATTTGTACCCCCCAAAAAAAGGTCCAGTTGTGGTATTAAGACAGTAAAAATGAGATGGCCTCCCCTTGGATCGTAGCCTTTGACGTCCTGAAACCTCAGGGCTCCTCCATGTGTGTCTTTTCCCTCTCGGAACCACCCGGCTCTGGGGACCCAGACCCCCAGGAGCCCCTTCCCCAGGGTGTAGCGATGGTGGGAGTTTGTGATCAGCTTCCTTCCCCCCCCCCTCCCTGGGTCGTCTGGAGCATTTGGGAGCCAAGAAGTTGCCAAAGCAACTTTGATTCAGCTGCTTGTTCTTTGACACCCTCTGCGGTTCTCCGTAAAAATCACTAACAGATAATATTTTCATATCCTGGCTCTCTCCGCCTCCCCTGCTTTCTGAATAATTACCTTGTTTTGTGCGAGCCCTAAGAGCTTTTTCACAGATAATTCATCCCAGCGCTGAAAAGCAGCCAGTTTTGGGGCTGGAGCACATTTTCTGGCCACCTGGCATCGCCGCGCAGAGGTCTGGGCTGGAGCGCAGCTGCCTCCGGAGGGAAGCGCCGTATCCAGGAGAGCTGAGGGCAGGGCGGAAAAAAACCCAACCACCGCAACCCCTAAACCCAGCTGAAATCCCGGAGAGAATCCCTGGGAGAATAATTCAGCTTGGCAAAGTCAGCCCACCCTGAATTTCTGGCCGGGAGGAGAGATGGATCCCGCGGATCTGGATGCTCTCACCCGCAGAAAAGGCCGTTTTCGCTGGAAACAAAACGCCTCTGGGGAGCCGTTTGTGGCGGTTGTGCTCTGTCTCGCCTCGCTCCCCGTGTCCTGGCCGGCGCTGGGATCCGCAAGGGTGGGTGGGTCGAAGCCCAGCGTGGAGCTGGGATTGTCCCAAGGTCCCCCATCCTGGTCCCAGGGGGTGAAGTTGCTCCAGGGCAGGCAGGAGGAGCGATCATTGCTCTGTCAGCTTATCTCAGCAGCTCCCAGAACCAGGCCACCAAAGATGCTGCTGCCACCGCCGGTCCTCAGCGAGACAACGTCAGCAGCCCTGGCCTACAGCCTCCATCACCCGGATGGAGAGCACAAGGTCCTCACCTTTGATACTGGCTGGGACAGGCAGCAGCATCTCCATCTTCACCGCAGGTGCAAGGGCAGAGTGTGGCCAGGAGGTGGAGGGAGGTCATTCTCCCCCTCTGCTCTGCACTGGGGAGGCCACAACTGGAATCCTGTGCCCAGTTCTGGGCTCCCCAGTTCAAGAGAGACTGGGAACTGCTGAAGAGAGTCCAGCGTAGGGCACCAGAGATAATGGAGGGATTGGAGCATCTCCCTGATGAGGAAAGGCTGAGAGAGCTGGGGCTCTTGAGCCTGGAGAAGAGAAGGCTGAGGGGAGACCTTCTGAATGCTTCCAAGGATCTAAAGGGTGGGTTGAGGGAGGATGGAGCCGGACTCTTTTCAGTGGTTCCCAGGGACAGGACGAGGGGCAACGGGCACAAGCTGGACCATGGGAAGTTCCACTCCAATGTGAGGCAGAACTTCTTTGGGGTGAGGGTGGCAGAGCCCTGGCAGAGGCTGCCCAGGGAGGGTGTGGAGTCCCCTTCTCTGGAGATCTTCAAGCCCCGCCTGGATGCTCCTGAGTGATGTGCTCTGGGCAGCCCTGCTTTGGCAGGGGAGTTGGACTGGAGGATCTCTAGAAGGTCCCTTCCAACTCCAACAGTTCCATGATTCCATGATAGAATCACAGAATCTTCATGGTAGGAAGAATTTTCAAGTTGAGGTGAAAGCCACAGTTAGTGACCCTCACCCAGGAGGTGATGACTTGGACAACCGTTTGGTGAGCATCTTCATGGATGAATTCTAAAAGAAACATCAAGGGAGCATCAGGCAGGGTGGAGTAGCTGTTTGGAGGCTTGGGAAAGCTTGTGAGGTGGCCAAATGGACTCCCACGTCCAGCATGAAAGCTACCATCAGCTTGGACTGCCTTGAAAGGGGTCACCTTGCAGGCAGACGTTGCCTGTGCCTGGTTATAAACACCCAAGCACCAACCTCTTGGTTGGCAGATGCCAAGAAGGGACAGTAGAACAAGGAGGAGACCCTGAAGGTGCCAGAGGACCATGAGAAATGAGACAGGGAGCAGGACTGGAGGCTGGCCACCAAGGACCTCCTCCAGTCCTGTGCTTTCAGCGTGGCCTCTAGAGACATCTTGAACTACTTCAGCCTGCAGACCAAGAAGATGGGATTCTCAAGGGGGAATACAGGAGGTAGGTGCCAAATCTTGGTGCTTTCACTCTCCAGGCAGTGGTTGCTCCCCATAAAGCACCACCCTCAGCTGATATTTCCTCAACCGGGTACCAAATTTGGGCAGTTTCCCACATACCCAGCATTTCCAGCTGCTCAGGCAACGTGCCTCTTCCAAAGGAAACCTTTGCTGCCTACCTTTAGGCCAGCTTTGCTTTCACTAAAAAGCAGGATTTTGGGTGTGTGTGTGGGGGGGGGGAGGGTGTTCTTTGCTGTCCTCGGCAAAACCTGGAGCGACTCTGAGGTTCGGATGTCGAGGGGAGTCTGGAGGTTGCAGCTCAGCTGGGCTGGGAGCCAGAGCCCAGGGATGGCTCTGGAAACAGCCAACCTCTCCTTGGGTATGTCCTTTATTATTTTCTCCTTTTTTGAACAGAATAAATTGATTTTTTTTTCTTTTTTTTTTTAAAAGTTTCCAACCATCCTTAACTACCCACGCTCAGAGCTGCCATCCCTAATGCCACAAAATGCAAAAAATTCAGGCTCCTGCTAAATGCTTCCTGGGGGGGGGGGGTGGTGGTGGTGCAAAAACCTCCAGCTCTCCAAGCCACCTGCGTGTTCAGCAGCAAATTCAGAACATCACCTATGCAAAGGGAGCCTTGAAAGTCACGGTTCCCTGAAAGTCAAAGCGTGTTTTATTGACTGCAGTCAAGAGAATCAAAGATCTGGAGACCTGGACTCCCACAGAATAAAGCCCATTATTCCTGCGCGGTGATCATTTCTCTCCCAGACGCGAATGCGAGTCGGCGCCCCTGCTGGGAATGATTAAAGACCACTTCAGAAATCAGTGCAGCAAATTGTAAAATAAGCAGGTGAACAAGTGAAAGAAAACAAGAAAATATTATGACCTGCCACCCTCAATTGGGAGCAATCAGGGCGCCTTGGAAGGCAGCGCAGCTCCCTGGGTGCTGCCTGGCCGGCGCTCGCGGCGAGGAGGGAGGGTGGTCGAGTCCGGCTGTTTGTGACACAAAATAAGGGGGTAGCCATGGGGGGACGTCGCTTCTCGGCTGCCAGAAGCCCCCAGGGATGGAGCCCCTCTGCTGGGAGGGGGGGCTGAGAGAGATGGGGGGTTCAGCCTGGAGAAGAGAAGGCTCCGAGGAGACCTCAGAGCCCCTTCCAGTCCCTCAAGGGGCTCCAGGAGAGATGGGGAGGGACTCTGGATGAGGGAGGGGAGCCCTAGGAGGAGGGGGAAGGGTTTGACCCTGAAAGAGGGGAGATGGAGCTGAGATGTGGGGAAGAACTCGTTTGGTGTGAGGGTGGTGAGAGCCTGGCCCAGGTTGCCCCGAGAAGCTGTGGCTGCCCCATCCCTGGAGGGGTTCAAGGGCAGGTTGGAGGGGGCTTGGAGCAACCTGGTCTGGTGGGAGGTGTCCCTGCCCAGGGCAGGGGGGTTGGACTAGATAGTCTTTAAGATCCCTTCCAACCCAAACCATGCTGTGATTCTCTGATTTGGGGGGAAGATGCAGCCTGTGCACACGCTGATATAAACCAGGGCTGGCTTTTTCCCCATTTATAGGTTCCCCCCCCCACCTGCCTGGCTGTTAATTGGGCTCTCAACTTGGGAAGGCAGAGCCTGGCGGTGCCAACAGCTCCCACCTGCGAGCTCTGGGCTGCCCACCCATGCTGCCTGCCCGGCTTCATGCCCAGGGTGGGGGTGAGCAGGGCCCCAGAGCCCCAAGAATGAACCTTTCCACCACCCTGACACCCCAAGAGCAGCGTTGGCCTCACCAAGCCCTCAGATCTCAGTCAGGCTTCCCTGTGGCCACGCAGTTTTGGGCTAAAGGGGGGGCAAAAGGAGCACGACAGGTCTGAGGTGGCAGCTCTGAGCCCAGCTGCTCCCCAAGTGGTCGGACAAACCCCCCCTGAAGTGTCCTGCATGAAAGGAACTTCGGGTCTCCTTTGGGTCTATTTGGGCTGCTCCCTCCTGCTGCTTAGGAAGGGGGTGTTGGCACTTCTGGGGGGTGACAATGAAAACTTTGGGGTTAGGGCACACATAAGCCAAACAGGGGTGAGCCTGGGCTGAGCACTGGGTGAAACTCATCACACAGAGGGCTGGCAGCCACAGAAATGCTGTGGGATGGGCTGGGGAGGCAGAAGACACCCCAGCGTGATGGACAGGATCACTTCTACAGGGTTTTATTGCCAAAATGGTAAAATTCCTCTCCAGGGGGCTGGGAGCATCCTCTGTCCTCCCGGCTGAGCTGCTCCCCTCTGCCCCACAACCACCACCTGCATCCCTCTGCCAGTCCCCCATCCACCTGGACCTGCCCAGGGGGACGTGAAGGGCACAGGACACATGTGGGGCTGTGTCCCATCAGGCCAGGATGGGGAAGGAGGCAGCGGTGGTCACTCCGCAGTTGTTGTCCTTCATGGCCATGAGGATGTNGGAGGGGAGCCCTAGGAGGAGGGGGAAGGGTTTGACACTGAAAGAGGGGAGATGGAGCTGAGATGTGGGGAAGAACTTGTTTGGTGTGAGGGTGGTGAGAGCCTGGCCCAGGTTGCCCCGAGAAGCTGTGGCTGCCCCATCCCTGGAGGGGTTCAAGGGCAGGTTGGAGGGGGCTTGGAGCAACCTGGGCTGGTGGGAGATGTCCCTGCCCAGGGCAGGGGGGTTGGACTAGATAGTCTTTAAGATCCCTTCCAACCCAAACCATGCTGTGATTCTCTGATTTGGGGGGAAGATGCAGCCTGTGCACACGCTGATATAAACCAGGGCTGGCTTTTTCCCCATTTATAGGTTCCCCCCCCCCACCTGCCTGACTGTTAATTGGGCTCTCAACTTGGGAAGGCAGAGCCTGGCGGTGCCAACAGCTCCCACCTGCGAGCTCTGGGCTGCCCACCCATGCTGCCTGCCCGGCTTCATGCCCAGGGTGGGGGTGAGCAGGGCCCCAGAGCCCCAAGAATGAACCTTTCCACCACCCTGACACCCCAAGAGCAGCGTTGGCCTCACCAACCCCTCAGATCTCAGTCAGGCTTCCCTGTGGCCACGCAGTTTTGGGCTAAAGGGGGGGCAAAAGGAGCACGACAGGTCTGAGGTGGCAGCTCTGAGCCCAGCTGCTCCCCAAGTGGTCGGACAAACCCCCCCTGAAGTGTCCTGCATGAAAGGAACTTCGGGTCTCCTTTGGGTCTATTTGGGCTGCTCCCTCCTGCTGCTTAGGAAGGGGGTGCTGGCACTTCTGGGGGGTGACAATGAAAACTTTGGGGTTAGGGCACACATAAGCCAAACAGGGGTGAGCCTGGGCTGAGCACTGGGTGAAACTCATCACACAGAGGGCTGGCAGCCACAGAAATGCTGTGGGATGGGCTGGGGAGGCAGAAGACACCCCAGCGTGATGGACAGGATCACTTCTACAGGGTTTTATTGCCAAAATGGTAAAATTCCTCTCCAGGGGGCTGGGAGCATCCTCCGTCCTCCCGGCTGAGCTGCTCCCCTCTGCCCCACAACCACCACCTGCATCCCTCTGCCAGTCCCCCATCCACCTGGACCTGCCCAGGGGGACGTGAAGGGCACAGGACACATGTGGGGCTGTGTCCCATCAGGCCAGGATGGGGAAGGAGGCAGCGGTGGTCACTCCGCAGTTGTTGTCCTTCATGGCCATGAGGATGTAGCCGTCGTTGCCCCAGTAGGTGGACCAGGAGTTCTTGATGAGCCAGTAGCTCTTGCCGTGCAGGACCCCGTAGCCCACGGCCAGCACCGCGTGGTCCAGAGATGACGTCTCGTTCCCTGGGCAAGAGGAGAGAAGAAAATGGAGACATCTCAGCCCCCCACACCTCTTGGAGCCGGGGGCGATCCCTGACGGAGCGAGTGGCCCCAGCCCCGATGAGTGGGACATGGAGCCTCCTGGGTTGAGAGGACTCACCGCAGTGGGGCTCCTCGTAGACGCCATTGGCGTAGAAGGCGAAGGACTTGTGTGAGGCGTCGATGTTGACGGCCACGGGGCCGTGCTTGACCAGCGCAGCCTTCAACGCCGTGGCACTGCCCGGCTCCACGCTGGCGTAGCCGGCCAGTTGGGCCACCAACTCCGACTGGTTGCAGTGGCAGTAGCCATTCTGGAGGGGAGGGAGGCTGAGGTGGCACCAGGGTCCCAGGGCAGGTGGAGAGGGGTCCGACCCACCCCAGTGAGGGGGAAAAAGGGAGGGGACAACCCGGATGGAGCATCAATAAACCGAAGTAGAGTCTCCATCCGTTGCCAAAGGGGTGGTGGCTGATTTGGGAGAGCCTGGGGGGGAAGGATTGGGGAGGGGGTGGCTCTGTTTTCCCCCCCAAGGGGTGCTGCCACCCTTACCTGCCCCAGGTAGGGCCCGTAGGACTCGGTGCTGGCGATGCCACCGTGCTTCATGATCCACTCGTAGGCTCGCCACTCCTCGCCCCCGTCACACGCCTGGTTCCCGAAGCCCCAGGAGCAGTCGATGAGGACTTGTTGGGACAGGGGGGTCAGCACGCCGGTCTGGGGGGGGACACACACTGTGGGGGTGGGGACAGGCGTCATTCAGATGCCCCAGCCACCCCTATGGGGCACGGCCCCGCTCTCACCTTGAGGAAGAGGGCACCCTCCATGGCACCCGTGGTAGCGAAGCTCCAGCAGGACCCACAGACGGCTTGGTCCTTCACGGGGGTCACAGCGCCTGGGGACAGCGGGATGGGGGGGGGGGGTGAGAGGCTGGGGTGGCACCGGTGGAAGGGAAACTGAGGTAGGAGTTGAGGGCTCGCTGTGCTCCCAGAGGCACCACAGCCAGGGCTTGGTGCCTGGGCTTCCACGCTGGTGGCACGAGGTCTCTCCTCACCGTAGAGCCGCCAGTCCAGGCTCTCGGGCAGGATGAGGCCGGCGTAGAGCTGGGTGGGGAAGGGCTGCCCGTTGTTGGGAGCCCCGCTGCGGCGGCGGCCCCGCAGGGCGGCCAGCTCCTGGGGCGTGCGGTCGGCCAAGTGGTTCAGGGCCAACGTGTAGGAGAGAGCGGCGCGGTTCCTCGAGTGCACGAACCTGGGGCAGAGCAGGGATGTGGCGAGAAGGGAGCGGGTGACCACGCCGTCCCCCCCATCTTTAAGCTCCCCTCCATCCCTGAACACCCCCCCCAAGGCCCCCCCCCCCGGCATCCCCGTACCGCATGTTATGGATGAAGGTGCGCTTGCGATGCTCGTGCTCCTCCTCGCTGCCGTAGCTCTTCCCAAACCTCTCCTTGTAGCGGTGGAAGAGGCGGTGGTGGACGTGGTCCGTCTCCGGCGCCCTTCCCACAAACTCCTGCATGGGGTTGGCCACGATGCGGTGCTCGGGACCGGCCGCGGGCCACTGCTCACACTGAACCCCTGCCACGAGTGACACACGATGGCTGATGCATCCTGAGTGGGGACAGGCTCTCCTGACCCCCCAACAGGGGTGCACAGCATGGTCACCCCCCAAAACCATTGGGGCTGTCCATCCCATATGGACACCTGCACGCAGGGGGGGGTCTGCACCCACACCAGAGCCGGCTCCTGAGCACCCACGATCCCACCCAGCATCCCGGGAAAGCACCCGCATCACCCCAGCTCTCAACATTAATTAGCTTTCTCCCCTGTTTTGTTGTTTTGTTGTTTTTTGTCTTTTTTTTTTTCCCCCAGCCAAACCAACTCACCCAAATTATCAGCCTCTTGCAGATAAAAACCCCAGAAGAACAAATTGGTGGCAGCACCGGCCGCGGGGGTGGCCGGGGACACTCACCCTGGGGGAGACGGAAGATGTTGGGGGAGAAGCGGTGGCTGAAGGAGGAGTAGTCGATCTCGTACTTGTCGTAGTGGGAGCCCAGGAGGCTGTTGAAGCCACGCACCTCGTAGTGCAGGGGCACGGGGCCACGGGCAGAGGTGCCCACCCGCAGCGTGTAGACGTTCTTCTTGTGGCCCCAGTAGGAGATGTTCTGCCAGACGGCGCAGGGCTGCCCGCGGAAACGCTCCTCCCGCACCCACTGGGGACAAGCGCACGTGTTGGGGACCGGGGTGCCACACCGGCACTGGCACCGGTGCTGGCGCCATGCCCCCAGTGAGCTGGGACACCCCCCAGTGATGGCACCCCATCCCACATCGTAGAATTATAGAATGGGTTGGGTTGGAAGGGACCTTGAAGACCTTGAAGACCATCCAGTGGGTCTTTAAGATGGTCCCACCAGACCAGGTTGCTCCAAGCCCCCTCCAACCTGGCCTTGAACCCCTCCAGGGATGGAGCAGCCACAGCTTCTGTTCCATCACGCCACGCTGGATGCAATCCCTCCACCTCCATCACCCATGACCACATCCAACCTTGTATTTACCCATTCCCAGCCAGGGAAGGCTGCTCTGCCCTCGTAGGGTGGTAGCTGTCAGACACTCTGTCCCCATGGAAGTCCCTTGTCCCCTCCCCTGCTCCATCCCACATCCTGGAGGACCATGCCCAGGGCTCACCTTGAAGTTCTCCAGGCTGGGGAAGACACTTTGTGGGGCGATGAGGTCCCCATCGGTGCCGTTGATGCGGAAGCACTTGCGGACGTTGACCTCCGTCTCCGTGGTCTCAGGAGTCACCTTGAAGCTGGCACCAAAGGGCTCGATGGAGCCAAACTGGTAGGTGACCACTTGGCCTGGGGATGGGGACAGCACTAAGGTCAAGCCAAGCCCCCCGGGTCCTGGCGTGGTGGTAGCTCCCAGGGCTTTGCTGGGGCACCCAGAGGTTCTGGGGTAGAAGGAGGGGGATGGTGAGGAGTGGAGGTGGGAGTGGGGGCACCCCTTTCTGCACCCACCACCGTAGTACTCGATGCGGCTCTTCCCCCCCGTGAGGTTGTACCAGGCTTCGAAGGGCTCCCTGATCTCCGCGTAGGGCAGGCTGATGACTCCTGCGGGCACAGAGGGGACAGGCTGGGGGGGCTGTGGAAGGGGTCAAGCCCTGGGGACATCCCCTGTCCCCCTGCCCCAAGCCCATGGCCAGGAGGGGAGTGTGGGGAAGGCAGGGAGCACCCCAGGCCCCAGCAACATCACCCACGGCCACCGCTGGTGGCACCATCCCACCCCGAGCAGTACCTGTGACGTGGTAGATGTCCCCAAACGTGGGTGTCTCCAGAGGAGCTTTGCACTCTGCTCCTGGAAGAAAAACAAGAAGAAGCCCCAAACCCCTTTACGCTGCCGATTACCCACCTCCCCACGGTGGGGGCCGGCAGCGGTGCTGGTCCCTGGCTTGCTGTCCTTGGGGAGAGGGGGACAGACCCAGGGGAGCCCGTGCTGGTGGCAGGGCTGGCATGGCTCCCACCTGCCCAGGCAGGGCAGAGATCAGAGATCCCCAAGCCAGCGGTCCCCACTCCTCCATCATCTCTGCCTGACCCAGACCCCCCCAACAAGCATCTCCCTGGGGGGGTGCAGCCAGCTCGGGGACACCCCAAAGCCCCCACGCACACCCCAGGGTGTGGGGGGCGACTGTATGAACCCCCATATGCCATGCACAGAGTGTACCCGCTGCTCTGAACATGGGGACAGGGACGGAGCAGCCCCTTCCCAGGGCAAGGACACCCCCCCCCCCCCCCCAGCAGCCCAGGACCACCGCAATGCCCAGGCTAAGGGGCACGATGGCATCGCCCCGCGATGGGGGCACGCCATCCGTCCCCCCTACCCGAGCTCAGCCAGGATGGGTGCTCACCCAGCAGCACGGCAGCCCCCAGCACCAGCAGCCCCCCCAGCCCCTCCATCCTGCCCACCCCAACCCACGCTGCTGCCCAGCACCCACGGGTGGCTTAAATACTGCTGGTGGGTGGGCAGGGAGCTGCAGGCAGCCAACAGGCAGAACCCCGTCCTTCTCTTGGCTGGGGCTACACCAAGGGGGAGGCGGGGCTTTATCTTGCCCCCCCCTCCCCACCATGGCCACCCATGGGTGAATTTCCCACCAGGGTGGGTGCTGGTACTCTGTGACCCCAGACCCCTGTGGGCACTGGTACCCCATGGCAGTGCCAACCCTTGGGGCCATGGGTTGGGGTCCTGGTGGTGGGTGCTGGGGACAGGGGGGGGGGGTTTCCCGTGCTGCCACCCACCCCAGGTGGCAGTTTGCCCCCAGGCTTTGCTGCGAGCAGGGGGAGCATCTACCAAACCCTGGGGCAAGGAGGTACGGTGAGACCCCTGCCCGGGCACCCCCAAAACCCCTCTGGGTGCTGCTGGGACAGGAGCCAAGGTGTCCCCGCTGAAGGGGAGATGGGGGGGGGGCTGTTTGCACCCCCTCCATCCTTCTGGATATACCACCTGGGCTAGCCCAGGACTGCAATTAGGGAGGTTTAATTGGAAAAAAAAAGAGGGGGGGGGAAAGATGCAGCTGAAATGGCAGGAGCTCCATGGCAAAGCAGAGCCCGGGGGGGGGAGAGATGCCCCGTCACCACGGCAGAGTGGCCTTCACCCCTCCCGCTTGCCACGTCTCCAGCTGGCCCCCAGCCCAAGGTGACAGCGAGCCCAAAACAAAGCTGATAAGGGCTCGGCGGGGGCTGGCTGCACGTGCCACCGGGGACCAGTCAGGCTGGATTGGGCTGCGCCCTTGGGTGCTGGGCATGGGGTTGATGCGCCCCATGCTCCTTCCCCTAGGGACCACCACCACCAGTACAGCCCCCAGGGTGCATCCTGCCCTGGGGAGGTACCGGTAAAGATGGGAGACCACCAGGGTCTCCAATCCAAACTGGGAGCACCCAGGTGAGCCACGGCCACGGCATAAAGTGCCTTTCCCTGGAGGGGGGAGGCAGCCCCGTGGGGCGAAGGGGAGCCCGGCTCACGGCAAATACCACCAGTGCCACCCCTACCCAGAGCCACAACAGGGACTGGGGCAGTGGGGCAGAGGGTGGATGCCTTCCCTCCCTCCTCCCCGACACCCCACGCCAGGAATTTCTCATCTCAGCAGAAATCCCTGGGGTTGTTTGTGCTCCACCTCGAGAGAGATAGGGCTGGAAAAAGCCGCTCCCCTCGCCCTGGGTGTCTGGGACCGTCTGGGAGAGCAAGCTGGCTCTGCCAGGAAGGCACCGTCCCCTCCCCGGGAGGCTCCTGCCATCCCACAGGACAGAGAACACCAGCCTGGGGACAGGGACCTGTGCAGGGGACAGACGATGTGGGGTCTGCCGAGGGGGCAGAGGTGGGTGGGCAGCAACGGAATCCCTCCTGCAGGAGCAAACCAGTGGTTTTCCAGGGTCTTTATTGGCAAGCTCTCAGCTGGGTGCTCATCCAGCCCTTTGTCCAGCACCCCGTGGCCCTGTCCCGTCGTGTCCCCAGCTTCTTCACGTCTGGTGGCTCACACCGAAGGGGCTGATCCAGGGATGGGTGCCGAGAGCATCACCAAGGGCTCTCCCTGCAGAGCCGGGAGGTGGCTCAGGCCAGGATGGGGTACGTAGCTTCAGTGGCCACACCACAGTTGTTGTCCTTCATGGCCATGAGGATGTAGCCGTCGTTGCCCCAGTAGGTGGACCAGGAGTTCTTGATGAGCCAGTAGGTTTCTCCTTGCAGGACCCCGTAGCCCACGGCCAGCACCGCGTGGTCCAACCCTCCTGGTTTATTCACTGCAAGGAACAACATGGGAGATGGCTCGTCTGGAGAGCATCCCTGTCCAGAGGGCATCCCTGCTCCCGGGACAGAACTGGGGGTGGCTGTAGGACCAGTTCCCTCTTCCACCCCAGCCCAAGCTCCTCCGCAACGAGTCTCCCAGCATCTCCCTGGGCATCCAGCTCCTCCCGTGCCCCGTGTGCCACCCAACTCACCGCACTTGGGCTCGTAGTAGATGCCGTTGGAGTAGAAGGAGAAGGTCCTGTGTGAAGCATCAATGCTGACGGCCACGGGGCCGTGCTTGTAGATGGCAGCTTTGACGGCCGTGATGTTGCCCGAGGTGACGTTGACGTAGCCCGTGATCTTGGCCAGCATCTCAGACTGGTTGTAGTGGCACAAGCCGTTCTGCAGCACCCCAGAGGGGGACACACTATGTCATCCAGAGCCCCCAGGTCCCCTCGCTGGGACCCTGCCCACCGTGATGCTCTGCTCTAGATGCAGGGAGTGATCTGGGACTCCGGCTGCGACAGCATCCTGGCTCTGCTCCCTCTCTTCCCCACCGTGGTGGGGACGTTTGCCCAGTTGCTGCAGGGACACCGCGCTGCCTGCACGCAACACGGGGAGCCGGCTCTGCACCCCAAGCCCTGGGGGGGGCCATTCCCTGCGTCTTGCAGCCACGTCCCTGTCCCCGGGGCAGCCCCGCTCCATCCTTGCTCCCCAGGGTATGGAGGGACCCACCCGTGGGTGGAGGAGCCTTGTCCTTGTTTTGCAAGAAGAGAAACCGAGGCACGAGGTGATGAAATGGCCCGGCTGAGCCCTGGGGCTTGGCTTTGGACCGTGCTTTGACGCACGGGGAGCCTGGCACCTCGGGAACGAGGTGATGTCCCCATCTCCAGAGCCCCTTCGCACCTCTGATCGACCCTCATCACCCCAAGGTGGCTTTAAAGCCAGGCCTGGAGGGGACGGGGGGGCACATCCCGAGACACGGGGGACCCCAGAAGGGACATGGGGACCTTACCTGGCCCTTGTAGTTGCCGTAGGACTCGGTGCTGGCGATGCCACCGTGTTTCTTGATCCACTCGTAGGCTCGCCACTCCTCGCCCCCGTCGCAGGCGTAATTCCCGAAGCCCCAGGAGCAGTCGATGAGGACTTGTTGGGACAGGGGGGTCAGCACGCCGGTCTGGGGGGGGACACACACTGTAGGGGTGGGGACAGGCACCCTCCAGGCACCCCGGCCACCCCTACGGGGCACGGCCTCGCTCTCACCTTGAGGAAGAGGGCACCCTCCATGGCACCCGTGGTAGCGAAGCTCCAGCAGGACCCACAGACGGCTTGGTCCTTCACGGGGGTCACAGCGCCTGGGGACAGCGGGATGGGGGGGGGGGGGGGGGGGGGGTGAGAGGCTGGGGTGGCACCGGTGGAAGGGAAACTGAGGCAGGAGTTGAGGGCTCGCTGTGCTCCCAGAGGCACCACAGCCAGGGCTCCTGTGGGACCCCTACCCTTGGGTTGGGGCAAGCTCTGGGGTGTCTCTCCCAGCTGCTGGGGACATGGGGGAAGCCAGAGGTGGCTTCAGATGTCACATCTGTCCCTGGGGCACCAGAGTGAATGAGGACCGAGGACCAAGTGCAAAAGGCAGCTCAGTCAGCCAGACAAGCCCNTCCCAGAGGCACCACAGCCAGGGCTCCTGTGGGACCCCTACCCTTGGGTTGGGGCAAGCTCTGGGGTGTCTCTCCCAGCTGCTGGGGACATGGGGGAAGCCAGAGGTGGCTTCAGATGTCACATCTGTCCCTGGGGCACCAGAGTGAATGAGGACCGAGGACCAAGTGCAAAAGGCAGCTCAGTCAGCCAGACAAGCCCTGCTTCTGTCCTCCAGCGGCTGAGCAGAGCGGGGGTCACAGGGAGATGTGGGTCCCAAGGGGCAGCGTGGCCCCATGGGCTCCCAAGTGGGGAGGAAAAAAGATCTGGGGGTCCTGGTGGACAGTGAACTTTCCATGAGCCAGCAACGTGCCCTTGTGGCCAAGAGGCCAATGGGATCCTGGGCTGTGTAGGGCAGAGTGTGGCCAGGAGGTGGAGGGAGGTCATTCTCCCCCTCTGCTCTGCACTGGGGAGGCCACAACTGGAATCCCGTGTCCAGTTCTGGGCTCCCCAGTTCAAGAGAGACAGGGAACTGCTGGAGAGAGTCCAGCGTAGGGCAACAAAGATGATGGAGGGATTGGAGCATCTCCCTGATGAGGAAAGGCTGAGAGAGCTGGGGCTCTTGAGCCTGGAGAAGAGAAGGCTGAGGGGAGACCTTCTGAATGCTTCCAAGGATCTAAAGGGTGGGTTGAAGGAGGATGGAGCCGGACTCTTTTCAGTGGTTCCCAGGGACAGGACGAGGGGCAACGGGCACAAGCTGGACCATGGGAAGTTCCACTCCAATCTGAGGCAGAACTTCTTTGGGGTGAGGGTGGCAGAGCCCTGGAAGAGGCTGCCCAGGGAGGGTGTGGAGTCCCAAATCTGGAGATGTTCAAGCCCCACCTGGATGCTCCTGAGTGATGTGCTCTGGGCAGCCCTGCTTTGGCAGGGGGGTTGGACTGGATGGTCTCTAGAAGGTCCCTTTGACAATTCTGTGGTTCCGTGACCCCAGAACCTCGCTGGGGTCGAGACCCCCTTTTGCTGACCCCGCACCTACCGTACATGCGCCAGTCCAGGCTCTCGGGCAGGATGAGGCCGGCGTAGAGCTGGGTGGGGAAGGGCTGCCCGTTGTTGGGAGCCCCGCTGCGGCGGCGGCCCCGCAGGGCGGCCAGCTCCCGGGGCGTGCGGTCGGCCAAGTGGTTCAGGGCCAACGTGTAGGAGAGAGCGGCGCGGTTCTTCGAGTGCACGAACCTACGGGTGCAACGTGGGACAACATCAGCCGTGGGGATGGAGAAACATGGTTGGCATCTTCACTCCTCCGTCCGCCTGTACCTCATGTTGTGCACAAAGATGCTCTGCCTGTGCTCCAGCTCCCGCGTGGAGCTGTACCGCCGTCCCATCCGCCTGCGGTAGTGGTGGAAGACCTGGTGGGCCCAGGGTTGGTGCCGTCCCACCAGGTCCTCCATGGGGTTGGCCAGCACCCGGTGCTCCGCTGAGCTCCCCGGCAGGTCCCCGCACTTCTTCGTCTCTGGGGAGCGAGGAGGGGAGGCCATCAGCCTCAGCCCCACGGGGAGGTTGAGGCAGGGAGGTCCCAACCCAACTCACCGTTGATGGGGAGGTCGAAGATGGAGGGGGGGAAGCTGTTGTCGAAGTCGGTGTAGGAGATCTCGTACTTGTCGTAGTGGGAGCCCAGCAGGCTGTTGTAGCCCCGCATCTCGTAGTGGACGGGGGCCACCCCGCAGCTGGAGTTGGTCACCCACAGGGTGTAGACGTTCTTCTTCTGCGCCCAGCGGGTGACGTTCTGCCAGACGGCGCAGTACCGGCCCTGGTAGTACTCCTCCCGCAGGAACTGGGGGTGAGGGGGGGGACATAGCATCAGGGAGGGGATCTTGGCACCCCACATCACCCCCCAGGCTCGCTCCTTCACAGGGGGTGTACATGCAGCACCTTGCACCCATCCACACCGGGCTCTGGGGCTGGATCCAGTGCCTACACGGCCATAACACACAGCCACGTGTGGGGCAGAAAGGAGGGGCAAGGATTCATCGTAGACTCATAGAACGGTTTGGGTTGGAAGGGACCTTAATACCCACCCAAGTGCCACCCCCCTGCCCTGGGCAGGGACACCTCCCACCAGCCCAGGTTGCTCCAAGCCCCCTCCAACCTGCCCTTGAACCCCTCCAGGGATGGGGCAGCCACAGCTTCTCGGGGCAACCTGGGCCAGGCTCTCACCACCCTCAGAGTCAACAATTTCTCCCTAAATCTCCCCTTTTTCAGCTTAAAACCCTTCCCCCTCCTCCCATGGCTCCCTTCCCTGATCCAGAGTCCCTCCCCATCTCTCCTGGAGCCCCTTGAGGGACTGGAAGGGGCTCCAAGGTCTCCCCGGAGCCTTCTCTTCTCCAGGCTGATTGGGGGTGTAACACAGGACAGACCCCCCATCTGGCTCAGCGGAGCCCTGGGGGACACCCCACTGTACGTGCACCCACAGGAGGTGGGGGGGCTGGTTGTACCCCCCCATCCAAAAGCCTCCAGGTTTTCCCTGCTGGTTTCCAAGCTCTCATCCTGCAGGCACGTGTCCGGCTCACTGTCTCGCTTTTGGTGACAGCTCGGTGTCCCCATGGCTTGCTGCACCCCTCCTGCCGACGCCAGCCCTGCCGGTGGCCGGGTTGCCATGCAGGGACTTGCCCCAGCCTTCCCGAAACGCCGGCGTTCGTGTGGGCTGCGACACGTCCCAACACGGCTGGTTGGGATTGGGAAAGGAGTCGGGAGTCCGGCCCCGATCCGGGTGGGGAAATGACCCTCCCTGCGCCCCAGGGTGCGGGGACACGTCCTGGCCTGTCCCAACACCCTGCTCACCCCCCCTCCCCCCCCTCTCCAGGATGGAGGGGGGAGCATCTCCAGCTGCCCAAAACTCCCCCTCGCCCATACAGAGCCTGAAGATGCTCCGGGCAACGGGTGGGATCCAGGTTCTGACTTTTCCCACCTCGAAGCCATCCAGGCTGGGGAAGACGCTCTGGATCTTGACCACGTCCTCCTTGGAGCCGGGCAGCTGGAAGCATTTTCTGGCGTTCACCTCCTTCTCGGTGGTCTCCGGCGTGATCTTGTACAGCATCCCGTAGGGCTTCACCCCCGCCAGCTGGTAGGTGATCACCTGCCCTGTGCGGGGAAGGGGAAACTGAGGCACGGGCGGTCCTACCTCCCCC
>QJSC01003935.1:6344-22772 GCA_003697955.1 Calidris pygmaea
TTTTTTTTTTTTCTATTTTTCATAACCCTTGAAAAATGGAACAGTTGGCTACTGTGTAGCTTCAGGAACTAGCAGGATAAAAATACACAAAAAACCAGTCTGTAATACGGTTTTGAAAAATGGGATATTTTTATAAACTGCCCTAAGCTTATTTTAAGTTAGCTAAAGCAGCCTTAACCGAGCAGTGGCTGTGGTTAGGAGTTGCAATTTACCTCTCTGGAGTGGATGGTTCAGGTGTCGTGACACGTAGCAGGAAGAATGACCTGGCATAATAACAGGACATGCTGTTGCCATCAACTGTGCCACGGGCTAAGGCTGAGAGTTTACGAAGAAAAGGAAAGAAAATCCCTCGGATTTCTCCAGGAGTCTGTCCCCTTGCAGTACGGAGTGCTTCAGGGCAGTGAGTTAGCTGGTTTCGGCATTCCTGGATCTGTTTCCCTGGCAGACCGCCGGCAAAGGCTGACAGCTGAACTGCTGCAGCTCTGTTATTTGGGAGTAGCTGAGTCCTGTCAGACACCGGGCTGGCAGCAGCCTAACCATTCTAGCTTATTCTCATTTTTTTGAGCGTTGGGAAATACGATTGGCTGCCTCGTTTGCCTCGGTGAAAACTCTTTTTTCCTTTATTGGAGTGTCTGCCCCCTTCTTGTTGATTATTTAAAGGAGTGGAAACCTGGAATGAAATATCCGTTGGTTTTTTTTTTGTTTTCCCTCCCCCTTCAAAAATGCAACAGAACCCAACATAATTCTTTCGGAGAGGGAGGTTTCACCTCTGGCGTGCTCTCTGTTTTGGATGGTGTACTTGAGCTTTCGGCGGTGCTCAGGCTTGCTGGAGTGCACTTTGCAAAAGGCTTTGGGCAATAAGGGCGAGAGCTGTGTTTGGCACCGAGCTGCAGATCCGCTTCTCCCTTAATGAGAAACTCTTGTAAACTGGCATCTCCCAGAGCACAGTAGGGAATGGGCTTATTTTCTTAAAAAAAAGTTTTCAATGATCCCATATAGAGGGAAAGGGGTGGGGATCAGGGAGCGAGGGATGAAGGGATCCGGGGTCTCTTGATGTAACTTAATACCTGGGAGGATGGAATCACGGAATTGTCAGAGTTGGAAGGGACCTTCTAGAGATCATCTCGTCCAACTCCCCTGCCAAAGCAGGATTGCCCAGAGCACATCACTCAGGACAGCATCCAGGCAGATCTTGAAGATCTCCAGAGAAGGGGACTCCACACCCTCCCTGGGCAGCCTGTTCCAGGGCTCTGCCACCCTCACCAGAAAGAAGGTTTTCCTCCTATTTGAGTGGAACTTCCCGTGTTCCAGCTTGCACCCGTTGCCCCTTGTCCTGTCACTGGGAACCACTGAAAAGAGTCCAGCTCCATCATCCTTCAACCCACCCTTTAGATACTTGTAAATGTAGATAAGGTCTCCCCTCAGCCTTCTCTTCTCCAGGCTAAAGAGTCCCAGCTCTTTGAGCCTTTCCTCATCAGGGAGGTGCTCCAATCCCTTCATCATCTTTGTTGCCCTACACTGGACTCTCTCCAGTAGTTCCCCGTGTCTCTTGAACTGAGGAGCCCAGAATTGGACGCAGTATTCCAGTTGTGGCCTCACCAGTGCAGAGTAGAGGGGGAGAATGACCTCCCTCGACCTACCAGTCACACTCTTTCCTATGCAGCCCAGGATTCCGTTGGCCCTCTTGGCAACAAGGGCACATTGCTGGCTCATGGACAGTTTACTGTCCACCAGGACTCCCAGATCCTTCTCCTCAGTAGTGCTTTCCAGAAGATCCACCCCTAACCTATATTGGTGCCTGGGTTTCTTCCTCCCCAGGAAGGAGAGGAAGGCAGGACCCTACATTTGTCCATGTTGAGCCTCATTAGGTTCTTCTCTGCCCAGCTCTCCAGCCTGTCCAGGTCACGCTGGATGGCGGCATAGCCCTCTGGAGTGTTGGCCTTGCAGTAAGTATTGCCACCTCTCCCCAGCTCTTATCATTGCTTTATTCTCTAGGTAGTGGGTACCCTAAATCCCTTCTGGGCCTGGTAGATTAATGGGAAGACAGTACATCTGCTGAATCTTGACTTGATTAAAACTTAGCATTATCCACAACATGATAATCTGAGAAGCAAAGGAGAAAAGTATGGGCTGGCTCAGGGCTTGTATGAACAAGGTTTTGTTTATTGAAGACACAGGAGCTGTTTATTCCTCTTTGTGCTGGTCAGGTCTTGGCTGCAAGTATTGTGTCTGGCTGCAGACACCATACTTTGAGACCTTAAAAAACCAAGAAAGAGGGAGAAGCGGGGGGATAAAACCTCCAAAAACTGTGATAAGTATGGAAGTTTTAGAGAACCTCGTTTTTAGGCAAGGTTCAAAGATATGAAATTCTTTTCTTTAGGTATCTTTCTGTTGATTTCCTTAGGTGAGAGTAGAAAGAGATGGATCTTTTGGACATTGTTTGGAGCTTAATACAAAGAAAGTAAACCTAGAAATTTGAGTTACAGTAAAAAGATATTACAACAGTGCTTCAGCACTGGAAAAATTTTAGTGATTTGTTAGCTTTAATGGGTATTAGTTGAAGTTAACAAGAAGGTTTTTTGGTCTGTTTCATTACCTAAACTGGACATGGCTGCTTCTTTTAAAGAGTAATCCTACATGTGGACTCTGCCTGTGGTGCCACCTTCGGTGACGTTCAAATCTGGTGATCTGTGATAAGCCAGAGGAGAAAGTGGTGTCATTTGTAGTCGAGTAAGCGCATAGGTTTCTGGTGGTTCCCTCATCTGCTCTGCTCCTTCCCTGTGCTGTGGTGCCATGGCTGCCTGTGCAGCTCTGTAGGAACCTGGATCAATAAATTAATCCGAGTGGGAAGTGAAACAGCCTTCCTGCCCCTTCCTGCTCTGCATTGGGGTTTGCGTTGCTGTGGGACGACAACACGGTGCGAGGAAAGGAGCTGTTTAAAACAGCATGGCTATGAAGGGAGCTGTGAAAAAGCAAAGCTCAAGTCTTGTTTCCAAACACACTATCTGTCGTGGATAACGTGCCTTCTCTTACTGTGGTGTATTTTCCTCCGGAAACCTCAGCCAGCTCGCCAAACAGAGGGTGACGCTTTAGAAACCGGGAAGTTAATTCGGAGAAAACATTCCTTCCACAGCTCTTGAAAATACGTTTTGTAAAGTTTTGTAAAACATGTATATATGCTCCAGGACGCTGTTTGGACTTATACCTTAGAAGTCTGCATCAGAAAGAGAATTAACGCAGTGAAAGTATGTGCACTGCGGCTGGCTGTTAGCTGAACACGCCGGGGAAAAAGAGAAACAGTTTGTGTTTCCTTATGCTGGCTCTAACCTGAGAAAGAAAGAGCTGAGTAGATCCTCTTTTACAGTTAGGCTTTCATTCTTTGTACTTTCTCTCAGCAGCCTTTTATTTTAAGAAAGGAAGCGAAGCGGATTGCAAGATACCCCTGCACCCTTTCCAAAGGGTTTGCGAGACAAAACCGAAGTGAAACATTTCTTTGTTCAAATCCAAGCGTGGCGCTAGTTCTGTTTGACAGGCTGTGTTCCGTTTTGATAGAAAAAAACATGAAAAATGCCAGTGCTTTTAGCAAATCCAGTACAGATTGCTGCTAAGCCTGTCGTTAGAGTGCTAAGCAGTAGCAGGTTGGAGTTTGTGCCCTTTCGTGGTCCAGGTGTATGGCAGTTTAGCGTCACCTCACCGGAGGGGATGTCAGTGAAGGTCCAAACGTAGGAGGTGGAAAATCCTAAGGTGAGATTGGCCTGCTTGAGCAATAATTTCTTCTTTGATCACGAGCGTCCGTTCTCTGCTGCGATTTGCTACCGCAGCCGATAAACAAAGCTCAGCAGTGTAACTGAGATGAGCGGTGCTGTGCCCGTCCAGCGCACCCTGGTGAAAGGACAGTGCAAATTGTTTTCTGCCTTTGGAGGTCTGTAGGAAAAAAAAGAAAAAAAAAAAAAAAGGTTCTGTTTTTCATCTTGGCCTTCCAGAGAAGTCAGGTTTGTCTTGCTAGTCCCCTTCCTTTTGTGGAAGCCTCGAATTTGGTTGAAACTAGCAAACACATCAGTTTCAGAGAGGGGGGGTAGTGATGCCTGGCAGGGGTCAGAGCCTGGATGCTGGAAGTGATGTCCCAGCCTGGGCTGTCAAAGAGAGGCCACCAAGAAAATGAAGAAAAGCTGTGATTGTTGCAGGGGTGGTCTGCTTTTTTGGGGAGGGTTGTAGGAAACCCAGCAACAGCAAACCAGGTGTCAACAGTTGCCTCCTCCTAGGACCTGACTTTTTTTGAAGGCTTCCCCTCAGCCTGTCTGTACCAGTAATATGTAGAGTGATGAGCAGAGGAGCAGGGTTGTGCTGTGCCTTGTGTCGAGGCTTTGGGTTTGCCTCTTAGAGAGGTGAGTAGTCATAGAATCATTGAGGCTGGAAGGGACCTTTAAGATCATTGAGTCCACCCATTAGCCTAACACTGCCAAAACCACCACTAAACCATGTCCCTAAGCACCATATCTACTAGTCTGTTAAATACCTCCAGGGATGGCTTTCAATACTGTTTTCTTTCTCTCTTTACCAGCACCCTGGAAGGGTACTATGTCGATGATGCCCTGCAAGGCCAGGGAATCTACACTTACGAGGATGGAGTGGTCCTTCATGGCACGTATGTGGATGGAGAGCTGAATGGACCAGCCCAGGAGTACGACAGCGATGGGCGGCTGATATTCAAAGGGCAGTATAAAGACAACATTCGTCATGGAGTTTGTTGGATTTATTACCCGGTAAGCACGACCACCTGCTCTCCTTATTGCAGAATAGTACCATTACATATCTTTCTTTTCTACCCAGCTGAAACAAATATCCAGCGTGACCTAGCTATCCAAAAGTCAACACACAAAAAAAACCTGAGTGGAAGACCCGTGCCTTCTCATTTTGAATAACCCAATATACAGTTAAACCTTCTCAGTGTTGAATGTTTGCCCAGTAGACAGGATTCAGCAAGGCTGTGAGGTGCCTCCACTATTTTCATCTCCCAGGGTACCCAGCCCCGTGGAACTGCATTTATGTGTAGCTCCTTGGGAAGGTTGGGCTAATGATTTTGCCACTTTGGCGTGCTGGCTGCAGGTGAGGAGCATGGGAGCTCTGTGAGCTGTTGTAACCTGCAGCTCTTATTTAACTAGGAGGGGAGACTTTATCACTTTCTGTAGGGGTTGTGAATGTTGGGAAGTCTGATTGCCCCCAACAAATTAGACGTCACTTTTTTTTTTTTAATAATTCCTATTCAGTTTTACACAACACTCTAGACTTGAGCCTTTCAATCTTTACCTTGTGCTGAGGAGGGGGAAACATCTGCATGTAATTAAGCTGCTGGTCAAAAGCCAGTCTATTCCTGTGCTACATATTACACATAATTTAGTTGCAGATTAATTTCAAATGCAGTTTGGCTGTTCATTTTATTTACTGTTTCTCACTATTGCCATTAAGCATGTGCATTAGAATTAACAAATGCTTGGTGTACGCTGCCAAACAGGTAGCAGCTTTCCAGTACTAGTGTATAAAATACACACAGCCTGACCCTTCAGGTCACATGTCTCCTGTTTCATCTTCCAGCTGACGAAGTGTTGCTGAATCTTCTAGAAATGTGGGTATTTAGAGGTTCTTTGTCGTTATCATCTTGCCAAAATGAAGGATACAAGGTGTTTCAAAAACGCTTTGCTATTTGTTTATGCATGGTTCTGTGCATGATGCTAATAGTGCACAAATTTTTACCCAAAATTAAGCTTCCCTGTTCCTTACTGCAGTATGTTTGAAACTGTTTCATCCTTGGAGTTGAATGAAATGGTGCCACTGTTAAATAGATTCCATGCATAGTGATCTTGATCTAAATCCGCCTGTTTCCATATCACACCTGCTGGTTTTGCTCCAGGGCATTATTTGAAGATGTTTCCTTGTCCTTTTTGAAATAAACACCTGAAGTTGTCAGACGTGTGCGAATCTCTGCATCTCCTTCAGTAATTCCGTAAATAGGCCTAACTGGAGTTGTGGGCAAATCACAGATGGCAAAGCCCAGGGCTAAAATGTGTAAACTTTAAAGTGGAAAAGTGTTGCTGATGATGGCTTTCAGCACACAGTTCTTCTTGTTGAGTACCACCTAACGCTGTGGGGAGGATGCTGGGGACAGAGAAATTCTCCAGTCTTTTCAGGTTTTTTTCTTGATAGGCTTAAGTCTTTTGATGTACCATGAATTAGCAGTAAGCGAGGCAGTGTTTTAATTTTTTTTTTGTTTCCTACAGCCCAGTATCATACTAAAAACAGCTCAGACAAAGTTTGTGTGTGGCTTTGGGCCTTGGTGTGCAGAGTCTTCACATAAACATTTTGCCAATTGAAACTCAGTATTTGTGTCACATGGAAGGAAAGACCTTGGGTTTTGCCTATTTCAAACAAAGTAGAAAACACTGTTCCTTTCTTTTATCAGTTTTATTCTGACTGGAATGACTCCACCCACCTTCTTCACATGTCTGTTTCTCACTCGTTTTCGTGATCTCACATCTGAACTTACTGTACTGATTGCTTCTTTAAAAAATTGGGAAAAATCTTTTCTGTTTACTGAAGGTAGTAAAAAAATGTACTTAAACGCTTTGCCTTTTCTTTCTTGCCTGTGCTTTCAGGATGGAGGCAGCCTTGTGGGAGAAGTGAATGAAGAAGGGGAGATGACCGGAGAGAAAATAGCCTATGTGTACCCTGATGGAAAGACTGCCTATTCTGGAAGGTTCATAGATGGAGAAATGATAGAAGCAAAGCTGGCGACTCTGACATCTGTAGAGGATGGGAAACCTCAGTTTGAAGTAGTACCAGGCAGTAAGTTCAGCTAACACAGAAATTGGTATTCTTGCTACCAGCTCTTCGCTGCAAACAGCTCGGTTTCTGTAATGTTCCCCGTTAGAGACTCTAAAGGCTGGCTGCGATGAGATAATGAGTCTATTAGTGAGAAGCCCTTTTTCTAAATTATAAATGTGTACAGGAAGGCACGTGGAGCCATCCCTTTGCTCTGGGAACAAACGGGAAGCGACCCATGCGGTGGTGTGGCTGAGCTGCCTTCCATAACCCTTCTCTCCCCACACCGTTGCCATCGGGGCCAGCATGAGAACCTGCTTTAACCGTGTTAAACCAGCATTGTTTTGTTAGTAAAATAACTAGAAGGGGAGAAGGGAGGCCACGGTTTGGTTGTAGCTGTGTCAGTTGGCTTTGTGCAAGTGAACGTTCGCACTGTGAATTTCTGGCATCCGCGTTAGGGGATTGAAAGGACACAGGGATTGGAATTGGTGAACTAGATGCAGTTGTTGTGTAACAGCCTGATTCACCAGCACCCCTCGGTCTCTCTGCTGATGGAAAGTGGCTATGAAACAGTCGGGGTAGCGCCTTCAACCCATGTAACCAGTGCTCCTTCTCCAGGGCAGCGGTGCCTTGGGCCTATAGTTCTGGGGAAGTTTTGTTGCTGTGGGGTGCAGGTGATGCTTGGGAGGTGAGTGGGTTAAGCTGTGGGTAGGACCATGAGTAATAAACAGAGACTATGCTAGCACGTTTACTGCTTTGCCAGAAAAGATTGTCTGTCTCAATATGAAATAAGAACGTAAAACTCAGGGAGAAGGTGTTGAGAAGCAAATGCATGTGACTTTTTATTTTTTAAAATCTCTCGGTTGTAATAGCAAATCAAAATGTAACTTAAAAGATAGCTTCTGAGAGTGTACAGTTGTGCATTGTAAATAGGATTAAATTACACTTTGGAGAAAGCTGCCTTCAGCCAGGACAGTTCTATGGACACCAGGGACAATGGCCTTTTATCAAACTATGTAGTATTGTGGTTTGGGTTTTTTTTTTCCCCATCTAATTTCCACTTTCATCTTACCCTATCTCCCAGATAGTCCTCTGGCAGTTGATTGGAGAGGGGTGTAAGGATATAATTAGAGCTGTACCACTGAGTTGCTTATTAATGGCAGGAAATAAGTGACTGTGGCAAGTGTACTTTGTGATTACTGAACATTATCTTCTGGCTGAAATATCTTCAGGATTTGGACTAGAAAACATTTCATATTTGAAATAGGCCAAGATTTTTTATAATTAAAGTGTTATTGAATATATCCTTTAAAATTTTGCTTTGCTTTTTAGTTTTAACTAGAGACTCTGGGAGGGTCAGTTTTGAAAGACTATCCAGTCCTCTTTTAAAAGTTAGTAGTTTGAAGAACATACATATCACCTTTTTGTGATAATACTGCTGCTCTAGTATGCTTAGGGAAAAAAATAATCAAGACACTTTTATGGTTGCAGTTCTATTTAAATACCTCTTTTTGGTAGCACGGCATTTATTTCTTGCAGCCATTAAAATTTAATTTTTGAATGCCTTGATTAAGTTAAGGGTTGCATGCTTTCAGTACTGCCAATTAGTTTATTTCCTTTGTTGATTTCTTGTTGTTTTTGTAGGCCCAGTATACAGTTTTGACAAATCTACTTCATCCTGCATTTCTACAAATGCACTTCTTCCTGATCCTTACGAGTCAGAGAGGTAGGCTTTTTTTCTTCTCCCCTCTTTCCATACTGTCCATTTTTCTTTGCTGTTACATATTTAGAGCCTAATCTTGCAAACCTTTTCTCATTTAATTTTTTTTCTTTAAAAGCACGTAAGGGTTTGTGAAATGAAACCCATTACTGCACATCAGTCAGCGTTTGACTTGATTGAATTTCTTTCTGGTTCGCACAATAAAATTGCACTCTGGTGGACAGAACACAGCAATACTTTTGAAGAGATTAACGTAGGATAATTTCTCAGCATTTCAAAGAGACGTTCGGTCAAGTCCTGGACTCCACTGGTAGCCCACCTCTACAATATTCTGCGCACAAAAAAAGTGTGCTGTCCCCTATTTTCCAGATGCGTAACCACCTCCAGGTTGTGGCGCCCTGCATTCAGTGTGTCTCGCTGAATGGCGCGCCTCCTACACGGGTTCCTACCCTCCTTACAGATGTAGCAAAGTGAGGAGAGTAAATCATCCAGCTGGAGGAAAGCGAGATACTGTTTGTGACAACCCTGTAATGTCAAAACGCATTCCTCAGCAGTTGTCTCATCGCGGTCAGTCAGCGATACCTCTTCCATGGCTATTCCACAATTACAATTTTTACCTAGACTTTTAAGAGGCCTTGCTCTGTAGATAACTCAATTGTAGTCCTTTTCTGATACTAATCACTTATTTAGATGTTTCAGAGTAAAATGCTGGCATTAATTTGCATCAAGTTCTTAAAGATCTAGGGCTTCGCCTTGAGAACTCTTGCTCGTCTGTGCATGTACGCATCAGCAGCCTCAGCTTAGTTGGGGACCTCTGGGATTCTGGTATGTTTTTGAGGGTGTTCCTGATTGAAGCCGTTGCTGAGGACTAACAGTAGACTGGCACTTAAAGAAAAATTCATCTCACATTAATAGATAAAGTCAGCCCCCATTTCCCACCAAATCTCTGTTTTGCCAAAATAGTGAAATTATGGAGGAGGGGAAGGAGAAGGAGTTGCATTTGGAGGTTGTGAATTATTATTATATTGAAGTATGAGTCTCTATGCCAATAGCGTTGTGATGATAATTCTTGAAAATGAAAACTGTAGCCAATCACTAATGCCATGTCCTTTTCTCCTTGTAGGGTGTATGTTGATGTCTCTCTAATTTCCAGTGCTGGAGAAGGATTATTTTCGAAAATAGCAGCGGAAGCCAGTACAGTTATGTCCTTTTACAACGGAGTGCGAATTACACACCAGGAGGTAAAGGAGACAAAAAAGTCAGTCTGAATTTTCATTGCGCCTTCTGAAATCTTCTCCTTGTAGTAGGATTTTACACCCGCCCCCTTCTCAGCCTTAAGATTTACTATAATGGGGTTTATTGAAAGAAATTGCATGTTTAGCTATGTAGAAATAAAAAAACAAGCGGTCGGGTTATTTTTTTTAATGACATACACCAGAAAAAGCTTTAGTTGCGTATATTGGAATGTTTGCTTTCAAACTGCTGGCAAAGCTGACACCTCCCCACACACACACTCTGGATTTTTTTTGCCTTGCAAACTAGGTAGACAGCAGAGACTGGGCCCTCAATGGAAATACAATATCCCTGGATGAGGAAACGGTCATAGATGTGCCGGAGCCCTACAACCACGCCGCCAAGTACTGTGCCTCGCTGGGGCATAAGGCCAACCATTCTTTCACTCCGAACTGCATCTATGACCCGTAAGTAGAGACCCGTGTTTGGGAGTGGAGTTTCTAGCCTGGTGGCTGGGGGCTCACGGGGTGTTTCTGGGCAGCTGAATGGGACTTGGGAGTAAGGGGTCCAGGCGCTGGGAGGAGTTCCTGCTCACCTGGGTCCAGTTGGGAACTGCCTGGCGTTGGGGGAGCGTGGTGTCTCTTGGGACTTACTCCATGGAATATCTTGAAATTTGCAACTCTATTAATTTTGATCGTGAACTGTAGGAGCTGCCTCAATTCTAAAAAGCAGGAGCGCAGCTCTCTCAATCCTAGCTTGGGTAGGAGTGCACCATGTTTGCTGAGCTGCTCGACCAGCACTATTGAACGTGCTGCCATTTCTGAAACTCAAAAAACCGGGCATCTTGCTGCTCTGCAGTTGGTGCAGAGCTCTCGGAAACTTTTGGTTTGTGCATACGCTCAAGGGTATAAATATTTTCGTAGCAATGTATAAACTAACAGGCCTGTGGAGATATATAGGTAGAAAATAGTTTTCCTTCATTAAATAAGCCGGTTCCCTTTCCTGTGGGACCTTGGGAGAAGTATCTTGTGATGGATTGGTAGGTAACCTGTACTGTGGAAATTAAGATGAGCAATTTTCCATGCTCTCTAGTGTCTCATAATCTATACCATTTTCCTGTCATGCAGATGTCTACCTCTGAAAGCATGTGGTGGTTTGCTTAGTAACACTAACTTTGTTCTGCTTACTTATTACACACAAGCAACGTTGCAGGACTGTTGAAAAATTTCAAGTACTTGATCAACTCAAAGCTGATCTAATACGCTGATGGTTTTGCCTTTATTACTTCTGTCTTCATAAGATTGACCCAAACCAATCTACTCACCTGGTATTAGATTATTTGATCTAACCCTGAACTGTGAGTGATATGGCTTCTGAAACTGTAAATGGGGCTAACGGAGTCTGTGAACTGACAGCTGAGCCTAGCCAAGGTGTTTATTTCTCTGTCTAGGTTTGTTCATCCTCGTTTTGGGCCTATCAAGTGTATCCGTACCATCAGGGCCGTGGAGAAGGATGAAGAATTAACAGTGGCTTACGGATACGATCACAACCCCGTCGGGCAAAACGGGCCAGAAGCGCCGGAGTGGTACCAGCTGGAACTGAAAGCTTTCCAGGCTGCCCAGCAAAAGTGAAGCGGGAGCTCCTCCTCCGATCAGCAAACTGAAATAGAAACTTGGATCTATGCACTACCTTTCTACTGAAAACTGGACAACCAGGGATTGTTCATGCTGTTGCATCATAACTTTGCATTCTGTGTTAAGAGATAAGTTTCTTGCATACTAACTAGGTTTGACTGTGTTACTCATAGCAGATTTAAAATTAGCTAGCGTTGCACCAGTCTTATCTGGAGAAATTATTTAATATTCTATACGAGACGTGATATTCTTTGGTAGCTTCTGCTTTTGCACCATATGCAAAGATGCCAAAAGACTAGACAGAAAACTAAAATGGGTATATCGTTCACTTTTAGTCGGCAGACTTAGTGTTGCTCTCTATCTGCCTAGGCATTATTGTGCAACTGCATTTTGCATATATGCCACTTGTGATGATAACAGTAATATTTTGATATTCTCTAATAGTAGCATAATTTTGCCTTTTTAAACCTTTGATCTGAATCTTGCAATAGAGCAGTTTATTTATTAGCATATAGGAGGCTGGGTTTTAACTCCCCTTTCCTCTTGTCTGAACGTTGTTCTTTCTAAAAATCCTCTTTTGCAGGAGAAAATCCTTTCTAACTAGTGGAAAGGCTTGTGTGTGTATGTGAGAGTGCTGTGTGTCGGTCTCTGTGGCTCTCTAAATAGTATAGCAACATGTCCAAACCTAATATTTATCTAGCCTTTACGGCTGGCTTATTTTATTTAATTTATGATTATGACACGCAAATGAAGCTGTTCTTTGCATGAAGATTTTCTGAAAGGAGGAAAAAAAAAAAAAGATTCGCTTTTTGAAGGACTTTCAGAAGTTCATGTTCTGGAAGGCAAGCACATTACTTGCATTCGTGTCCATGAGTTGGTTTGTGTGTTTCACGGGTTAAAGGGGCCAGTTCTCAAGGCAAAAATTCTAGCAATGAGATATTTGCATCTGATGTGAATTCTTTTAAAGGAGGTGTATGTATTTGAGGGCAGGCTGTAGTACTTGGTTAAGGGGAGCTGTAGCTTTTGTACGTGTTCAGTTGACAAAGAATATAGCCTTGTAGCCATCTTTTAGTAGTACTGGTTTAAGACACAGTAAATTAATATAGTATGAGATATCAAAGTAAGATTTAAAAAAAAAAGATGTGAAAAGATTGTTTTTGAAAAGACAAACAATGAATGTAAAAACATCACTCACTGCTCATATTTAGAAACAGCAGTCAATCCATAGCTTTGTTGCAGCCAACAGTTGGGGGCTTGTGAAAATTCATCTGCAGGGCTGTGTTCTGGGGTTTTTCAGGGATAGGGAAATTGTTGTGCATTTTTTTTTAGATACTGTACTGGTTCTTGCCTAATGCTGTATAAGAGAGAAGTAATGGATACAGGAACCCTTTTGGGACTCCGATGCTCTCTTTTGGGTTTAGCAGCTTGGGAAAAAACTCAAATGCATTTGCAACACTTTCTTTAAATGTTTGTAGTTTAAAAAAAAAAAAAAAAGTTTGTATATATGTAACATAAATGATTTGGAAATCAGACCTACCTTTCTATTGCAACACGTTTTGGTTGGTTGCTTGAAGGGTTGGAGGTGTCTGGGGAGCTAGACAGGGAGAATGCGTTGGGTTGGTACCTGCAAGTGGAAGGATGAGGTTGCTGTTTTGTGCAGTCTGAGAATCCTTGCTTTGGTACCTCTACAAAGTTAATAATGACCCCTTTCACGTGGGGCTCTGCTTAGTCTCCGTGACTGATCACAAACCTTTTCCAGCACCTCACCATTTAAGCTTGCACAAGAGCTACTCTGCGCTGGGTGCTGGGAGGGAGGTTGGTGTCGGGGGGGGGGGTGGGACGGACACAAGTAGGCTCAGGGCTTTTTGACATTCTTCCAGCAGTGATCTGAATGTCAGTGATCTGAATCTTTGGCACTACCCATCTCCTCGCCCTGGAGGCTCGGGCCACGGCTCTGCTTCTCCTCCAAGGCGGGTGGCTGGGCAGAGGTGACAGCTTAGGGTGCGCGGAGACGGGACCGAGCCTCACAGGTTGATGAGGGAGAGTTGTCAAAGGCTGATGGGCAGCACGGTTTCAGCAAATCAACCTCAAAAAAGAAATACCCGCGTCTTGATCTTTCCCTGCCTGCCCACAGGTCATGATTTCAGACCATTGCTGTTTCAGCCATCCGCAGCAACGCGTGCCTCCCTGGTAGTGAGGTGTTGTGCGTGTCCAGTGGATCATTCTGCCAGGACCACGAAGTTTGCAAAGTTGAGGCTTGTGCTTATGTGCAGGAGAAGAGGAGAGGGAAGATCTGTGACTGCACCCTGCTGCGAATGGATGGTAATTCCTTCCACAGTCTTGATAACCTGCTTTGGACTGGTGGCCTCTTTATGCCCGCTAGAGAATCGTGCTTGAAATGTTCTGGTCTCTAGAGCTCCTTTGGCTTCGTTCCTGATCAATCTCCGATGCTTCTGCTATCTCCTCTTCCTGTAGAGTTGCTTACGTTTTAATAGATTTGTCAGTCTTCATATTGCCTGATTTTTGAGATAAATACAGACGGGTGCTCTTTGCACATCAGTTTTCAAGGTTGCGTCCTAAAATAGGGAAGCGCTAGAAAGAAAAAAGAAGGCACTGGGATATCCCCTGTGTGTTCTCAAAAGCTGGTTAACTGCTGACAGTCAAGCAGATTCTCTTGCTCTTGCGTACACTTGTAGCCTGGTAGTATGCCACCTCCGTGGCCATTGTCTCCGTTAGCTCTACTGTCCTTTCTCTCTCTGCTCTGTTAAAATCTACTGGTCCTCCTATAGATCCCTTCTTCAGTGACCAACCTTCTATAAAAGTTGTGACGATAAAGCTGCTTTGGCTTGATTCAGGACCAAGCCTTTTCATTCTTCTTTGTTTTCTTTTTCTTCGTGATCCGTTAGAGTGGAGGTGATTGGGATGGGTTTTCTCGCTGGGTAACGAAAGGGCTCAGGGCTCAGTGTTTGTCCTTCAGAGGTTTTTGAGAGGTTATGCGTTGGCAACCACAGATTCAAACACAGATTAGTTACAAAACTCCAAATAATGCCTTAACTTGGTCAACGTATTGCAACTCAGCTTCTGGGGCTCACTCCATAGCGAGACCAGCTTAGCAAACCTATTTATCAGCAGTAACACAAGACCCACACCAAAACGTGGTTCTGATTCGGAGCAGAGGAAGCAGTCGTTATGCAAAGCAATCCATTTGAGTCTGGTGGATGCAGCTGACTGTTACTGAATGTGCAGTTAGTAAAGAAGCTCCACTTCCCAGAGTTCTGGCCAAAGACCTGTCCCGTCGGCGCAGAAACTGGAAGAAGAGCTGATGCCTGTCAGCTGGCTCTCGGAATACCCGTTGTGACTAAAGAATGGCATAAGAGAACCTGGAATTGCTGCTTTTTTCAGGTACAGATGGGTTCCCTGTGTCTGCCTTTTGTCTGCAGTGCTGCACATGGTTCCTCTGTGATGGGAGGGTTGTTACCTGAGCTCCTTTATGAGAAGGAGCCTATTTCAGCCTGTATTAGAGGCTGCTGATTGTCTCTTTTTTAAAAAAAAAAAAAATCTGAAAAGGATCTTCCTGCTACAGCAGCACTGTGTTTTGTCACCAAGAATACAGAAGCTTAGTTTTCTGCAGAGGTGGTTAATCTTGGAGACAAGAGAGCATGAGACGTTCCAGCTGAGGGCTACCTGCTGCTGGGTCACTCCTCTGGATGAGAGGGGGGAAAAGGGTGGTCTCAAGTTGAGTCTCGTGCTATCATTTTACTTTTGGGGATCTACTAAAATACCTGAATTTCCTTCACAAATCTGAAAATGCTTTTTTCCTTTTGTTTTTGGTTGTTTTTTTTTGGTTTTTGTGTGGTAGCAAAAGATACCTTAGCCTGCATGTAATGCACGTTAAGTCTTCACTGTTGAAAAAGTCGAAGGGAATACTTGGATGTGGCTCTTCAGCCATGAGGGTGAGAGCTGTGATGATAGCTTTTTGACTTTTTTGTGCGGTCGCTTTTGGCCCAGGTGCAGCTCCTGGGTGACTCGTAGAGGTGTCGAGACCTTTGGGAGGCGGCGTGTTGGGGGAGCGATGAGGCAGCCCCGCTCCAGAGCGCAGCCTTTTCGGGTGCGGAGCTTTCTTTGGGTGTTGCACACAGTTGGCCAGTGGCTGTGTTTTTGTTTTTTTATTTTCCCCCGGAGCTGTTGTAGCACGTTTCTGGAGTTGGAAGCGAGAGCACCGTCGGGGATTTCTCACCCTCGTGCCAGGCACTGGAGGAGCAGAGCAGCCAACGTATCCCCTCTGGTACGAGGAACGAAAAGCGGTGGGAATTGCCACTTTTCCGTTTCCTTCCCAGTTGGCTGCCCTTGTCCTTCGGTGGAAACCGGTGCTCACCGCTTGGGTTGCACCAGGAGGCGGATGGTGTCTCTTCTGTCGCAGAGACCTCTTGTGATTTCTATCCTTTTGCTCAATCTGCTCGTCTTTTTAGAAAACGCTGCTGTTGCGATGAGGTAACGACTTGTACAGAGCCGGTTATCTGCTGCTTTGTTTTCCTCTGGCACAGCGGAATCGCTGGAGCTGTGGGTGCCTGAGGAATTCACCTCCAAGCACTTAAAAACGAACAACAAAAAAAACCCACCCCGATTGCTTTGAAAACAATGTTGTTGAAGTGTCTCCTTATATGCTGGGGTGCTGCGTTAGACGCCTCTTCCTCACCTCCAACTCGCTGTGGGATGCTGAGGGCATCTGGGGGAGGAAGGCAGGCGTGGGAGCAGCTGGTCCTCCTGTGGGTGTAGGTGGGCTCCGTGCTCACCTGAGCCCCGGGGAGAACTTGTTCCTTTTGCTTTGTGTACTGGAAACATGAGAACTATATTTTTGGACAAAGAGTTTCTAAGCAGTCTTATAAGGGATTTTTTTTTTTTTTTTAAAAAAAAAAAAGGTGCAAGATTGAGTGCATGTTTACTTGCCCCAGATCAAAGGTTTTGAACACTAAGGTCACTATCTGTTGAATGGACCCTCCTCTTGGCGCTCTTCTGTCTTCAGGC
>QJSC01003935.1:22872-38124 GCA_003697955.1 Calidris pygmaea
TTTTTTTTTTAAAGGGAGATGCAACAAATTCTCTTTACAAATACAAATGGTCATTTCTGCTATTTGGGAAAGTATTTATGCAGCGCTACACAGGGCTGTCATAAATAACTGCAATAGCAAGGCCAGTCACATCTTCAGGACATACCTCTCAGCTTGTCCCTCCGTGATATTGTACAAACGGACCCATCCCTCCTTTCTGCTGGTTTCCTCCCTAGAAAACCTTTCCTACTGTAACTGTACGGAGTTTAACTCTTGAGCTAAGATCCAGACTAAAATTGTGTATTACCTAACAGTTTCTGCTGGGCCTTCTGCTATTTTACTACTCTTTAGCCCATAATTACTGGGTGTCTCTGTTCTGAGGAACTAAGTGCTAAAGAATAATCCTTGGGGTAAGCTTACACGTGTGTTAACAGTTAACCCCGGCGTATTTAACTTGTATACAGTACTTGATAGGTGTTTTATGACATTTGTACTCGAACTATGAGCCTTACTGAACATCTGTAGGTTTATTCATGACTTTTAAAAAAAAAATATGGATAACTCTAAGAAAGATGTTTACATGAATGATGATTGCCCTTCCTTTGATGTTATGAATGAGGTTTTTATAGTGTGTTTGGGTGTATGTGCAAGGAAGTAAGAAAAAAAAATGTTTCTGGGGAAAAATAGACTTGACAAACATTTGTAATAAGTGAATTTTAAAGATTGCTTTAATTGCGCTATGAAGGCAATGCAGATATTAAAATATTCAACAGAACTGTCATCTCTCCCTGTTACTTGTGTGTCGTGGTTTTGGGCACCCTCTGGCCTCTCCCCCTTGTTACTGCTGATGCACAGGGGCACAATTAACACACTTCCAGGCCACGTGATAGTGAAGGAACAGCAGAACACTCCTGACACCCACTGCCTGGGGTTTGTTTCTTCTCCCTCCTCTGTTGCTTTCCTTACTCACTTCTCTCTTCTCTGTTCATGTAACACGGGCTGTAGTTGTCTTGTGGTACAGAAGAACATCCTGCCTGTGTATGCCAGAGTGAGATGGTTGAGAGGAGTGAGAGCAACAGCTCTACAGACACCATGGTCAGTCAAGAAGGGGGAGGAGATGCTTCAGGCACCAGAGCAGAGATTCCCCTGCAGCCCATAATGAAGACCTTGGTGAGGCAGGTTGTCCCCCTGCAGCCCATGGAGGTTTCCATGGAGCAGATACCCACCTGCAGCCTGGGGAGGACCCCAGGGTGGAGCAGGTGGATGTCTGATGAAGGCTGTAACCCCACTGGAAGCCAGTGCTGGGGCAGGCTTTTGGCAGGACCTGTGACTTTGTGGAGCCAGGACCCCACATTGGAGCAGGTTTGCCTGCAGGACTTGTGACCCTGCAAGGGACCCACACTGGAGCAGTTCCTCTCTGTAGGACTGCACCCTATGGAAGGGACCCACAGTGGGGCAGTTCGTGAAGAACTGCAGCCTGTGGGAAGGACTTGCATTGGAGAAGTTCATGGAGGACTCCTTCCTGTGGGAGGGACCCCATGCTGGAGAAGGGGAAGAGTGTGAGGGGTCCTCCCCTGAGGAGGAAGGAGGAGGGGCAGAGATGATGTGTGATGAATTGACCACAACCCCCATTCCCCGTCCCCCTGTGCAGTGGTGGGGAGGAGGCAGAGAAATCAGGAGTGAAGTTGAGTCTGGGGAAAAAGTGAGAGGTCGGGGGAAGGTGTTTTAAGATTTAATTTTTATTTCTCATTATCCTCCTCTGATTGGATTGGTAATAAATTAATTTTCCCCAAGTCTAGTCTGTTTTGCCTGTGATGGTAATTGCTGGGTGATCTCCCCATGCTTATCTCAACCCAGGAGCCTTTTGTTATGTTCCCTCCCTCCTGTCCAGCTGAGATGGGGGGTGATGGAGGGGCTTTGGTGGGCATCTGGTGTCCATCAGCGCTTTGGTGCTTTCCCTGCCCTCCTCTCCTCTGCAACTGGTGGGATAACTCCAGCCTCTGGTGCCTGTCTCCTGGGTGTAGGTATGTGAAGGCTGTTCCCTCACCACAAGTGTGGAGAAGGGACCGGTTTGACCTCAGCGTTGCCCATTGAACCTCCACACCCTAAAGCAGAAAGGGTGCATGCTTGCTACGTATTTGCCTTATCTCCAAATCGAGCTGTGTGGAAGATGATGCTCGGGTCATGGATGCTGCAGTGGGCTGGCTTCACCCAGCCTGGTGGTGGTCCAGTTCCAGGCTGGTGTTACAACCCTGGCTGCTGTGCGTTTATTTAATTACATTTAAATACATTCAAATACATTTTGAAGAGCAGATTTAGATGATTGGATATTAGGAACAAGTTCTTCAGTATGAGGGTGGTGGAGCACTGGAACAGGTTGCCCAGGGAGGTGGATGAGGCCCCTTCCCTGGAGATATTCAAGGTGAGGCTCAACGAGGCCCTGGGCAACCTGGTCTAGTTGGGGGTGTCCCTGCTGACTGCGGGGGGGTCGGACTAGGTGACCTGTGGAGGTCCCTTCTGGCACGGACTATTCTCTCCCCAGAGAGCTGGGGTTGTTCAGCCTGGAGAAGAGAAGGCTCTGGGGAGACCTTATAGCAGCCTTCCAATATCTGAGGGGAGCTACAGAAGAGCCGGAGAGAGACTGTCAGGAAGTGGAGTGACAGGACGAGGGGTAATGGTTTTAAACTACAAGAGGGGAGATTTAGATTAGATACCAGAAAGAAATTATTTGCTGTGAGGGTGGTGAGACACTGGAACAGGTTGCCCAGAGAAGCTGTGGCTGCCCCATCCCTGGAGGGGTTCAAGGCCAGGCTGGATGGGACTTTGAGCAACCTGGTCTGGTGGGAGGTGTCCCTGCCCATGGCAGGGGGGGTTGGAACTTGATGACCTTTAAGGTCCCTTCCAACCCAAACCATTCTACAATTCTACGATGCCTAACCCATCAACTGATGTCTTAAAACGGCATTAAGGGGTAGGTAGGTTTTAGTGCAGCGCTTGTTGGGGCTGGGCGAGCTGGGGTGGGCTCTTGTGCTCTCCTTCCAAGGTCAGAGAGGGCACCTGGGACCTGCTGAAGTGCCGGGAAAGACCCGAGAAGAACCGGGGGGGGGGATGTGGGGGGTGCCCGTCCCGTCCTGGCGGAGCCTTTCCCAACCCCTTCGCTTTCTTTTCTCACCGACTCGGAACGTTTTCCCTCCTTCCCTTTTTCCCTCCCTCCTTCCCTCCCCGCCCCGGGGAGGCGGAGCCGGAGCTTTCCCCGTACCTGCCCCGCCGCCGGGCTCCGCTCCGCCGCCCAGCAGCGCCGGTGAGTGCCGTCGGGCCCCCTCCCGGGAGTCACAGCCGTCGCGGGGGGGCTCCAGCCACAGCCCGGGCGGGAGATGTGGGGGAAACGGTACCGGGGGGAAGAGGGGAGGGGGGGTGTCGCGGTTTGTGCCGGGCCGGTCTCCTCGGTGCCTCCGGGAACGTCGGGCCCGGCCGGTTGTGGCTGCCACCGCGGCCGTCGGGTGGCCGGAGGGAGGGGGAGAGCCGGGTGTGGGGTACCGGAGGCAGGAGCAGCCCCCCCCCCGCCCCGTCCCACCGCTCTGCCGGCTGCATCCTGCCCAGGAGGGTGTCACAGCCGCCACCGAGCCAGGCACCGGGGTCTCTCTTCTTCTCCAAGCAACACAGCCCAAGGAAACCCCTTTCCGGGCGGCAGGAAACCCCGAAGGAAAAAAGGTGATGGGTGGGGTGGGATGTGGAGGTGACACACCTCTGGGCAGAAGCTTCGGAAGGGTTTCCCAGAAAGACCACTCACCTTTGCTTGCTTTCCTTTCGCTGCCGCCGATCAGGAAGAGATGAACTCTGTACTCCCGGTGAAGGTGTGGACCGGTCCTCGCTGGGTGCTGGTGCTCCCGTCCCTTCTTTCTCCTGCCTAGGAAAAAAACTCTTCAACCCCTTCGCCGGAGGGACCACGGCTCCGCTTCCCGGTCTCCGCCTCTCGGGATTGATGTGCGGATCAAAGCGGGATGGATCGCTACCGGTACTTCATCTTTAACCAGAGGAACATGGTGGTGCTGGGTCTGCTCCAGGTAGCCTTCAGCACGGTCTGCGTCGTCAGCGGCTTCATAGACGGCGTCTTCAGAGCCGAGTCGGAGCTGGGCAAAACCAGAGCTCCCATTTGGGCCGGGATGGTAAAGTTGCGCTGTATTTTCTACGCTTTGTTGCTTTTGGTTTGTCTGGGTTGGTTTGGTTTGGTTTTGGGGTTTTTTTCCCCTACTGCTACCTACTAGTACTCAGCTTGGAGGTGGGAAGGAGACCAGGACTTCTTGCCAGCTCTTCCCCAGTTTCCCGCTTTGAACCTAGATAATAAAAGTTTCCTTCTCGTGGTATAGGCAGGAGAGTGCAAGCAGGCTTCCCTCTGAAGGAGCTAAATAAAATATATTTCTACTGGGTAACGGAGAAAATGGGGCATAGCAGCAATTGACAGGGTTGGGGTTTTTTTTGCAGAAGACCACTGAAAATTAGGAGGGGGAACACTTTTGTCCTGGTGTCAGGTAGATAGATGAACATCTGGGTGATGGGCTGTCCCCCACAGCACAGTGCCAGGAATTCTCTGTACTGGGACAAGGAGCGGGTGGTGGGCATCCTCGCTCCCTGGCGTTCAGTACCCTGATGCCCCGTGGTGACCCACACTGCAGGGACCATACCGAACCACTTTCCCCTCCAGAAAGATGGCTTTCTTCTATCTAGGAGATGCATAAGGACTTGGGAGAGCAGTGCGTGTTTTTAGCACTTAAACTGGACTTATTTAATCAGTTTTATTACTTGGCTGGAGCTGTAAAGCCGGTCGGAGGATTGCTGCTGTGAGGGTAGCGAGTGGGCAAGACACGTTTCCCACAGTGTCCTGCTCCCAGGAGGTGCTGCAGAGGAAAACAGTGGAAATCAGCAATTCTCTTTCCATTTCTGACCTGAGTCACTCTGATCCAAGCCTTGAAAACGAGGATCTTTCACCTGCTCTGTAGCGGTTTATCTTCCGAATCCGATACTTGTCTGCCGGTTACCAACTCCTTTTGTGCTCTGCAGGTGATGGGAGTCCCAGGTGTCCTGGCTTTGTTTTCCTCTCAGAGGAAGAATCCAGTTCTCGTAAGCCTTGGGATGTTGGGGGGGGGTGGTGGTGGTGGGAATTGTGTGTATATGGGGTGGGGGCAAAATATTGTCGGAGGAATCAAAACCAGTTTTGATAGGGAATGAGCTGGGTGGTCTCTCTGCAGGACTGAAAGCTTGTTTCCTGGAGTTATCTTCATCAAAGCTGCTACCTTCCTCAGCAATAGGAGGGTGCAGCGTTACCTCGCTTTCTGCTGCAGCCGACAAGGGCTGGCTTTAATAGCAAGCAAAAATCTGTAAAAACACTTGCTTTTGAATGCATTTCTTTTGTTGTTCCTTCCTGTTATTAAGAATTGCGTGCGCTAAAATAGGAAACAAGTTAATTGACTTGCATTTCCTGGGCGGATCTCTCAAGCCACGTAAACTCCAAGGGGAGATAGTGTTTATAAGTAAGAGATCTCCAAGAATTGGGTTCAACTCGTGCCTGTGGTTAACATTTGGCACTCAGTTGTAGCTCAGAAATTCGATGTTGTGGAAACCTTTACTGCACTGTGTTTGGCTACCGAGTGACTGTTGCTACCGGCTACTTTTCAGTGCTACAGGAGGTCAAAGACTAGTACCTACTGTACTTCTTGGTACATTTTGTCTGTACTAGTTGTATTAATTTGTCAGAGGATAGCTTTAATTCCTGCTCCCCTTCTTTTTCTCCTTTTTATTTCTCTGACTAGGTGAACGTGCTGATAGTTGTGTCCATAGTCTCTTATGTTGCCATCCTCATCGTAATAATTTATAGCTCCCTTACACTGAACTATGGTGAAGAGGAGGACCTGAGTTCTGCTCCCATCCATATTATCCATACAGTAAGTGTCTATACCATGCTTATTACTGGGGAACATGACTGTCTTAAGCTGCAAACATCACCAGGCGTGACTTGGAAATAGAACCAGACTTCCAGGCTGCTTACATTAGAGTTCGAAGTGGTCCCCGCAGCAGGACACCAAGTTTTGTAAAAAAAAAAAAGAGTTAAGTCAACAGTTAAGTGCCAAAGTAGGTTCTGAAAACCACAAAACCCACACAGGGCTATTCGGCCATTTTATAGCTAGCTCCTGCTGGTCGCTTCTGCTGCTTGCTGAGAGCAAAAGGGTTTGGATTTTGCCAGGGAAAAATCGTGGTGCTGCTCACGAAGGAGGGGTAGGTGCTGGCCATATCCCTGGCCTGGTTTGAGACAGCACTTGCCAGGCTCAAATCCTTTCCAGCATGTGCCTCAGGTAGAAAAGTTACAGCAGTTACGAGTCAGCTGGTTAAACCAGGGTGGTTTTCAACTGTATCCCCCACAGTAAAGCCAAAAAGAAGGAATGAATTAGCCCTTTTGTACCTCAAACCCAGTACAAACGCTGGCTTCCTGGGGGGGGGTGAAGACGTTCCAGGTAGAGGAAGGTGTTGATCAGTTTATTGCAGGACACGACAAAATGTCAGGCTGCTAAGGTGCAGCATAGCAAGAAGACATTTCTCATGTTCAGTGTGAAGAGGAGCAGCCTTTCCTTGGGCTTCTACTCACTGTTAAATCCGTTTCCCAACCTGACGCTGTTGTATAGCGTCTTACATTTAACGAGGAGCCTTATTTTACTGCTTGCTCGTTTCCCATGTGAGGCTCACACTCGGCTTGTTCTTCAGAGCACAGGAAGAAAAGTCTTAAATGACACTGACTCTGAATCAATCTCTTACGATGCAATCACGTATTGTGCTTGCAGTTATTAGACTATTTTTTGATGGGGAGCGTCATGTTTTGAATACAGCTTTAACTTGGTATTTTTCTGTTTGCAGAGGTTCGTACTTAATAAAGTAGTCAAGGGTGCTAACGTAGCCATGCTGGCTGCATCCATCGGCAGTGCTTTTGTTGTGCTGGTGATGGCCAACTTGGGATGCCGGAGTCTTCCATGCTTCTCGTGCTACGACAGCGAAACCGGGATGGTGAGTCAGGAGCCCAGGGCACCCCTGTGTTTGTACTGAGTGTGGGTGGGAGGGGAGGAAAACAGGGAGAAGATGTGTTTTTCTTCTGTAAACCTAGCCTGAGCTCTGCCTCAGTCATCCAGGGCTAATTCTAAGAAATTAAGTGGGTGTTAGATGGGTTTTGTACTTCTTTTGTTTTTCCTTTTACTACCTTCCTTCTATTTGCAGTCTTGTGTAAGACCTAGTATAAGTTCTCTCAATTTTCCAAAACGTTAGTGCTCAAGCCACTGTGGTCCCATTTCCTGTGAATTCCTGCTCTCCTCAAAACCTGCTCCTTCTTTTCTCACCATTAAACTAACGATTGCTCCTGGTACAGCATTTCAAAGATTTACGGGTACTTATACACCGAGGTGCCTTATCCCAAGAACTACAAATTCAGTAATAAAAATATCCCCTGTACCTCGTGTGAAATGGAGGGGGGGGGAGGGACAATGATAGACCACATTTTTCTGCTAATTTATGAGGACTCTGCCTCAAGTGATGGGGTATATGCTGTGTGTCTCTGCTGAGTGAGCTCAATAAATCATCTGCTTCTCTACTAGAGTAATTGTAATGCTGTATTAAACATGAACATCTGACCGTCTCGTTTGGTAAGGAATTAATGGATACAGGTTACAAGGCAGCTGCTCTTGACTAAAGATCCCAAGTGTGTAATGTGAGGCTGCTTTAAAATTTCAAGCTAAAACCTGTTAGGAGGAGCGGACTACACAGACTTTTAAAATGAGCTCAAGTATATCTTCTTGAACAAACTCACAGATGAGTGTTTTTGATGACATTGTTTCGTTCATAGGAGTGGTTGCAACCTAGTGAAGACCAAAATCAGGCTGTGGAAATGATTTGCGCTATAGAAAGTGAGTAACTCCATCCCTCTATGTATTGGGATATTCACCAGGGACGTGGAAGGAACATCCTGAATAAGCTTTACATCCCAGGCCAAAATCCTGATAACCAAAATACTCCGAGCTAAAAGGAACTCAGGATTTTGTGCAAGTGTCTACACCAGGTTTAATGGTTTCCCCTTTCCTTCCCCACACAGGTCCTGGGGGCAGAATTTTTAACTTCCCAGATCGGTTTCCAGCTCAGGACTTAGATTCAGAGGAAGATGCATCCAAACCTCCACCGTATATCAGAATGGCTTGAAAAAGTGGTCAAACATTTTAAAGCTACTAGTCTGAAAATGTGGCAGGACAGACGTAAGGAGTTCTTCGTCTTTAAAGATGGTTAAGCACTTTTTCTTGGCCTTTTGAAAAGCACACACAGAAATAGAGAACTACTGAATGCCCAACAACCAGGAAATATGACAGTGCAAAGGGGAAGATCTGCAGATGTTTTTGGACATTCAGACTTTGTATAGTTAAAATACCTCATTGCCTCTGGAAAGCGTGAGCATTTTTTCCTCCATCTTTTGTACTTAAATCATGTTTTATTCCACTGGAATTCATCGTGCAATTTGTCTAGCAGTGCTAGCCTTAGGCATTCAAATATTAAATACAATTCATTTTTAAAAGAAACTGGTTGTGGAGTATTTCCCCCACCAACTGCTATCTCAATTTCTTCCCCTCACCCATTGAATTATCTGGATGATATGATAATGGGTGAAGGATATTGAGAGACCGGCTTCATTATGAGCTTCAGAGTGCTGTCCCTCTTCCTTTTGGGAGGGATGGGGGCAAGTGAAGTTTATGATATGAAGCCTTGCCAGTCAGGTACCTCTGTAAATTGTGGGTTCTGTGGAGTGTACGTGTGTAGGTGCAATTAGTTTTAGTGCTGACGTGTAATGCTGGAGCGTGTAGGACCTGGAGTTGCGGTTGCTCCTCTTACAGAGTAACTTAGATACTCTAAATTCAGTTCAGGTTTTTCTATTTCAACTTTGGAGACTGAAAATTTTTTAAAAATGCTTATTTTTGGGGCCCATTCTGCTAAAATTTCTTACAGATCTAGACCAAGGTCCTCTGTCGGAGGATGTCTTGATCCTCTTGACCAAGGACTAGAGCTTCCAGTCAACTTTCATCAGCTCCTGAGGTACATAAAGTTCCCGTATTCACTTTCAGGTAGGCTTAGAGGTATCTGTGGAGTGATTATGTTGCCTGCAGTCCTTGAGCATGAAGTGGTAGATTACTTACCCCAAGATGTAGATGAACACAGCCCGTTTGTTTGAACGGGGCTTGGAAAGGAAGTTCCCATCTTGAGAAAGTGCTGGGGGGGGGTAGGATAAGTCATGCCCACCACGAGGCATGTAACTGCAGGAACGATTTATCTTACTGCAGTGTATAAGATGCTTTTACCGTGCCCAAAGGAAGAGGGAATTAAATTGTTCTTTAGTTTTCTAGAGACTTAAGTCTTTTTCATAACAGTAATAAAGGGACTCGGACAGGTAAATAAAGAATTTCACCCAATAAAAGCACTGTACAGAGAAGATGCCCGGCAGTCCTCTGAGTCCGTGCCTATCATACGTGCACTTAAAATGCCGTTGGTTCCAAAACAGCTTGCCACAGTGAAATCATCAAAAATTATGATTGCAGTATGGAATTAATCCTAGCATATGCAAAGTGGCAACTATTGCCCAACTTCATAGTCTCTCGGGGCTGCCGAGGTGCAGAGGTGGACAGTTAGTCTCTATTTAAATTGTTTGTAAGCTTCCTAGGACGGAACATCTTCAAATTTTGAAGTTTATATTTGAAGATGTTTTATACCTTTTGTTGTAATCTCTAACAGAAAAATACCCTAAGCTACGTATTGAGGAGGTCCTGGTGGACCCTGGCACCATTTTGTATGTGAGGTGCTTACCAAATGCTTCTGTTACTGACTTTTACTATTGAGATTAGTAATGGCTGGGATTATAAAGGTACTCGGACCAAGAGAGCAGCTCTAACCACCAGCCTCCCTCCGCAGCCCTTGGCTGGTCACACGTGGCTTCCCCTGCTGCCCAGGAACTGCTCCCATCCCTGGGTGCTCAGCCCAGCAGCTTGACTGGGGGCTGCAGGTCCTATTCTGGCGGCTGGTAGTTTGACTACGCACCACAGTAGCCAAATTCTTTCTGGCTTTGGCTCTAAACACCTTCCCGTGTTTGCCTGCGCCAAGCAAAACACAGCTGTGATTGCAGATGTCCATTTGAAGGTATCGATGCCTCAATTACAGTAATATGATAACGTTATCTATTATAATTTAATTTATTAATATATTATAATTTAATATTTTATGTTAAAGTAATTCAAGCATTGTCATTCACGAAGTGATNGAGCATCAAAGCACCGAGCGTGACTGCTTTCCCCATCCTCAGCTGCTTCTGGCGTAACTCCAAACAGTCTGCAATGAAAAGCTGGGGGTTTTCTCCTTGATTAACATAAACTGCTGTTCTTGTACATTGAAAGTAGGATTCCCTGAGAGGTTATTGTGACTTCTAATAGCTAAAAGCAGTGTAGCTCTGAGTCTCCTTTAGTCCAAAGCAGATTTTGCCTTCGAAAGGAGAAACTTGCTAGAAGTAGTTGGTTGCTAAAACGCACTGCTCAGCCACTGCATCGTTTCTGGGTGGACGTTACGGTCCCATCCGGAAATACTATTCAGTCACCAGTCATTGCATAGGAGATGGTACACACGGAGTATAATTCAACAGCGTTTGAGTGCTGGTTGAACAGAGCGATTCGCTTCCATTGCAAGCATGCAGGGAATACACATCACTGGTCCTCGGTGGAGCGCAGCCCTGTTTCATCGGCTCAGGATGGCAATTCCTGAGATGAGGGCGTGAAATCCGCGGCTGTCCTGCAGGGCAGGGTCCTCCTGGCACAGCTCTGAGGCATGAGCCGCATACCCATCCCGTTCCTTCCGGCCACGCTTTGAAAGTGGTCAATCGGTGGCATTTAGTGACAAGCAGACCTCTGCCAGTGTCACAGCCTTTGGCTGTGAAATAGCCCTAACAGCAGATACTGACGTATGAGTGTGTAAAAGAGAAGTATGCCCTGTGCTGCTTCTAAATAAAAGTGTATATAATAGATTCAGCAGCAGCTATAAAGCCCTTGATGGCCGTATTTCTTCTTACAGTCCTTCCAGTGGTGCAATGGGCAGTGTGGCCATCGCAATACCAGCACCTAAGATCACCTATAGACACACATTTCCGCCAGTTCTTTCTACAGAAGGGGAGTTTGGAGAAAAGAAACAGCTGCAATATGGAAAGTGGTGGAAACTGAATACCAATTTAATGTCACTCCCTCTAATTGGTTGGCATTGCAGAAAATATATTCCCGATGGCAGCTTGCAAGTGCTATATTTAGTAGCCTGTTTCCCCATGCTCGTTACGGTGCCTTCCCAGAGCCTGCCCGTATCTCCAGGGACATCCCATGGTTTGCGTCACCCCCAGCTTTCACTGATGGCAGTCAGATGGGTATTTTTATTTATTATGCTGACACACATCCATAGCACCTCCAGTAGAAACGGCCTTGTCATGATGGGTGGACTGTTCAGTGGATAAGAAACTGGCTGGCTGGTCGCATCCAGAGGGTGGTACTCAATGGCTCAGAGTCCAGATGGAGACCAGTCACAAGTGGTGTTCCTCAAGGGTCCATGCTGGGACCAATACTGTTTAACATTTTTATCAATGATATAGACAGGGAGATTAAAGGCACCATCAGCAAGTTTGCAGACGACACCAAGCTGTGTGGTGTTGTCGATACACCAGAGGGACGGGATGTCATCCAAAAGGACCTGGACAGGCTGGAGAGGTGGGCCCAGGTGAACCTCATGAGGTTCAACAAGAGCAAATGCAAGGTTCTGCAGCTGGGCCGGAACAATCCTCACCATCAGTACAGACTAGGGGATGAGGTACTAGAAAGCAGCCCTGAGGAAAGGTACTTTGGGGGTGCTGGTGGACGAGAAGCTGGACATGAGCAGGCAGTGTGCAGTTGCAGCCCAGAAGGCCAATCGCATCCTGGGCTGCATCAAAAGATGCGTTGCCAGCAGGTCCAGAAAGGTGATTCTGCCACTTTACTCTGCTCTGGTGAGACCTCCACCTGGAGTATTGTGTGCAGGTCTGGAGCCCTCAATATAAGAAGGACATGGACCTGATGGAGCAGGTCCAGAGGAGGGCCATGAGGACAGGCTGAGGGAGCTGGGGTTGTTCAGCCTGGAGAAGAGGAGGCTCCGGGGAGACCTAATAGCGGCCTTCCAGTACCTGAGGGGGGCCTACAGGAAGGCTGGGGAGAGCCTGTTTGCAAAGGCCTGCAGTGACAGGACGAGGGGCAATGGCTTCAAGCTGGAGGGGAACAGATTTAGACTGGAGATTAGGAGAGGGTTCTTCACTGTGAGGGTGGTGGAGCACTGGAACAGGTTGCCCAGGGAGGTGGTTGAGGCCCCATCCCTGGAGATATGCAAGGTGAGGCTCGACGAGGCCCTGGGCAACCTGGTCTAGTTGGGGGTGTCCCTGCTGACTGCGGGGAGGTCAGACTAGATGACCTTTGGAGGTCCCTTCCGGCCTGGACAACTCTATGACTCTATAACTCTGTGACTCTATGATTTATTCCCCACAGGCTTTTCCTCGTTGGCAAGGTCCCAGGAACTGCGCCAACTTCCCTGTTCCTGTCCAGATTTCCCCTTTTGGGGTGGGCAAAGGGCTGTGGCTGCTGGAGGGAGGTACAGTTACCCGCCACAGGGTACAGGTACACCTCAGCACCGTTCCTGCAGAATAATTCTATCAAATCCAGGAGAGAAAAAAATAGAAATTCCGGGTTCCACCCAAGCCCAGAGCTTGTTCTGCACCAAAACAGCTCACACACATGGGTGCTGCACCTTAATCACACACACCTCGTGCTTCACCGCTAAGAAATGGAAATAACTCGGCATTTTGGAGAGGAATGACAGATGCAAACGCATCTCAGATCTCCTTAAGGCCAAACATCCAGCTTTTTTGTTGGGTGTATTAGAGTCCTGAGCAGCCTGTGGGCAGGACATCAGCACCTCACTTTTGCCATAGGTTACAGACCCCCACATTGTAAAATTACACTGACGCCAGGCGCTTCGTTCTCACCTTGTGTTAGCATTATTTATTTTAAGTCAAAGACGAGGCTCGTGGATGAGAAGCTCAACATGAGCTGGCAGTGCCCGCTGGCAGCCCAGAAAGCCAACCACATCCTGGGCTGCATCCAAAGCAGCATGGCCAGCAGGTCACAGGAGGTGATTCTGCCCCTCTGCTCTGCTCTGGTGAGACCCCACCTGGAGTACTGTGTCCAGCTCTGGAGTCCTCACACAAGAAGGACATGGACCTGTTGGAACGGGTCCAGCGGAGGGCCACAAAGAGGGCTGGAGCACCTCTCCTATGAGGACAGGCTGAGAGAGCTGGGGTTGTTCAGCCTGGAGAAGAGCAGGCTCCGGGGAGACCCTATAGCAGCCTTCCAATATCTGAAGGGAGCCACAGCAGAGCCGGGGAGGGACTTTTTGTCAGGAAGTGGAGTGACAGGACAAGGGGTAATGGTTTTAAACTGGAAGAGGGGAGATTTAGATTAGATACCAGAAAGAAATTCTTTGCTGTGAGGGTGGTGAGGTACTGGAACAGGTTGCCCAGAGAAGCTGTGGCTGCCCCATCCCTGGAGGTGTTCAAGGCCAGGCTGGATGGGGCTTTGAGCAGCCTGGTCTGGTGGGAGGTGTCCCTGCCCAGGGCAGGGGGGGTTGGAACTTGATGACCTTTAAGGTCCCTTCCAACCCAAACCATTCTATGATTTATGTCTAAACCCATTTTTCTACTTCAGGGAGCTTAGCCAAATCTTACCGGGTTCCCTGACGCACAGCACAAGGTGCACAAAATCCCCGGGCTACAAAAGTGAAAGCGGCCAGCCTCTCCATTAGCAGCGGCCAGAGCTAATCACAGGGCGTAATCAGAGGGCTGATCAGGGAAGCTGGTTCTGTGAGTTAACGTTCAACTAAGGTTTGACTAACTTTGCTGACTAACATTCACCAAAGTATTTGCTGAAGCCGTGGGTAGAAGGTGCTGGGGGAGGAGGAGGGGAAGAGGAGGGGCATCTTCATCACAGCGAGAGCTGTTTCAGGTGTGTTTTTGACAACGAGCTTGTTTGGGTGTTTGTTGGGTATTTTGTAACTACTTCCAGTCTTGTAAACATTGTGCTCACCAACAGGAACATTTTGCTTTTTTGGGGGGCCTCGTTGACTAATACAGATGGTTTCAAGCTGGTGTGGGTTGCGCTGGGTACCGTTTGAGACCACCACATGGGTTGAGCCTCACCACCCCTCACCCCGAAGGTGATTTGCAAGCTCCAGACCTACACAGCTGGTGCAGTTCCTCCCCTGGGCTGCTGGTGCTCAGGGTCAGGGCAGTGGAAAGCACCCAGCTTTTCTGGGCACACATCGCTTTCCCCTTTGCTGGCAAAAGGCAGCGAGAAGGCAGGGAATTAAAACAAACAAACAAACAAAAAAAAAAATCACAGCTCTGCCTCCTCCATGCCTGTTCTAGCATGAAGTACTTAAAAATTTAAGTCAACTTACACTATAGGGAGATGAACTGCCCTAAAATATTTTGTGTGGGGGATGACTCCAGGAATACATAAGTCTTGCTCATTAAAGAAGTTATATGAGCTACACTACGGTAGCAGTTTATAGCAGAAGGATTAGCTGGCTTGTTAAATCCAGGGTTTCTCCCCAAAGCCTCTGCTCGGTCTCACTGGCTTCGGTCTTCCATCAGGCTCCCCTGGCTGGCTGCGTGCTTCTCATCCAGTAACCTGTGCCACCTGCTAACCTGCTGCTTGGAAAAAAGCAGACAGAGCTGGGAAAGGCCAGGAGCAGTAGTAATCAATCAAAAAGCTGAGAGGAGGAAGGCTTTCTTTTTTTTTTTTTTTTTTCTTTTTTTCTTTTTTCTTTTTTAAGTCAGCAGAAAAAGAATGCGCTTTTTGGAGTCAGTCAGCATGATGTCTTGGTCCTTATGGGTCCCATCTTACTTGAGATTTTTCTATGGTGCTGTGGTTCTCCATACCCACAGTATGGTCTGTAGGGTCTCTAGGGGCCTGGAGAGGGTTGCAAGGGTCTGTAGGGGTCTGTAGGGCGGCCGCAGGGAGTTTGGGGGTCTGCGGGGGTCTACAGGGGGCTGTAGGGGTCGGCAGGTAGTTTCAGGGCTCTGTAGAGGTCTGTGGGGTTTTGTAGGGGTCTGCCAGGTGTGTGCAGGGGGCTGCAGGTGGTTGCAGGGGTTCG
>QJSC01003936.1:19252-43204 GCA_003697955.1 Calidris pygmaea
GAGTGCCCCCCCCTCCACAGCCCCAGCAATGGGGAAGGGGCCGGCTGGGGAGCAGGCCCAGGAGGGGGGTGGGCAGGGGTTGAAGTCGGGGGGGGCGGTCCAGGCGAGGCTGCAGAAGGGGGTTTGTGGGTTGGAGCAGTGGGGTTGGGATGGGGTAAATGGGGGGCAGTGGGGGGGCCGGCGCTGAGTCAGGGCCATCGGGGCGAGCCGTGGGGCGCGGGGCTGGCGGGAGTGCCGGGGAGCGGACGGTCGGGAGCGTTAATACATTATTTATGCCGCAGCCGGGACACGTAGCCAGCCCCGCTTGCCCGCCGCTTCCACCCCCGCCTCCTCCATCCCTCGGCTCTCTCCTCCCGTGCCCAACCCGGCTCCTGCATCCCAGTGGCAGGAATCCTCTGCGCTTGGAGATCTTGCTCTGTGGCCTTTTAGTTGTTACCCTAACACAAATAATTAACTAATGAGGGCGGTGCGAAGCCGGCTGAGTTGCAAACAGGGGAATGTTATTTCCCCCCTTGTACCTCCCCGGGGCTGTGCTCTTTAGAACACCGAAAGCTTGGCTTCCCCCTGGGCCCGTGGGGTTTTCTCCACGAGGAAGCCACCCGGCAGTAAGTTTAGAGGTGGCTTCCAGCACCTTGTCCCCACTCTGTTCCCCACCCCGTGGGTGCTTCTCGGGGCTGGCCTGGTTTTGTGCTCGATGATGAGCTTCCTGAGCAGAAAGAGCCCTTAATGGATCCGCAGAGGGAGCTGTTGCAGAGAAGTTACGAAGCCTCCCTCCTTCCCCGCCGAGATGAGCCCTCCGCTGCGGTGCCGGGGGAGAGAAGGCAAAGAATAGGGTTTTGTTTGGTTTGGAGAGGGAAGAGAAACCCCACGAGGGGTGTGGGGTTTCTTTCTGAGGGGGCTGCCCTTTAATGGTTGCCCTGGTGTCATCGTCCTCCCAGGGGGTGACGGTCCCAGCGATCCTCTTGCAAAGCAGGTTGCCATCCAAGGAACTCAGGATGCCTTTTGACTACCCGTGGGCGCTGCTTCAGTGTCCCGCCAGAGCCTGGCAGCTGTTTTCATCAGTTTGGGCTTTTTATAATGACTACTTTTCCCCGTTGTTCCCTGCCGGATGTTTCCATTGGGAAGCCCTGGCTGCCGCGTCTGCCTTTGGAGGCCTCCTAGATCTTGAGGCCTTTCGCCTTGGAAGTTGCAGGGGGAGGGTGTGGAGTGTTTTTCCATCCTCTTTAGCTCTTGGGTCTTTGTGCTTTCTAAGCAGGACGCTCTCACCAAGCGGGGGTGCCCCCCGATGCCGTCCAGCTGGAGAACGGGCCCAAATCCAGGGGATTTGGGGACCTGGAGAAGCAGAAAGGGTGGTGTTTTGCGTGAGAGCTCCTCATCGCTTGGGTCCTTATCATCCCTCCTGTCCGTCTTGGTGCTTGGGGCCTTGGTGTTTATTTCCTTTATTGCAATACTCAGTTAATAACAGAGTTTGCGTGCGCGGAGTGTGTGGCTTCAGCCCTGTACATCACATCCCCGTGGCTGGAGCAATGTCTGTGGAGGCTGTCGTCGTCTCCGCTTCGCCGGGCTCAGCTCCTCTTGCAGGAATTGTGTCCTGCAGAAGGCTTTTTTTGGTTTGTTTTTATTTTAAATTGTAGCTTACTCTTCAAAGGGGCCTTTTAAATATTTTATGGTTTTTTTTTCTGAGCCACACAGCCCCAAAGCAGGAGGTTCTTGTTGGATTCAGGACAAAGGAGCTCTAAAGGTGACTCGCGAGCTGAAGGGGGAGATAGAGGTACTGCATTTAAAAAAAAAAAAATACATCTGGCAATTAAAACAGAGAAGTTCATTTCTAATGATATTTTCAAGCTCGTTCTTGGGATGTCAGACACGGAGATGAGCTGCAGTCGAAGAAAAAGCTGAGGAAGAGGGGAAGGTTTCTGGTAGAACTCCAGTCGTCCCATTCCTTCCCATTTAAACTGGGGAAGAGGAGGGGGGTTTTCACCCGTTCAGGTGGGGCAGGGAAAGGGGACACCTTCTGCTTGAGTTGCCATTAGTTTTTCTTTCCTTCCTTCCTTCCGTCCTTCCTTCCGTCCTTCCTTCCGTCCTTCCTTCCGTCCTTCCTTCCGTCCTTCCTTCCGTCCTTCCTTCCGTCCTTCCTTCCGTCCTTCTTTCTTTTCACCAGCTTCTGGTTTTCAGACACTTGGATAAAAAGTAAAATGTAATCTAAAATTATCCCCTTAAATACGAAAGGATTCTTGGCAAGTCACCGAGACTCTTCCAGATCCCAGCGCTGGCAAAGACAATCTAAAAATAGTCACCATTCCCCCAAAATTCCTCGGGAGACACATCCAGGTGGGAGCTTCCGTGTCAGCCGCTGCCCCCCAGGCTTGGAGGGGTACGCAGAGGGAGGACCAGAAAACAAAAAGTGCAAAGAGATCTTTGCCTCAGGAAAGGCAAATTTGATGTCCTGAGCGTTTCCCTCCTGCGGAGTCGCGGCGGGAAGCCTCAGAAATCCCACCGGCAACTCCCAGGACCCCTTTATCTGGGAATTGAGTGTGGGAAACGTGTTGGAGCTGGAATCCTGCACTGCAGCCCCCGGGGGTCTACCCTTTCATCGTGTTGAAGTGTTTGTAACCCCTCGGGGTGAGGTTTTACGGTGTCATCCCGATAGATACGGGGATGTTTTGTCGCCTGAAATAAATAATGGGGATGTTTTGTCACCTGAAATACGTAGTTTTACTTCCTCCTGCCGCAGAACAGCCCACAATTAGCTCCGAAGAGGTGGATGTTTGAGAATAGCTAATGCCCAGTCGTGCTCTGCATAATGCAGCCGCTGAAAGAACAATAAATGTGGGGCTTTAAACAGAATATAGACAGCTAATTATCTCCGAGGTTAAATGTTCAGCTCATTCCCGAGGAAAAACTGGAGTGGGGGGAAAAAAAAAAACCAAACCCCACGAGTGATATTAAGAAACTATTTTTATTTTATTCTTTTTTGGTTTTTTTGAAGTCCTAAAATGGTTCTTTGGATTGCAGCAATTTTCTGATCCTTCCTCCAGTCCCACAAAAGGATTTGGAGAGAGAAGCTGTTTCTTTGTGCCAGGGGGGGATTTGGGGCTGGACCTTCCCTCTCCTCCTGTCGCCGCTCTGCTGCTGGGTGTGAGGAGCTTCTGAAAACCCAGCGTCTCCCTTTGAGGGGGAAAAAAAAACCCAAACAAAATAATAATAATAATAATAATAATAATAATAAAAAAGAACCCAAACCCTGAGCAGCAGGCGCAGTAGGGTTTGCTGCCTGCCTTTCCTTTCGGGTACCGGGTAATTAAAGCCGCTTGGCTTCGATTAAAACCTCGGCCTGATGTGTTCTGGGGGCTCTTTTGGGGCTCAGAAGTTAGTTCTTTGGAAAGAAAGGATTGAGGCGGCTGTTGAAGGGGCGAGATGAAGGGGCTTGTGTTGCTCTGCTGTAATTTACCAGGTATTTGCCCAAATCCCCCCCCAAATCTCAGGGGTTTGGCTCCTCAGGGGTTCGGGAGGGGATTTGGGAAAACCAGGCTGTGCTGGCGATGGGCGCGTGGGGGGGTTCTGTGTTGACCCCGCTCCGGGCTCCCTGACGGGTGACATATTCCCCAATTTCCAGTATAAATGTGGCTTTTTGGGGGGGAGATGCACGCTGTAAAACAGAGTTAATTGCCACGTTACGGGGTGGGGGGGCACATTTTGGCAAACACCCACCCCCCAGGAGCCACCAGAGCCTCGGAAAACAGCTTTTTATTTGAGAATGATTATAAATTACAAACAGGATGGTTTCTTCTCCTGGAACGCTGTTGGGGGGGGCTCACGGAGGCGCCTCCGACGCGCTCCGTCAACGAGATTAAAATAGCTCGGGGAAGGGACTACTTAACTCAGAAGCCAATTAGCCAGATGCTACTGTACGGCGGGAATTACGGAGCCCCCGGTGCCACCAGCCCTGAGCAACCCCGGCCAAATCCCTCCCGAGAAGCAGATTTACCAATTCTCCAGGTTTCTCCTCAAAAGCACCTTCCGTAGACTAATAATAAGAAAAAAAAAAAACCCAGACAAATTTTTTACCGTTTCTCGTCTTTCCTCTCAAACAGGGAGCTATCGAGTTCCCAAAGTTTGCTCAAATAATCCCACCCAGACGGAGCCAGGATAGATTCAGGAGTCGTTTCTTTTTTGGACTCGCTGTCTGTAAAAATTTTGAATGTTTTCCTTCTTTCCCAATGAGGTGGAACAGGTTGATATTTTGGGGCAGTTAAACAATAATGTGCATTTCTGGTGCTATTTGGAAAAGTTTTCCGGCGGCAGCTGAATGTTGGTGGCTCCGGGAGGAGTTTGGTGGCTCCGGCCGTACCCAGAGGGAGTTGGGTTTCTCCCCCAGTGATTCCAGTAAAACTACAATATTTTATTTTAATTCTGCAGGTAGATTTTTTAACGTGTCTGTGCTTCACTGTTTCTCTCGCCCCGCGGAGTGCGTGTATAAGCCTCATATCGCCCTTCTCTAAAGGAGCTCAGATATTTTATTTGCACTTTCATTAACCTTTGCTGTTTTACCAGGCTTGAAATTTCCACTTGGGGTTTTAAAAAATGCCCCCCCTTGTGCCACTCTCGTTAAGGTTCCTGGCTAATTACCGTGCTGAAATTTCCAGCCCAAACCCCGATTTTGCCATGAGCCGGAGCCACTCCGAACTCTTTGGCTCTGGGTTCTTCGTTATCGGCCCAAATATTAATCACATCATCAAGGATTGAAGATTTGCCCTCTGATACCCGTCAGATACATCCGTGGGGTTTTGTTTCCGCTCCATTATTTTATTACTTTTGTGTGTGGAATTTCTCTTGCCGCTGCCTCTTGTTTGTTTTCCCCCCAAGACTTAATTACTGTTTATTTTCCTCCTTTGAAGTGGGTAAAACTATTTCTGAGGTGATATTGTGTTGCCTTTTTCAGGCTTTTTGACGTTTCCTTATAACTTCTTTGCCTGAGACTTTGGGGTGGTTTGTTGTTTTTTTACAGCTTGTTTCCAGGCTCTGTCTGAATGAGGTGTTCTCCCAGTTATTTGCTTTTCGGGGACGGCACGAGGCGGTTTTTAAGTGTTCCTTTGTTTTCCTGAGTTAAGTTTGAGACAACTTGAGGGAGTTCAGGTAAACCACCCTCCAGCGCCTCCCGTTTGTCAGCACCTGGCTATTTCCACGCTCCCTCCGGATTACCCCACGCTCGTCTTTATTTACAAAAAAATGGAATTATAAAGATGACTGAATGGTGCGGCTGCGGAGGGAGGGGGGGAGTTGAGTTTTTTCTTTCTGTTTGTTTTTAAATCTCTGGGCAATATGGCAGGAAGGCGTTGAACTCCGGTGTCAGAGGTCGGTGCGTGAGCGTTTGCCTTCTCCGTAACCCGGCGTTATCTCGGAATCGCGGGAGGTGCCGGAGGCTGCGGAGCGTTTCCTGCTCCGCACACGGGGAGGCAGCTGGGGGGGGGGGGCCGGGAAGTGAAATCGGGTGTAATCGTGCAAATCAAATCCCGTCGGCCCGACCTGCCGGCACTCTGCGGCTCACATCCCGCACGGCAGCTCCAGCCCTCGCTAAAGAAATTCTCCGGCTTCTCTAGTTTTGAGCAGAGTTTCCAAGACCACATTATTTATTTTTTTTTAAGAGGTGCTACTTAGTGCCTCGAGGCATCAAAACGAAGGAAGGCGATTAATCCGGAGTGCTGAAGGCGGCGAGGCAGGAGTTTGTACCCACCCCTTCCTCTCGGGACTCTCTTTCCAGGTAAAAAAATTCCTTTGCGGAGTGTTTTTTTTCACGCAGACAGTGAGCGTCGACTCCCTCTCGGATTTAGATTCCTGGGGTCACCGCTCGGAAATAAGTTGTGAACTCCTGCGGAGGAAAATTCTAATGAGAGGAAACATCTATTTTTAAATCAAAATAGGCTCATTTTAGACCCTGTCGCTGGACCCTGGGGCCACGTCGCCGGCCTGGCCTGGCAGGAACGTGTCTGAATTCCTCCGGCGCGGAAGCCATCTCCCTAAAAATAATCCTGAGCGATTGGGGGGGGGGTGGCCGGGAGCCCAACTTTCTAATTATTTCTGGAGCAAACGAGACGCACGTTTTCTCAGCGCCGTCAGTTCGTTTGTCAGGAGCGTGTGGGTTTGGCTGAAAACCTACAAGGTCTCCTCATGTTTACTAAAATATTTCACCTCTTTGTTTTACCCGCGTTTTTACCTATTGAAGCGTCGATTTGGGGGGGTTTTCCCACTGCCTTGTGAAGGTTTTGTGCCTCCCCCGGGGGGTTTGTGGGGGCAGAGAGGTCCCCATTGTTCCCTCACCTCCCGTCTCCCGCTGCTCTTTGTTTAACCTGTCACCCTGCCTGACGTGGAGCTGCCTCCCCGGCTCTGAAAATGGGGAGAACGTGGGGATGTGACGCCCCGAGAGCTGTCCCCACGCCGGGGGGGTGGGTGGGGGTGTTTGTCTTTCCGGGTTCCACTGGAATAATCCGTTTAAAATCCGTCTGCTTATGGGTGCGTGCGACAAAGTGAATTTTGCCTTCCAAGCAGTGTCACCGAGTGTCACCCACCACGCTCTTGAGCCACTCTAAAGGTTCTTAATGGCCCTAAAGGCTGGGATTTGTGTAAATGGTGGGGGTTTTTATCCTGAACCCCCCTGGTTCTGCCGCCCGCGGGAGGGACGGTGTCTGGTGGCAGCTTTGAGTGAAGCCTGAGGAAGCTGTACCCAGTCTGGAGGGATCTTGTTGCTTTATATTTAATGATGCTTTTTATTCCGGCTGGTTGTTTCACCCCACCTTTGAACCAAAATAGAATTTTTACTCTTAAAACACACCAGCAAGAGGGCTCTGACAGGCTGGGGGGGCTCGGGGTGTGCCTTGGCTGGTCCAGCAGTGATTTTCTTATTTCTTTTTTTTTCTTTTTTTCCTTTCTCTTTCAGAACCTGCAAAGGCCCGATACCGGTGGCTGCAGCTGTGACAAGGAGCTGCCGATTCCGAGCCCCCCCCAGCCCCTCCCCGGGGGTCTGTCAGCAGATTCCTGACAACTCCAGACCCCGCTTGCCCCCTCGCAGCTGGGATTTTGCCAGCCCGGCCTCGCTCCCCGCGTCCCTCCCCGGCGGGTGGGAATTCCAGCTGCGCCGCTCAAGGGCGAGGACCTGCCTTTTCCACACACACCCCCCCTTCCCATACAGCTGGAGGCCAAAGCGACCCCCCCGAGATGTCTAAAAAGCAAAACACGAAAGGTAAGAGGCGCCTGAACGCGATTGCATCAAATGCCAATAAACAGCGCTATCGATTCTGACGTTATCAATTAGGGAAGGGGTTAATTGCTCTCGCTGTACTCCTCTCCAGGCTGCTGCTGTCGCTTGACAGCTTGTTGTCACTCTCCGCGTGACACGGTGTAACCTGTTGGGGTTTGTGACATTTTTAGGCGCGTCTCAGTTGTCCGACTGGACAGTTCTGATTCCCCCAGTCCCCGTATAATGTTAAATATTGCGTCGCTTCCATGGCCCGACAGCGGCAGAGGAAAAAAAACACTGGTTTAAGCAGCTGAAGAGTCGCGGAGCCGAAGTCCTTGATTTTCCTGGGGTGCGGGAGGAGGAAGAAGAGGAGGAGGAGGAGGGTTCCCCAGCGGGTGCAGGAGGAGACGGAGGGTCCCCCAGCAGATGTGGGGGGGATTGATTCCCCAGGGGGTGCGGGAGGAGGAGAGGGGGTTCCCTGGAGGTTGCAGGAGGAGGAGGGTTCCCCATGGGGTGCAGGAGGAGAAGGAGGGTTCCCGATGGGGTGCAGGAGGAGGAGGAGGGGGGTTCCCCAGGGGGTGCAGGAGGAGGAGGAGGGTTCCCCAGCCGGTGCGGGATTCCCCTCACAGGGAATTTGAGCAGTGCCGGGGTCTCTCATGGCATTAACTCCACCCAAACTCAGTCCCCTTCCCGGCCAGCCCTTGTCCGCCCCCCCGGGGGGACTCAGAGTGGGCTTCAGCCTCGGACTTGCTTCTCCTGCCTGTGGCCACTACTTGCCCAGAGCCCAGTTAAACCAGCCATCACGTTGAGCTGGGCCAGCTCAGCTCTGGCCTCGTGGCCACACCGTTCAGACCCCTTCTCTGGGCGAAAGGTGTGTGTTTGTGGGAAGCTTTTTCCCTCCTTTGTCTCCACACACAGGGGCCGGTTTTCCTTTTTTTCTGGCGACGGCCTCAGCCGCTTGTTTCAGGGAGGGATCTTATTTGTCGCCCGTGAAACATTAATTCCAAAGTGTGTGTGTGGTGGGGGGAGAAGGGGGGTAAGGGTTACGGTTTTCTTTTTATTTGAACTGGCTACTAATTAATAATTTAAAGCGAGGGGGTTTGACAATTCCTGTCCTCTACCTCAAGAGAAGAGCTTTTGTTCTCGGTAGATTTTTTTTATTTTTCGTTGTTTTTTTTTTTTTCTAGCAGCTTTAGCATATAAACAGTGTGTACCTGGGGAGCCCGGCCGGCCTTTGGCAGCCGGATCCATACGTGATTCAAAGCAATTAGTAACAGTTGTGGAAATTATCGCGGAGGGTAATTTTGGAGGGTTTTTTTAAAGCGCTGGGTTTGTACCTGTGCTCTGGGAAGCCTCGGTGCGAGTCGTTAAGAAATTGATTTCTTCTGGTGCTGGAAACAGAGCCCGGAGTCGTCAGTGCTGAGCAGATGAGGAGAGAAAAGCCCACCTTGAGAGAGCAGAGGGGAATTAATGGGTGTGGGCGAGAGAAATCTGCAGGGGACAAGGCGGGGAGACCCCCAGAGCTGGTACCCGTGGCGGGGTCAGGGGGGCTGGCAAACCCCCAGCCCAAGGAGGAACCGGCACGGTTGCTGCTCCAGGTGTTGGGCAGAGTGTGAGAGAGAGACCTGGCAGGGACTGGGCTCCCGAAGAGGAGCGAAGGGATCTTGGGCATAAATATTTGACCCTGGAGCAGGAAGGCAGAGCAGGCTTTAGTTCACGGGGGCCATGAACCCCCTCCCCAGGATTTGCTGTGGGGCTCCAGGAGCCGTGTGGGCATCGGGGAAGGGGAGAGTTAAAGCCACAGACTCCTCCGGCCCTGCCGTGGCCTCTTCAGGCTGTGAGGGAATTTTCGATGACTACTTTCCCCTTGCTCTCGCCCGATATTTTCCAGTCCCCCGTGAAGCCGTGGCTCGGCCAGGTAAAGGGGGGGTAAGGCCTTTTTGCTCTCTCTTCCTTTCTGAAAGCAAAACAAAAGCCCTTTTGCAGCGGAACAAAGGAGCGTTGAGAGAGAAGGGAAGGAGACAGAGGGATCTTTAATACCACAGCCCTTCCCAATTCCAATAGGGAAGCCCCCCCCCCCGCGTTCTTCTTGGGGGTGCCCCAGAGCACAGCCAACACCTGAGCGCCCTGGAAAGGTATTTTTAAGTCTTGTGAAAATGTATATGCAAAGTTTGGGCACAAAATCGCATCCTGCTCCTGAATATCCCTGGCTGTAAATAACTCTTCACTCAATCTCCAAACCAGGGGTGTAATCGCCCCCCTAGTGAAGACCCAGCTGCGTGTCTGGGTTGTACTGGGTGGCTCGTTTCAGCTTTAGCATATTCCACGAGGGATAATTTAGAAATTGGAAGGAAAAGCAGCCTCGGTGATGCCAGGTCTCTAAATAAACACTTCCCCAGAGTCCCGCGGGTTTGGTGCTTTGCTGCTCTCCGAAGTGATCCTGGATTCTCGGTGCTTCTCTTTCTCCCCACTGCTCCCAACGAAGCGTCTGCTCGTCCCTCCTGTCCCCCTCCCCACTCGATTAATTGATTTGAGGGAGAGCAGCCACCGGGCTCGGGGAACGACGCCTGACCCCGGGACACAAAGCAATCACATAAATCTTGTTTCCATCGGCCACCAGCCGCAGTCTCAGGCGTGCCAGGGTCCTGAATAAAACAGCACCCGGGTTCCTGCTCATCTGGATACAACCAGGAGCCGTTTCAGCTGATGGAAAACCATCGGGGTGAATTCGGTGAAGGAGAAAGGTCTCTGGGAAGGATCTCAGCTTCGCGCCAACCTTCACACCAACCCCAAATGGGAGTGAAATTTCATTTTCAGATCCTACTTTGGCACATCAGTCGGGCAGGAGGTAGCGGGCGGCACTGATTTGGGGTGATTGCGGGCTATTTGCTAACTTCTGGTGGGCTCGGCAAACCGGGAGGTGGCAGAGGGGCTCGGGGTGGCTCAGTTTGGTGGCCCCCACTGTGAGTGACGCTGAAAACACACAAAAGTGAATATTCTGTGACCTGGGAAATGGGATCCTGGTTGGGAGTGAGCTCGGATGGGGGGGGGGGGGACATCGGGAATTTGTGGGAACTTTGGCTGCCTCACTCCGCAAAGGCGCCGGTTTAATTTAATTTCCCATTTTTTATGTGTAGATGGAAATGAAGTGGGAGGGGGAAGGCGCTGTCTTGCAGTTTGAATTCCCTCGACGGCTCTCTGGCTCCAGCCCATCGCCTGGCTCTACTCCTGTGTGCCCGGAGCAGGAGGAGGGTGGTGGCCAGGACGTGGCAGCGGGGCCACCTGGGCTGGTGACACCACGGGGCCACGAGCCCTGGGCGCCAAACACTTGCCCTGCCTCCCTGTAAACCCCTAAATCAGGGCAAAACCACCTGCTTGCTCTCTCGGGCAGAAACACCCAGTTCCCGCAGCAGAACTTTGGGTGTATTTTAGTTGATTTGCAAGAAGTTAGTTTTTATTCCCTATTTAATTTAAAGCACGACACGGGAGAGCTGGGAGGTGCAGCCCAGGGTGGTCCTTGCTCCGAGTGCTGCCCGAGGAGCCGCGTGGCCACCAAAAGGGCTCACGGATGTAATCCCCTGTAGCCCTTTTTCCAGAAATCCTGAATATTGTTTGTTTTATTCTATATTTTTGGGTATTTTGCTGTAACCGCAGGCACAGGGCGAGAGAATAATGATATCCTGCCTCCTTCGCTCCATCCTGGGAAGCTGCATTAATTCCTGCCCGGCCACCTCTGCGGTCCCGGGCAGCGATGGCTCCCCAGCCTCGCGGCGCAGGGACTTGACGAAGGCGCTGGTAATTAGAGCAAATTGGAGGTGTTGGGAGGGAGCAGCCGAGGTGCCGTTTCCTTCAGAGCTTTTTATTTGGCATTAGCCCAGGTTGTTCCCGCGCTGGTCCCTGGGAGAGCCGGCGCCGTCACCGCTGACCTGAGAAGCCACAGAGTCTATAAAACGTTTCACGGTTTAACCGGATCTTGACTCTTTAAGTGAATAAGTCCCCAAAGCCTCTGCCCGCGGGTGAATGGGGTGAATCTGGTGGTTGAAGCGGGACTTCTTAAAAAAAATTTCTACGCTATTTTATGGTGCAAACTCCCCGCTGGGATGGGGATGAAGGTCTGGAGGGGCTGGGAGGAGGAGGATGCACCCGAGTAACTGCCGTACAGTGTGTGCTGTGCCATCGGCTGGGGTGAAAGCCACATGGCTGCCAGGACGGGGCTTTTTATTCCTATTTCTGCCTCTCCGTATGAAACGCCGGCCCAAAGCGAGCCAGGGCTGGGCTTGGCTTCCCCCAAGGGGGGCAGCGACCCACCTGAGGAGTTTGGCTTCTCTTGGATGGGAGAGTGGTTTTATTTCACGTGTCCCAGGAAGCCTTCGTCATGTCTGCTGTGTTAATTCTTGCACGTGTTTCATACAGAAAGGACTAATCGGCCGAGCTCAGGAGGAGGAGGAGGAGGGTGAGATTTGATCGGGTGGATTCTTCCTGGCATCGTTAGTGCTTCTGTTTAAGAGATCCTGTGTCATTAGACCAATAAATAGCGCTGAAACACAAAAGGAAATGATTAGGGACGCGAATGATTTCTTGCCACCTCCTTTTTCTGGAGGATGCAGTTAGGAAGAGAGAAGCAATTAGAGGCCGTTGGTGTCGTCTCTGGGGTTTATCCCGTGGAAGGGAGCGGGCAGCGCTGCGCGGTGTGTGTGTGTGTGTTTTAATGCAGGAGAGATCGGCGCGGGCGCCTGACTGACTCCTCACGTCAGACACGACACGCTCCGTCTGAGCCCCGGCTTTGGGAAGGAGCTTTCCTTCCCAGCAAGGTTGTTAATTCAAAAAAGAAAACCAAAAAAACCTTTCCGAGGTGGCTGGTGGCTGCCCCGCTCCCGTCCGGGCGGGCGCTGGCGTTTTAAATTCTGCCCCTTCTTGCAGAAACCCACCCCCAGGAGAGGCCCGAGCCCTTTTAATGATGCCTGGGAGCGCTCAAGGGCAATATCAAATGTATCCGGCGTAGTCTCCCTCGCATAATTTTTGCATGATAAACGTTTTGCCACCAGGAGGGACCGGGCTGGCAGCCGGAGGAGCGGCTGGGAGCGATAGCCCCCCTCTCAGAGCAGGGGACGTGCGAAAGGGATGGGGATGGAGCGGCTGAAAATGTGCCACATTGGAGCTGGGGGGGGGGGAAGCTGAACTTCATCTTTCCTGGCACCTGGGCCCTCGGTGGCCGCTGCGGGATGAAGGTTTTGAGAAAAGATTGCTAATTCTCACTCGGGGACGAGAGGCCGAACGCCATTTATAAGATTAAGGACCAGAAAGTTGGCAACTCCCAACTTGTGCCAGCTCGGGAAACTCGAGCAAATCTTGCTCATGGGGCTGAGAGGGGTGAGGCCGGCGCGAGGAGGAATTTAACCGTTCATCTGTAGCCTTAATAAGAGGCTGACCTTTCCATCATGTTCACAATTCTGTCACTGCATTTGGAGGCATCTCGGTTTAAATGCTACATCAATGTCTGGGAACCGCAAGAAGTCAATGGGGTGTCTCGGCATCGCGTACGAGTTATTTAGAGGAGGAGAGGGGAAAGAACATGAATCAGCAGCCGGGAATATCAGCCGGGCTAAAGCCCAAAGGGCAGTGACCCAGCGAGTGTCCCCGTGGAGCGCCCTGCCCTGGCTGGAAGTGTCCCTTCCCCAGACGGTCCCCAAAGCCACCCCAGAACCTCTGTCCTGGGCTGCCCTCGTACGTGCGGAGCTGGAAGCATCGAGATCTGCTGGGGGTTTTGTGGATCCCTGGAAAAATGGCTGGTGGTGCAGAATTAGGAGGGTTAAAACCCCTGAGGCCCCGCCACGTGTCCTTCCTGAGACCTAATGTGGCTAAAATACTGACTTAAAGTACGTTCTGTCATAGCAAAACACCTCCATGAACAGCTTTATCCCTTTTTCCTTAACAGACCTGAAATGTAGCCTGCTCAGCCCTTTTGGCAGGCAAACGGAGCGCGAATTTGTGATGCCAGGAGCTCGCGGGGACCTCGGGGTGGGACACGGTGGGGCCCATGGATCTATGTGACGGGGAACGGAGCCCTTGGTGACGGCTGTCCCCATCGCGGGTCTCTTTTGGAACAGGGAGGCATTACCGTGGAGATGGTGGCTGGCAGGGAGCACAAGCTGCTGGATCTTCAGAGCCATTTATCAGTCTGCTTTTGCCATTTGTATCTCCGGGTGGAGGAAATTGTTAACCACACCGCTCAGAGTCTCCGGCGCTTCTCTCAACTCTTTATCCCTGGGCTCAGGAGGAGATGGATGTGGAAATGCCGGTGCAGTGCTGGGTTTCGGCGAGCTGTTGTTAGACACCAGCCCTAGCGGGGCTTTTGTGGGTTTTTTGGCTTGTGGTTTTGAGCCGTGGTGGGTGGGTTGGTTAAATTGAGCCAGAGCTGAGAAGTGAATCGGCTTCTTGAGTTCACGGAGGCGGGGGCGCTCATTGGCAAACCAGGGTCAGCTGGGGCCACCTGAAGAAACAGAATCTGGCCCTTAAACAAGGCTGGGAAATCCTCTGGTTTATTCTCAGCAGGTAATAACCCTCTGGTTTACTTGCAGCAGCCAATAACCCCCTGATTTACTCTAATAATGCCCTGATTTACTTCAATAACCCCCTGATTTACTCTAATAACCCCCCCAGTTTACTCTCGGTGGCTGATAACCCCCTCTAACCACACAACGGAATGAGCCAGCGAGCGCCCTACGTTTGTAGGATTTCAATTTTCTCCTCATCGAAGGCCCGTTTCGGAGCTGACCTCCTGCTTCATCCCTTTCTAAACGTCTCCCTGTTGTTCAGAAGCGACCCTTCCCTCTCCTTTGTCTCCACAGACGCGTCTGGGTTCATTTTTGATGTGCAGTCCAACACCGTGATGGCCCAAGGAGGAACCTTTGAAAACATGAAGGAGAAGGTAAATGTGTCTTCGGAGACTTTTGACTCGCCACATGCCGGGGAAGAGCTCGTGAGTGCTGTATCTTCATCTCCTCTCGGGGATGAAATATGTTTCTGTCCGGGAGGTAACCGCCGCTCTGTCAAAAGCACAATTTTATTCAGGCTAAATGGTCCTGACACATGAAAGTTTTATAAGGAAGTCATGGGTTGCGGTTTTTAGCCTCCCCGCAGAAGGGCTGAGTGGGCTCCGGGGGGAGAAAAAGCGAAGGGTTTACACTTTTCCCCCTGTTTTTCCTCCCTCCAGATCAGCGCCGTGCGGGCGATAGTCCCCAACCGGAGCAACAACGAGATCGTCCTCGTGCTGCAGCACTTTGACAACTGCGTGGACAAGACGGTGCAAGCCTTTATGGAAGGTAGGTGCCTTGGCGGGGTTTGAGGCTGCGTATCCCCCACGGACCCCATTTATGGACCCCCCTGAGAGGCAGAAACAGCCTTTGGGCAAAAAGGGCTGTGTCAGGGAGCGCAGCAGGAGCTTCTGTGGCTCCTCAGTGTGTCCAAGTACAGGCTCCATCCATAAAAATAACCCGGGGATGAGCCTCTCCCCGAGTTTTATTTGGTGTTTGCTCAGCGAGGGGTCAAGGCAGAGATAAGGGTTTGATTGCTCTATAGATAAAGGAGGTTTGGTGCTGGGTTGGAGAAACTCTTGGGAATGTCTTCAGCCGGGCTAGTTGCTGTTTGTACTTTGACACCTGGCTGATGGCCGATCTCTTCCTGGGGCTGGCACCCTGCCTGAGATGGATCTCCTGACCCTGGGGACCAGGCTGGGGCTGGTGACAGCGCCTGTCGCTCTGCGGCTCTTCTCTCCCCAGCGCTGGCCACCGCTGACAGCCACGCTTCGCCCCCGGGCCAGCAGAAGGGCTGTCAGACCAGCCACGGCAACCCTGACCCCAGCGGTGGCTCTGGGGAGGGACGGTCCCTGACCTGAACCCAACCTCCCCCATCAGAACACATGTTCCAGCAGGTTTCAGGCACCCAAACCTTTAGTAAGACAAAGACCAGAGAGAAGGTTATTTACTTATTTCTAATTTTTTTTTTTATCCCCTGGAAAGAGCTGTGTTCTCAGGGAATGGTCCCTTTCAGCCCTGTGTTGCCAAAGCAAAAATGAAACCGATCCTTTTATTACACCAGCTGAGAGATTTGAGACTTGGCTGCGGGAAGGGTTTGAGCTGGCTCCAGTTTGGAGGCGCTCCCACGTAACTAGGAGGAAGCGGGGTGGGGGCCGCGTCCACCCCTTCATCCCTGCCTCTCCTTTCAGGCAACGCCAGCGAAGTGCTGAAAGAATGGACTGTAACGGGCAAAAAAAAGGTAACGCTTTTTGAATATACTTTGCTGAGGCATTTATCTTTTTATTTCGATGATTTAGACTCGAAATAAAAGGAGAACAGTCCACATCCCTCAGGATTTAGGTGGGCGAAGACCTCGAAGAGCAGGGCGGGGTGTGGGTGTCAGCGGGGCCGATGCGTGGGGATCATCGCTGGCTGTCAGTGCCTCACTGCTCAGGGCAGTGATTTCCACAGGAACTTGAGGGCGAGCTGTAAATCGCGGCTTCTCCCCAACATTTGCATGTCATTGAGTTGTCAGACGCGGCATCGAACGCAGCATCTGGAGAAGAAAGGTTCTAGACTTGCCGACCTTGCAATCCCTTTCATTCTGCTGCCCTTCTGCAGCACCCCTCGTCCGCACAGGCGGCCCCCGCGCCCGAGTAAATCTTTATCGGGTCCATTTATTTCACCCGAGCTCCGTAATTCACTGTTGGGGATAGTCACGCTCTTCCATTTTTCATGGGTAACCTTTGGAGCTGAACAGTTGCCTTTAATGCTGAGCTCTGTGGAAATATATTTCTCTGTCACATAAAGCTTTCTCCAGTGTTTTGCCTCCTCCTTTGCTCAGGCCCCTGTGAAAGGGTTAAATAAAGGTTTTTGCAAAGTTTCAGCACTTGATATTATCATATCTAAATCCGCCAGGACGAGAATAAAATCATAATTATTCAAAAGGACTTCTTTGAATACGTGAAAAGCAGCGGCATGGCAGGGCCAGGGGAGGAATGTGACTGAATAACCCCTGGGTGGGAAAGGAGGGGAGTTTTATCCCTGCGAGGGTCTGACGGAGCATCCTGGAAGCTGCACCCTGGCAGGGAGCACCCCGTAAGTCCCCCCAGACGGTGCCCTGGGGTGCAGCCACCAGCCCCTTGGGTGCCGCTTGTCCCTTGTGTAGCCTTCCCCCCATAACCACCGCCTGGGGGGGGGGATAATATATTCACGCCTCATTAATGCCACTATATCTGTCCTCATTGTCGAATAAATCCCTCCTCCTGTTAACAGGATCAACAGCCAGCCTGCCCGAAAAAGCGCTTAATTCGGCTACTTTCAGCCAGTAAAGCATAAGCTTAATTTGCCCTTCAGGAATTAGGCTTAACGTTGTGTTTTTCTCCTCCTCCCCCCCGCGCCCCCCCCCGGCCTTTCTGTGCTTGTGGACACTTAATCCTTAGAACAAGAAGAAGAAAACCAAACCAAAACCTCCGGCTGAATCAAGCCCCGGCCTCCCAGCCCCCGGGAAATTGGTGTCCACTGAAGAGGAGCCGTCGGCCAACGCCGCCGAGAAGGGGGGAATTAACGGTTTCCATGTCAACGGCTGCGCCCACGACACGGAGTCCGTGGACTCGCTCAGCGAGGGCTTGGATGCGCTTTCCATCGATGCCCGAGAGCTGGAGGAGTGCGAGGCCGCCGGGCCCCGGGGAACAGGTCAGTCTCCCCGAGCGGCGCCGCAGACGGGGCCCCCCCTGGTTCAAAAAGCAGAGGAGCTGCCGCCTCCTCCTCCTCCTCCTTTTGTTTTATTTTTTACATTCCCGTTTGGTTTTGGGTCAGTTTTAAATACCCATTTGTTTGGATGGCTCTTCAGGAAAGAGCGACTCGCCTTGGCTTCTGATTTCTGATTGATTTGGGTTTTTTTTTTGCTTGTGGTGGTAACGAGACGCTCAGTGTTGTGCCCCCCCCCCCACCTCCCCCTCAGCCTTTTTCCCTGTTAAACGAGTGTGCTTTTCTACAGCGGTGCCTGAACTAGCGAACGGAATAGCAGACTTTGACACAAAATCGCTCATCCTGCATCCTTCCCAGAGCCCTTCGTCCCCCAGGCAGCGGCCGGAGCAGAGGAGCGCCAGCAGGTCTCTGTCCCGATCCGCAGCCCCCGGCTCCCTCCCGCCGTCCCTGCCCGCCCCGCGCCTGGAGGACCTTCCCGTCTCCCCGGCCAACAAGAAGCTGGGTAAGGCCCCACGGGGGGGGGCTCTGCTCCCTCGCCCCCTCGCCTCGCAGCCAGCCAAATTCTCACCTCTTTCTAAGTGAGGGGAAAAAAAAAAAAAAATAAAAATCCCTGGTTTTTTCCCCGGCGCTGGTGACAGAGGCGCCCTGGACTTTGATTTTAATGCGAGCCAACGTTGGCTGCTTATTCTTTAGCCGGTGCCTCGCTCTCTGCTCCCTCTCCCCGCGCGGCAGAGGGATCCTGACAGCAGTTTAGCCCTCCTGCCCGCAGCAGCCAACCCCCGATTGCCACAGACGCCGGGGAGGACACAGCCGCTCGCGCTGCATACACTTAGCCCCATTCTTCTGCCCCCTCCCTGGCACAGCCTTTGGGTTGTTTCTCATCTTTTTGCGAGAATTTGTCAAAAGGCCAGACGTCTGGCCTGGCCCCTCTTACAAGAAGTGACAGCCTCCTTCCACGGCATTAATTTTTTTTTATTTTTATTTATTTTTTTTCCCCTTCTTTTGTGTGTTTTCTCCGCAGCTGAGGTCCTGTGGGGGTAACAAGTGGGGACGGGAGGGACGTCAGAGCCCCCCACTGTGATCGCGGGTGGCTTAGGGAGGTGGGGGGGGGGGGCTGCTCCTTCGCCCCCTCGCCGCACGGGAAAGCTGTAAGGAGCGGTTGTTAATGGGGCTTGGCAGGGGACAGCCGCGCTCCAGAGAGCGGGGACAAGGCGATGTCCCCCCTCTGGTGACAGAAACACGGGGACTAACCCCTCCTTTCGGCTCCCGATTTGTGGAAACGGCCTTAATTTTCATTTCCGAGATAATTCCCTTCCCCAGGCACACAGTCCTTCGGTATCGGTTAGTGATACGGTGGGTTGGTCCTTGGGGCTGCCTCTCGCTCCTCTCCAGTCTGCAAAAGCACCTCGGAGACACGTTTGATTTCTCTCCTGGAATGGAAAATGTGGAGGGACATCCCTGCCCGTGGAGGGAAATTCCCCAGGCCCTGGGAAAACTTCCCCCAGTAATAAAACCCTCTCCAGCTCTCCCTGCTGAACCTGGTGCCTTCCTAACGGGGAAGGGAAAGAAAAATTTAAAACAAAGTGGTGAAATAGTTGTGGGTTTTTTTTTTTAAACCAGAGGGGAAGCGGTGGTTAGATTGGTCCCTGCCGGGAGGATTTAGCGGGGTGATTGACGGGGCTGCTTGAGCTCGCTTCTGTCTCCCGGTAGGTTCTAATATCGAGAAATCGGTGAAGGATCTCCAGCGCTGCACCGTTTCGCTGGCTCGGTACCGGGTGGTGGTGAAGGAGGAAATGGATGCATCCATTAAGAAGATGAAGCAGGTCTTTGCTGAGCTGCAGAGTAGGTGAGTTAAACGGAGGGACGGATCCAGGCGTTAAACCCGTATGTTTGGAGTGAGACTTCATCGTTCCCGTGGGGTTAAGGCTTCATCATTCCCCTGGTGTTGGCTGCGCCGCCCGGGAACAACCCGGAGTCGAAAGTCCCATGTTCTGTAGCTTTTGGAAGCCTTTTTGGGGTCCTGCGCCTGCGCTGGGGTCTTCCTACCTGCCTTTGGTTGGGGGGCTTTGACAAACTGCAGCTCTGTGGCTGCCCGAGACCATCGTAAAGTCATTTCAGGGGCAGATGATGGGAGGAACCGGCCGGGAACGCGCTCTCGGTGCGGGGCTGGTGCTGCTGTGCTGGAAGGAGAAGCGCTGGGAGCTCGGGGCGCAGCACGAGGTGTCCTTTAGAAACAAACACTCATATTTGAAATCTTCAAATTAGGGTCGAGGGGCCCTTTTGAAGGTACGAGTACACATGAAAGATCATCCTGTGCGGCCTCGCTCCCCCCGTTTTAAGCCAAAGCCTTTAACACTGTGCGTGATGTTCCCTCTGAGCGTAACTGGGTGGGTTTTTTTGTTTTTTTTTTTTTTTTAATGAACATCTTTATTGCTTTGGATAAATGCTTTAAGGTGATATTCCCAAGGGCCCAACATCAGACACACTCGCTGTCTCGGCCGGTTGACTCTTATTCCTGAGAAATTGTTCTCAGTTATACAAATAGCGTGGCTTTTGGTAAAGAAATATTTGGAGGGAACCTCACAGAGAGTTCTTGTCTGAAGTGAGGAACGTCTGACAAGTAAGGAAGATGCCGCTGCGGCGGGGAAGGACGAGGGTAGGTGTCTGGCAGCCCTGCAGATCCGTGTCAGATGCTGTCTGTGGCTGCGGACGGGCCGGGGCCTCGGAGGCAGGAGCGGCTGAGGGTGCGGAGAGTTCTGCTCTCTCAACCTTTTAGCAAATTTGCTTTTTCAGTGGACTTTTTCCCTCATCTTGAGCTTCGCCAGCAGGAACTGCCCTCTCTCTGTCCTGTGCTCGAATGCAGCGTGTTAAAAGTACTGACAAAAGTGTTTATGGATGACTTATTCAACCTCTCTGAGGACGTGGGGCTGCGGCAGGGCTGGGGGTACGGGCGTCCCTGGGCTGAGCTGTGCTCCCTGAGCCGAGGCCACGGAGCTCCGGCTCCTCCCGGCCTTCGGGAAAGCCACGGCGGGGGATTTACCTCCTCGACAGCTGCGGGATTCCTACTCCTAACCCAGGTTGGGTTTTATGAATGTTATTTCTTACTTTGTTAGTGGCTTTGTCTACAGAGTCAATACGGAGACCGAGTCAATATTATCACAGTGGGGTCCTGTTGTTCAGTTTTTTTTCATCTTCCTCTCTCTCTCCAGTTACAACATCTGTACAAATCTCTCCCTGCAATGGAAAAATGTCATTCCTTTGGCTCACGCCTCTGGTTCCGGATAGGTAACTCCTCGCCCTTTGACTTACGTTATCAACCATCAACCACTTGCGTCACCTTGGGAAAAGGTAAAGACCCAAGTCCAGCCCGGCAGCGCTGCTGCGATAAGCTGCAGGACGCCCGGTTCCGGCAGCGGGGAGGCGAGTCCTGGCTTGGAACGGGGCCACCGGGAACCTCCTTGGGCAAACGCCGGCCCAGCGGGACGTGCGTGGTGACTCCCCACAGCGAGATTCACTTTCCTTTTCCCCAAAGTGACGCAATTGCCAGTGACCCGAGGTGTAAATTGTAACCTGCGCATTTTTCTTGTTGGTTTTTCTTGTTTTCCCAACTCCCTGCATGACCCAGGCAATAACTGAGTGTATTTTTAAATCCTGCGGCGTGGGGCAGGATCCCATAGTTAAGCCCTCATGCTGAGCTGCCTCTCCAGCTGGCTTTTTACCAAAGGAAAACCAGGTTTAAAAGCAGGTTTGTTCAACTCAAATAGGATGTTTCGGCAGGAAACTGGGACTGGTTAAACCTGTGCCCATCAGGGCAGCCCTTGGGGTGCCCTTTTAACCAGGGGGGTTTCCTGGAGCTCCTGCCCTTCACCTTCTCTCGCCGGACGAGGGGTTTGTGTCAGACTCTGCTCTGGGGGTGGGCGAGGGTGAAGGAGACTCCGATGCTGGGGTTGCACGAGGCAGACACCTCGATTTCTGAAATGTGGCCCAGTGGAGTGGTGAACGGGGCAGCAGCAGCTTTGCCTTCCTATTTTGGGAGGATTTACTCCTCTGAGATGATGGGGCAACCTGGGGAATGCTGATAGTCCTTAATTCCTTGAATATTTTGCTGTCTGCTGACACAGAGAGTAGCACAGTGGGGGAGAACCCCCCCGAGCCTTTGTGGGTGCCTTCCCCTTTGGTGGGACGGGCTGCGGAGGGTGAGAGTCGGGGTCTGAGGTCTCTGGCTTGCGGGGATCGCCCTCCTATCCTCACGGCCGTGCTTCCAGCCACCTCCAGCCCCACGGAAAACTGGCCCCCGAGCCCTTGGCAAACAGGTTGTGCCCACAGACACCGTCTCACAGGCACCACTGAGAGCGTCCCTTCAAGGGGCTGGGTCGTCACCGACATTAATTCAGCATTAATTCGTCTTTGGCAGGTTTATCCGCTCCCCCTTTTCCTTCCTTCTGCACTTCTTAAATTGCCCTTTCTTAGCACCCAGCAGCCGCGCTCTCCGCACCCCGGGATCCCGGGACAGAGCCGTCGGGAAGGGCAGGATCCAGCAGAAGGAAGCGCCTTGGTTTGAGGAGGAGCCGTGGGGTTGGCTCCCAGCCTCTCGTCACGGGCAAAGCCACTTGACCTCTGTTCCTCAGCCAGCCCAACTGTAAAATTGGGTAAAGGACTCCAGCTGAGCTCTGCTGAGTAAATTAAATTACGGAGAGACGCCGGCTACAATCTGTGCCGAGGTGCGTGCGCGCGCGCCTGCAGCCTGGCGGAAAAAAGCCCCCCAAAAAACCCTCATATAAAAGCGGGTGTTGGCCCCGCGGGAGCTGGGTGTGCGTCTGTGTGTCCAGGGAGGAGGTGCTGGTGTGGCACAACCCCAGTCCTGCGGCCACGGGGCTGTTCCTGCGCTCGAATTAATCCTTACGGCCGTTTTTAGACCCGTTTCTCCCCGAGCTCTGGGGAGGGGGGGTTCCGGGCAGGAGGGAGCCGGGATGGAGGGGGGGATCTCCCCCTTCCCCTGCCCCTCGGTGGGGCAGAGCCGGGCTGTGGCGCTCCGGGGACGGCTGGGAAAAGGGGGTGAAGTCTCATTAGCGCAGCTTTTGACACCCGTGGTTGTGTTTGCGCGGTCGGGCTGGGAGTGCCTGACCTGGATCAGGCCCCTGCTGTGCTCCGAGCAGAAACAATTCCTGCCCTGAAAAGGCAGATGGACAGAGCGATAAATCAACAGAAGAAGCCAAATGTCAAAGCTGCTGTTCGGAGGGAATTGTTTAAATTGATCTTGCCTCAGCCCTCCCTGACACGCAGAGGAGCGGGAGCGCCGGTCGGAGTTTGCATTTCAGATGCTCTGTGGTTTCCCCTTTCAGCCGGTGGCTAAAATAAATATTCTTCCCGTTTTCGAGCAAACCTTTCTCACTTAAAAAAAAAAAAAAAAAAAAAGAAAAAAAATAATAGGCGTGTGGTCGGCAGCGAGGGGCTGACCCTGCCCCTGCCCCGTTTCTCCGAGCGGCGGTTGGTGTCTGTGCCGGGGGCGTCGCGCGGCGAGCACGTGAGAGGAAGGCTCGGCTTTTCCATTTGGAAACGAGGAACCCAAATGAACCCAATTAATAGGTTTGGGTGGCGAATGCGGTCGAGGCGCCGGCGGCAGCAGCCGAGGGGACGGGGCTGGAGACGTCGGGGGCGTCGCTTCCAGGGAAGCACAAAAGCAGTGTTTTTCAGAGGGAGGTTGTCTGCAAAGCTCTGGTGAAAAACCAGAGCCGTGACCAGTACGTGCCCCTGTCTGTAATGGGAGGACTGGTGTTTCCCCTCCTGCTTCCACCATAGCTCAGTGTGCACGTCTCTGGGGTGAGAGCCTGGAGCAGCGGCTATGGGAAGGCTCCTGGGGTGCTCTGCCCTCCCCTGGGGTGCTCTGCCTTCCCAGAATTTGCTCAAAAAACCTGGATTTGGTAAATTTGGCCCAGCCGTAGCTGTGTGGTTCCGCTGGCGTAAAGGCTGCCGCCGTGACACCTGGGGGAATTGCGGTCTCATGGCAACAGACACCCTCTGTGGAGGCTCCTGGCGAGTGGGGCTCCTTCACCGTGACCCACTGGGGTGTTCCCTCGGTGGCCAGAACACCCCCAGACCGTAGGAGACACCTTGGCTCATGGGCCCGTGTGGCTGCGGGTGAGGCGGTGACAGGCAGGAGGGTGTCCCTTCATGGGGAAGGGAGCCCCGCTCTCGGGGGGGCAGCCCTGTGGGGGGCAGCGGGGTTCACACCTCCCAGAGCCCCAGAATCCAGGGGTTTGGGTCAGCGGGACAATTTTCTTGGCTTAAATAAGCTACTGAGGGCATCAGAGCCACACGTGGCACCTGAGGGGCTGCCGGGACGCCTGGCATCGTGCTCCTGCCCCTCGTCCTGTCCCCCCCTCCTTCCTCCTGTGTTTTGAGTGACTCTTTCAAAAGAAAACGTCATTTTCTCAGTGATAAAGTCCAGCCGGGTGCCGTGTGTCCCCCCCCGGCCGCAGCCACCGCTCCCTTCTCCCCTTGCCCAGGTGGCTCCGGCTGTACCGGGGTAAGGTGACCGTGTCCCCGGCGGGTTGGGGACACCAGGCTGTGCTCCAGCCGGACGCCGGCAGGTTGGGGACACCGCTCCCAGAACAAAAGCCGAGCTGGGAGCGCGGTGCCGCGGGCTCCTGCCGCCATCTGCCGGCGTCTCCCCGCGGCCGACAAACCCCCGCGGCCTCTGTTTGCCAGATTTCATCCTCCTCTTTGTTTCTTACTAAATCTCTTCCCTTTTCCTGTTTGTTTTTTTGTTTGTTTGTTTCTTTTTTTTTTTTTTCCCCCCCTCCCCAGCCTTATGGATCGCGAGGTGGCGTTGCTGGCCGAGATGGACAAAGTGAAAGCAGAAGCGAGTAAGGCTCTCGTCTTTCTACGAGCCCCAGGAGCTGTGGGGGCCCCTGCGCCCGTGGGACACGGCCCCCACCCCGGGAGGAGGGTCTGATTCACCTCCCGCTGGTCCCAAACCCGCGGCTCTGCACC
>QJSC01003972.1:0-19496 GCA_003697955.1 Calidris pygmaea
CTGATCCAGAGTGCCCCCCCCATCTCTCCTGGAGCCCCTTGAGGGACTGGAAGGGGCTCTAAGGTCTTCCCAGAGCCTTCTCTTCTCCAGGCTGAACCCCCCCAACTCTCTCAGCCCCCCCTCCCAGCAGAGATGCTCCATCCCTCTGATCATCTTCGTGACCCTCCCCTGGACCTGTTCCAACAGCTCCGTGTCCTTCTTGTGTTGAGGACCCCAAAGCTGGACACAGAGCTCCAGGTGGGGGTCTCACCAGAGGAGAGCAGAGGGGTAGAATCCCCCCCACCTCGCCCTGGTGGCCACGCTTCTCTTGATGCAGCCCAGGATGGGGTTGGCTTTCTGGGCTCCTAGCGCGCGTTGCCGGCTCCTGTGGAGCTTCTCATCTACACGGGCTCGTAGCTTTAGGGGAAGGTCCAGAGGAGCGTGGGGACAGCTCGCTGCGAGCTCCGCGCCGTGCCCTTGCTGAGGGATCTCAGCAGCATCCGGGGCTGCTCGAAAACCAAATGGCCTTGGCCCCGCAGCGTCCCGGCTGGGAACGCGACAGGGTTTCTGCAAACAGGGTTCAGCAAACCGTCCCGCAGTTTGCTGGAGACATTGGATCACTCCATGCTTTTTTGTGGGTTTTTTTGGAGTCAGTTTTAGCATCTGGTTTACTTTAATATTGACTTTTTTGTTCTAAAGGCATCTCTCCCTGCGAGGAAGCTCGGGTGCACGTTAGCCTCCGGTAAAGCACCCGCAGGTGTTGTCTCTAAAAGGCCCCATCCCTCTTGCTCTCCGGGAGTTTTCTCTCCTGGTGCAGCGTTTGGTGCAAAGGCTGGAGCTCTCGGCAGAGGTGACATGGGAATTAGCTGTTGAAGTCGTCATGTGAAGCTGAGAAGACACATTAATAGGAAGTCGGGGGCGCGGGAGGAAAGGAGAAGCGGTGTCACAAGATGGAAAGGCTTCTTAACTGTAAGACATGTCATTAACATGCAAACGGGTGCTAATGAGGAGCTTGTGATTTGAGTCGAAGAGATTGAAAACCGAAAAGGTGGAAAGGAGTGACAACTGGGCAGGGGGTGACAGCGAGGAGGGGTGACGCTGGGACTTCGCGGGGGCTGCTGTGGCCGATGCTGGGGGTGGGACACGTCCCTCCGGGCGGGTCCTGGCCCTGTTTTGGTGCCCGGTGTCCCATTGGCACTGGGCTGCTCTCAGGATTTCACCAGTTGCCTGCCCTGCACTGGGATTTATGGGGCTCGCTGCCGGTGGTGTCACCTCTTGTCCCTGCAGCCCCTCTCGCCTCTCTCTCCATCCTCAAAACAGGAGGTCTCACCAGCAAAAAGACACTAAATCTTTCCTCGGAGCCTCCAGACACCCCCCCAAACCTTTTTTTATTATTTATTTTTTGAACCAGAAAAGCCCTGGGGGGTGCCCGGTGCGGGTGTCCCTTCGTGCTGCGTTACTGTCACCCGGGGTGTCCCCCTGGGGCAGCCTGTGCCGCTGGCGCTTCCCCGGCCTTGGTGGTGGCTGTCGGAGCTCCACGCCGCTCCAGAGCCCCCGAAAGCCGCTCGGCAGCCGGTGCGGCGCGGGCTGCGGAGGATGGCTGAATGCATAATACAACACCGGGGCGCTCAATAATTTATCTGTCACCCAGAAAGAGGAAAAAAAAAAAAAGAAAAGAAAAAAAAAAAGAAGGCGCATTTCTACATGCTCAGCTCCAGCCCCTGCTCTTTCTGCTCGGAGCTTTCTCCTGCAACTCCCAGGGTAGGGGTGGGGGGACACTCATCTGGGCTTCAAATATTTTTGCCAAAAAAATATTTGCTCCCAGGGTGCTCTGAAGGGAAAGCCTTTATCGATGGTTCTTCCCCAAAAGTTCCTTATTGGCGGTTGGTTTGGGATGCACGTGCTTCCCAAGCGGTGTTAAACCTCTCCGGGAGAGGAAGGTATTTAAGGAGCGGGGGGGTTTGGGCTGGCTGGGCTGCACCAGGGCTCGTGCCGTGTCCCCCCCCTGCTGCTCTGCCAGTGTCCCCCCCTGCTCTGCCATGTCCCCGGCACCGCAGCGCGGCCCCGGCTGTGCCTCGGCGTCGGGGGAGCGGGGCCGGGGAATCTCTCAGGGTGATTTTAAAGCGCTGTGAAAGTTGCGGGGGGCTGCCTAAGTGCAAAGTGGTGTTTGAGGGAAGGAGGCGACGACACGCTGCCGGAGAGGAGGAGGCAGCCCCTGCGTGAGCCGATTTATTATTTAGCGCTCACAGATGTCTTGAACTTTTTTTTTTTTCTCAGTTTGAGGACGGGCCCCTCGCTCGGAGCAGCGAAGGGCCGTGGTCGTTGCGGCTGATCCAAAGTGACAAGGCTTCCAGCTCCTTCCGAAGCGCCTCCGAGAGAGACTAACGGGGACTTGACAGGAGTCCAGCTTTGTTCCCTTCCCAGCCCTGCCGCTCCCCAGGGGCTGGGATGCGGGAGCTGCTGGTGCAGGGACCCAAAACTGCCCCAAATCAGGCTGTGCTCGGCTCTTGGCGTTGCCCCATCGTAAGGTGGGGCTCGGCAGCACCCCAGCTTTGCGTGCCCCATGGATTTGCCCCTTCCCACGGGTCTGGGCACAGTCTCAGGGCTTTTTTTTCCCTCACTCAGCCGTGGCGTGGCTGCAGCTGCCTGGTTGTTGGGGGTGAGATCTGCTGTAAACGAATCGAACCCCGCTCAGCTCCTGGAGGCTGCAGGACCGCCGGGGCAGCAGCTAACGCTGCAAAGAGTCTGGGTGGTTTTTTGGAGGCAAAACGTCCTTGAGCGGGAGCGTTTTGCAGAGGAGGAGTTCGGAGCTGTGCTTTGCCGTGGGTGACTGGGAGGTGGCAGAGCCGGGGACTGACAGATCCCTGGCCTGACCTGTTTTGGCATCCTCTTTCCTTGTTTGTCTCCAGCGTGTGCTTAGTCGCACGGGCCATTAGCACAGTGGCCTCCTTGTGCTGTGCTGACGGAGAGGAAAAAATTTTAATACAATGGTTGGCACGGGCTGCGTGGAAACAGCCTTCAGACCTCGACACCTCGCTCCCGCCGGGGTTATGTGCCCGGCACTGCCAGCCACCGGGCTGGCACAGAGACCAGCGCTTTCCCCTGCGGCTCCGCTGGGCTGGGGTTGGGTGTAAAACCCAACATCTCACCCCTGAAGGGAGCAGGGTCCTCTCTGGGCTGGGTGGGATGGGATCCAAGGGGATAACCGCCTCCCGAGGCTTTGCTCTTTGCCTCCAGCAAAACGTTGAGCCCCTGGGATCTTCGTCTCCCTCCCTGCGGAGGAGGCTGCTGTAGCCCCGGGTGGCTCCGGGATCCCGGGGACCGGTCCCTTTCGGATCACGGGCCTCCACGGAAACACCCTGCGGCCCCTGTTCCTGCTGCCGCGGCATCTCCACGGGGTTTTGCCATCTGCTGCTCTGGCCACAGCCGCCAGCTTGGCTCGCCCTGCTGCCAGCCTGTTCTGGGTGGCTGCCTCCGGGTCCCACTGACACTTGCTGGTGACTCCGTGGACCCCCCCTGAGCCTTTCGCAGCCGGTTCCTCCTTCCCTGCCCTGAGAAAGAGGGAAGGAGGGTCCCTGCCTGTGCTGGCGAACGTGGGGTGCCAGGGTGGGATGGGACAGCCCTGGGTGTCTTCACTTTGGAGAGGGAGGCTCTTTGGCAGCCCAAAAAGCCGGTATTAGCCTTTTTCCCTCAGGAACTGTATAAAACAGAAAGGATCTGGTTTGGTCATAGGAATATTTGCCTTTAGAGAGAGAAGGGGTGTCCAGAGACCTGAGGGTCCCCATGGTGTCTCCCTGCAGGTGACGCACTGGCTTGGCAGATGTTGCCCCAATTGACGTAGGACCCAAGTCGCTTGGGCCGAGGATGAGCAAACCCACAGACCTGCAGCACGACCTGGAACGGAGCCTCCCAGCCATTGCCTCCATCAGCACCTCCTTCTCCCAGAGCCAGGGCTTCTCCCCGTACTACTACGTCTCTCCGGAGAAGAGAAAAGCCATCTCAGATGTGAGGAGGACCTTCTGCCTCTTCGTCACCTTCGACCTGCTCTTCATCTCTTTGTTGTGGATCATCGAATTGAATGTGAGTCGGGGGCAGCAAATCCGTGGGGTCTTTACCCTTGTAAGTTGTGGGTTGTTTTTTTTAAACTCGGTTCCCTCCGCCGTTGATTGCGCTGCTTCAGAAGTCTTGGGCCAAGTCTTTGTTTGCTCTTCCCAGCGCTTCTGCTGATCTGCGCTGGCCGAGGAGCCGCCGTGCAGTCGCTCTGAGCTAAAGTCCAGCTCGTTTCCTGCCGCCGGGCTCTGTTGTGGCCGCCCAGGGTCGTTAATACCGTAGCCTGTAATGCTCCCCGTTGTGGAGTAACGAGACCTGGGGCCCGTGGAATGTCTCTCGTGGAATGTCTCTCCTGCTCCCCTCACCTGGCATGAAGCTCCTCGCTGGGTTTGCCCGGCAGCCCCCAGCTTCACTGCCCTGTTGTTCTCAGAGGAGGATGTGCAGACCCTCCCCTGGCCCTCCCAGCTGTTGGGCAGAGACAAAAGGGGCTTTGAGCTTTGGTCCCAACGTTCTGCTACTGATCTCAGCTTCTGAAAGCGGGAGGTGCTGCTCCGTGGCACGGGGGAACCCGCAAAGGGGAACACGAGGGTTTCGGTGCCCTCCGAAGCGGCTGTCGCAGGTTGCTGTGTGTTTGCTCAGTGCCTCGGCTGTTGCAATGCCCAGGGAAAATCTAGTTTATTTCCCTCAATCCCGTCAGGTCAAAGTTACTCCCCGAGCTGTATTTTGTTTATCTTTCCTGAACTGGTCCCAACTGGTTTGGGCCATGCTGGGGGTGGGTTTCGGGTACCTGAGCGGGGCGGCGAGATGAACAGATAGACCCCAGCGCTTCTGCCGCCCGGTGTCTGGCCTTTATTTATCAGCACTGGATCCTGCGCTCACTTAACGGCTCTTATCTCTGCCCTCTTTATCTCCTGGGTGTCTGCACTTAACAGATTGTCTCCGCCAGCAGCTCCCTCCCCCTGCCTGTGCTGTGTCCAGAGCCTGAAGAGACCCCTCTGTGTGTGTGTCCCCACCCCTGAATAGGAAAAACCATCTCTCAGCCAGCATTCCAGTGATGCCGACGGTGTCCTGCACGTCCCGGCTTGGACCCCGGCCTCCAACTCTTGTCCCTGTTCCCTGGGCTCTTTGGAGAAGTGCTGTCTACAAATCAAAAAACAAATAAATATACCCAGCCTCAGGGAATTAATCTGCCAGCACGGTCACCAGGGTGATTCTGAGCACAGGTCTCGCAGGTAGCCATTAATGAGTGACTAACTGCTGATATTTGGGCCCCGAGCCGAGATGCTGCATATTTAAAGCTATTAGGACAGCTTATTTTCCTAGTTATGAAGAGCAGCGATTTTTATATCATGACTAATGCTTTTTTTATCAAACGGTTTCCTTCGCTGCGAGATAAGCCCAGCAAATTGGCCCCTCGTTAAATGTCTGTTGCCTGCAAACTGTAACCCTCCCAGCTCGCTGCTCTCCGAGAGATGCCTCGGAGACGGTTCTTCCTTCTTCATGGCCCTGGCCTGTATTTAAACCGAAAAAACCCTCCCGGAAATCAGAATCCAAAGCTTTTCTGGTGTCTCCTTCCTCCTGCAGCATCTCGTAGAGGGGAAGAGGCTTTCGGAGGCGGCTCAGCAAAGCCGGCTGGCAGGAGTCCCGCCGCCGCGGATCAGATAAAGCAATAGTGCAGAACTGCTTTGCCTCCCCCTTCCCTGAATATTAAGCACCGGCCCTGACCTAGAGGGACCGCTTCCCGATGGCTGCCTCTTCTGTCCTTGGACTGCCTGACAAGAGGGTGCCAGGACGTCAGGCTGCCAAGAACTGGCCTGAGATCCACCAACTTGTTTCTCACAGATCATCAAACAGCTGTCAGCCTGCACCCGCGTCCAGGCCAGCTGGGCTGCGTTCAAACCAATAGCCTAAAGGTGAAGCATTTGTTCCAGTTACCTGAGCCATCCGCTTTCTCATAAACAGCCATTCGGGGCTCCTGAGAAACAAAGATTTATGCTGTCAAAAGCACCGGGGCCTGTCGGACCCCAGATTTTCTCGGGGTGAGGCAAGGGAGGTCTTTCCGTGAGCTTTTTTTCCACGCGATATCCCAGAAAGCTGGTTTGCCTCTTTCAGATTTCCTCGCAGCCTCTCTGTGCGCGTCCCTCCTCCTCCTCCTCTCCTTCCTCTCCTCCTCTCCTTCCTCTCCTCCTCTCCTTCCTCTCCTCCTCTCCTTCCTCTCCCCCTTCCCCAGTGCGTTTGAACCTGCCGCTTGCCTTCCTGGCTCAGACGTCCTGGAGGGCAGCTCTGCATCGCTGCGAGCCGTGGGGAGCCAGCTGGTCTGCAGGGAAGGAAGGAGAGGGGACCCCTGGGTGCTTTGCACACCAAGGATGATGGCAGCTTAAATTCCGCCACTTCCATCACAAGATGATTCAAGGATTGGAGCATCTCCCTTATGAAGAAAGACTGAGAGAGCTGGGACCCTTTAGTCTGGAGAAGAGAAGGCTGAGGGGAGACCTTATTAATGCTTACAAGTATCTCAAGGGTGGGTTGAAGGAGGAGGGAGCCAGACTCTTGTCAGCGGTTCCCAGTGAGAGGACGAGGGGCAACGGGCACAAGTTGGAACATAAGAGGTTCCACTCAAATATGAGGAAAAACTTCTTCACAGTGAGGGTGCCAGAGCCCTGGAACAGGCTGCCCAGGGAGGGTGTGGAGTCCCCTTCTTTGGAGATTTTCAAGACCCGCCTGGATGCTCCTGAGTAACATGCTCTGACAAGCTCTAGGCAATCCTGCTTCAGCAGGGGAGTTGGACTAGATGATCTCTCTGGTCCCTTCCAACTCTAAAAACTCAGTGAAATTCAGTGAAAATTCCCTGCGTGACCCCTGAGAGCCCTCACAGGGAGATGTTTGGATTGTCCAGCTGTGGGAGATGCTTTGCTGGGCCATTACTGAAGGTGCTAAAGAAGCAGTTTCCTGTTCTTTTTAATTTTTTCACTTTTTGGTTTTTTTTCTGCATCTCCTCCCATACAGCTGAAGTCTGTCACCTGAAGCCACGCGTGGCAACGGTGAGCACGAGTGGGAGGGGGTGTCCGGCCAAGCTTTGCGGCCGTGAGAGTTGTGCCGAGCAGGTTTTCAGCGTTAGAAAAGCCCCACGTAGGAGTGTTTAATGTGCCCCCGTGCTGCTCCGGCTCCGGCTGCCCGACCTCGCGCTCCTCGCTGGGAAACCCAGGGTGAAACGGGCTGTCGCATCCTCCCGTGGTCCTGCCTTGGCAGAGGAGTCCACAGCAGACGTTTGTATGCCCGATGCATAACCTGACCCGGCGGTAACCCCCGGTCACCGCTCGGCCGGGTTATTTCTACCATTAGTTTCTTATCAGTGCACTCAATAGCTTTTTGCTTTCCTCTCTCCCCTTCAGACCAAGGATGGCATTCAGAAGAACCTGAGGAATGAAATCATCGAGTACAAATTTAAGTCCTCTTTCTTCGATATATTTGTGAGTATCCCAGAGCGCCCCAGGTGAGGAAACGGCTTCGGAGCTCGGGGTGACGAGGCCGAAGGATGGGCAGGGAGGGTCTGCATGCCCGGGGGGGTGTCCTGGGGGTTCCTTGCCCCTCTTCTGGCTGAGGGAAATCAGGCAGGTCACAGCCTGTCCTGTGGCAGCCTTGACCCCATCTGTCTGGGTGGCGATGTCCTCGGGAGCTGGCCCCGTCTCTGTGTCCTCCCAGCACCTGGCAGAGGGACAAGGGCAGTGATTAGTGTCGATGGCTTTTTGTTTTTAAAGGTCTTGGCTTTCTTTCGGTTTTTTGTGTTGCTGCTGGCCTATGCCATCGTAAAGCTGCGCCACTGGTGGGTCATAGCGGTAAGAAGGCCATTTCTGCTTTCCTGTTTTTAGTTTTTTTGCTCTCTCCTCCTGGAGTTTGCAGGGATCTGAGCTACGTAAATTTATTTTTCAGGTCACTACATTGGTATCCAGCGCCTTCCTGATTGTGAAGGTCATCCTCTCCGAGGTTGGTTTCCTTGGGCTCGCAGGGGATTGCTTTGTGATTACTTGATGCTGATGTTTTCCCCTTTGTGTAAACTCCCCGTGGTTTCTGCTTTCTTCCCTCCCCGCAGCTTCTGACCAAAGGGGCTTTCGGCTATTTACTTCCCATCGTCTCGTTTGTCATTGCCTGGCTGGAGACTTGGTTCCTTGATTTTAAAGTCCTAACTCAGGAAGCAAAAGAGGAACGCTGTGAGTATTTCGCTCCCCTCTGGGAGGAGTTGGCAGCCGAGAGCACCGGGCCTGGGGTTTCTGCTGCTTTGGCAGCACCTTGACAGATATGACATTTATGGAGAAGTGATCTCCAGGCTGGCTGTGACGGTGTGTGCCTGACTCAATTCTGTTATGGTATATAAGTCCCTTCAGGGGAAGAAAATACCAGATTATAAAAAGCATCTTTTAATTGGGTGGAGAAAAAACGTGCCAGATTCTCCAATGTCTGGATCCTGAAGCCAGACACGTTGGGAAGGGAGCTCACCTCCGCGTCGCAGAAAATGTTTTGAAACAGTGGGAGGGATGCCAGGCGGACTCTTGGACTCTCCGTCCCTGGGTATCTGTCCCCGGATCGGGGCTGGGGACCTTTCAGAGAGGATTGCTTCACTCCCAAACGCCTTGCAGGGGCGCGGCGTGTGAGTTATGGGGTGTGAAATTTTCCAGCCCCTGCTCGTTGAGGTCAGACTCAACGGAGAGTGGGTCTGACCTAATGCTTCACGAATTACCCCGCGGTGCTGGGCACCTGGAACTTCCCGGGGTCCCTTCCAGGGAGCGGGTGCTCGGCCTGGCCTGGCACGTCTGCCCCTTCCTAAGGTGGCAAAAGGAGTTTTGTTGCTCTCCCGGGCTTCGCTGACGTAAGAGGACTTGGGAAATGGCACGTAAATGAAGGAGGATTTGTCAAGCGGGGCTCGATCCGAAATGCACTGAGTGACTGGAAAACACCAGAGGATGTTTGGGTCTTGCAAGGAGGCTTTAAGATGAAAAATGATCAAGTGTTTAATGCCTCTATTGGATTAGGCTCAGGTTCCAAATTGCTTCCAGGGGAAGCTCTTATTTAATTAGATGCTTAATCGCCTTTGGATTTGACAGGCAAAAGAGCCCATTGATCTCCATGCAGATAAAATGTCTCAAACAAAAGATGAGGCAATAGGAGCTGAAAAGCTTGTGGGCTGGCTGGTGTCGGCGCGAAAAGACCAGCTGTGTCTGGGAGAAAGTGGCTGGGAGGGTTGGTTGAGTTAAGGATGGATGTTGGGGGGGGTTCTGGGACCCCTCGGTATCGAAGCGTTGGACTCCGTGTGTGTAAAACCTGGTGCTTTGGTTGGCAGGGTACCTGGCAGCCCAGGCTGCAGCCTCCCGTGGGCCCCTGCTGTACCCCAGAGCCCTTTCCGAGGGGCAGTTCTACTCCCCGCCGGAGTCCTTCGCAGGTAAGACGTGCTCCTCCTCCTCCTCCTCCTCCTTCTCCTCCTCCTCCTCCCCTTCTGCCCTCACCTCGCTGCCTCGTTTCCCCACCTTGTTCCCTTCTCAGCATTCCTCCTGGGTCTCCTCACCTCTGTAATCGCCTCCTCCCCGAGCTCTTGTCTCGTTATCCCAGCCCCTGGCAGCGGTGGGTGGCGGAGCCTCCAAGAACTGACGCTGCAAAACCAGGCTCCCCTCTCCTCGCCCTGCGCCTGGGCGAGGTGGTGGCGGGGGGGGGACATGGCCATGCTGTCCCCGTGCCATCTGCAGAGCATCGTCAAGCTCTGCCCCACGTGCTTGGCTTCAGCTCTGTGGGAAACGGGAGCCTTTTGTGGTCTTGGGATTAAACGCGGTGGCTGAAGTACTCCAAAAATGCTGCCCTGAGGATGAGGGCATGGCGAGGGAGGGGGGGGAGGAGGGGGAGGATAAGAGCTGGCATCACGCCACCAGACTGTGACACCGCTTCGTGCCGGCTCCGGAGACCTCCCCTGCTCTGGAGAGCGAGGAGATGTCAACCGGAGCAGTTGTTGTCCGGGTGTAGCTGACACTCGCTCCGTGCTCAGCCTTCCGGAGAACCGGGCAGCGCCTGGCAGCCGGCGGCAGAGCTGGGGTTGTCCCCACCGACAGCCCTTCCCAGCAGACGTGGGGATCGGACACCGTCTGTCCCAGGGAGATTCTACAAGCGGGGTCTTCATCAGCTCTGTGTTAATTGTGTGCTTCCCCCCCCCACCCCGTCCAGGGTCGGACAATGAGTCGGATGAGGAAGGTGCGGGGAGGAAGGCGCTGACAGCTCAGGTAAATAGGGGCAGCGTGGCCTGAGGTCGGCCATCCCTGCCCTGTCAGGTTGATCCAGGGCCATGGGAGGCTCCAACAATCCTGCAGCCCCATCAGGACACCCAGAGGCTGCTGTCCCTCCTGTCACAGCCCTCTGTTCTGGGGACATTCGGAGCTCTCCCTGCCCCTCGGCACCAGGATGTGCCCTGGGACTGGTGGCATCGTGGCCACAGCAGGAGGGGCTCCTTGGGGTAACACCCGACATGAACCCCCTTCCCCGGGGCTGGGCTCTGCCTCCTGCCTGTCCTTCCTTCCCCATCCCTCTTCGGTCCCTGATTACGTGGGGACACACCAAGAGGGGCATCACCTCAAACCATCCCCGCTGAGCTGGGGCTCCCGGGGTGGCCCTTCGCCTTCCCGAATCCTGGGACCGGCCACAGGCTCCTTCCTGCTCCTTTCCAAGCCGTTCTGCTGCCGGTCAGCCCCGGTTCTGGCACCTCTGCAGAAGGAAGCCCTGGGCATCTCACAGCCCTTTGCCTGCTGGAAACCCTTCCGTTGGGGCGGGAGGCTCGCTGGTGGACACAGCTGGTGTGTGGATACCAGCCAGGGCGGGGAGCGTGACTTCGAGCTCCAAAATGAGGCCTCTGTGACCCAAATTGAGGGATTTCTGCAGTGATGGGAGAGATCCCCTCTCCTTCTGCCAGCCCCGGGGAGGGGGGGGTGAGGGGTGTAGCCAGCCTTGCACCCACACTTTGGGCTTCCTGCAAACCCAGCTGATGAGCTGCTCCCTTCTCTCCTAGGAAAAAGAGTATATCCGACAAGGCAAAGATGCGATGGAGGTTGTGGACCAAATCCTCGCCCAGGAGGAGAACTGGAAGTTCGAGAAAAACAATGCAAGTGTCATCTCTGTGTGCGTGTGTGTGTGTGTGTGTGTGTGTCCCGACCCCACCTGCCGGCAGAAAGCACGGATGGCTTAGCAAAAACGGGAGGAGAAATGAGGCTTTTGAAACCTCCTTGCGACATGAAAAATTAACAAGCGTTACAATTACCTGATTGAATTAGGAATCTATTCCAGTTCAGTTAAATGTAAAATCCCCTCTTATTTAATTAGACGTTTAATTGCCTTCCCGTTTGACAGGAGAGAGCCCATCACCCCTCCCTCTAGACGGCAGGGGCAGGCAGCTCACCTTTGGTAGCCCTTGGGCTACGGGAGGGCCCTGTCGCTGCAGGTTCTGCCCTCGCTCCATGGCAAGGTGCCTTTGAGCATCCTGGGGAGATGGAACCAAACTGGGATCTGGCCTTTCTGCCCAGGAGAGTGTGGGGCAAACTGCTCCTCCCACCCCCAAAGCTCTTTGTGTCCCCCCTTCCCCAGGACAGGGACCTTGTGGGTGCTGGGGCGTAAATCGGAGACGTGTCATCTTTCTGCTGTGGCTTTGCCAAAGGAGTCTGCAAGTCGCACCCCTTGTTTTGGGCAGCACAGAGGCCCCCAAAGCAAAGCGGGGCCCCCCATCTGCCTCTTTCCTCACTGCACTGCTTCATTCCCTGAGCCACAGTCGAGTTTTCTGGAGTATTAGAGCTCCTTTCTCTCCCCAAAGGGTGGAGAGAAAGGGGGCGGTGTCTCTGCCCCCTAAACCCAACCTTGCTTTCTGCTTGTGGGTCCGCAACATGAGTGGGGTGAGAGTCCTGCAAACTGCAGTCTCATCTGGTGTTTAAAATTCCCCTGTCAAGTGATCCATTGTCTGATGCCAAACTAGCTGGGCAGATTGTTTTCTTTATCCGAGGGGGGGGGGGGGGGGAGGATGGATTTAAATAGACTAATCAGAGTTTAACACGGGGCTAACGATGAAAGGTTATCATCTGCCCATCCCTGACCCCTCCGGGGAGTCTCTCCTGGGATGTAGGTAACAACAGCGGCGTTGGCAAAGCCACCCCTTTTCTCTTGCCCCGGCGTCGGTAGCTCGTTACGGAGAGAATTTGACCTTGACGTGGGGTTCGCAGCCCGGCGTGGGGCGGATTCTTTTTCTGTCTCATCGCTGCCGCTACTCGGGATGTTGTTTTGTTTATGGAAATTTGTGCCTGTGCATCCAAAACACACTCGGTGCAGTTCCCATCCTGGGGGTCGCTGCCTGGTGCCCGGGGGGGGACACAAGGGGACACTCGAGGGATGTCACACGAGGCGGGACGGCTCCTGCAGCCCCAGCCTGTGCAGACTTTACCCCAGATAGAAGGGATTTCTTCTCGCTATCGTAAATGTGACTTCCTTATTTCCTGCACAGGACTTCGGTGATGTTGTTTACACTTTTGAAATACCTTTCCATGGCAAGACCTTTATTTTAAAGGTAAGAACCTTCCTGGGTCACTTCCTCAGTGCTGTGGGGTACAGGCAAAAGGTGACTGCTCTCCTCAGAGCCGTGGCTCAGCTTTCAGGCTCTCCCTTGGCCCTGGCAGGGCAGGGCAGGCTGCAAACACACTCTCTTTGCTTGAGACAGATGAACCGCGCTCCTCGCTCTAGGGAATCTCTCCAGGAAAGCCCCTTGGCTGGCAGACAAACTCCCCAGTAAATATGCTCGGGCCCCAGTCTCTGCTGGTGGAAGTGGGAGCAGGTGACTGTAAGACTCGCTTCCAACCCCAGCGTCTAGGACTAATCTGACCAAGGAGGCTAATTGCAACTAATTGCCAGCAAGACCAGGGCTGAGCGTGCGTCTGCTGCCGCCTGGCATTGAGAAGAGCTGCTCGGAAGTGCCTTGCTCTGTGCCCTCTCGCTGGAGTGGTTTGGCTGGAAACCACGCTTTAATGAAGCATTGGTGCTGCGGTGGCTTTTCTTTGTTCCAGTGCATATGTTGCCTCGCTGGCAGGAGCTGCCGATGGAGCAGCTCTGTATTCCCCAGGAAAAAAAAAAAAAATAAAATAGCAAAGCTGGATGGTCCCACTTTACTGCATTAACCGTTTGCCTCCAAAGATCCCCCCCGTCCCACGGGGACGTGGAGAAATGAATGTTGTCTGCGCTGGAGCTCAGAAAAGCTTTTCAGCAACTTCCCAAAAGCAAAACTGCTGAGAAAGTGGGGTGAGGGTGGGGGAGAGGAGCCAGCTCTGAGGTCTGTCTGTCTCACCGTGTTACAGACAGACTCTCTGACCTCGGCAGGACCTCGGCAGTTCGACAACTGCTGGGACCCCTGGTCTGCTCTGTCCTCTCTGGCTCCATGTGTCCTTCCAGGCCCCTGGGGACCAGAGCGCTGTGGCAGAAGGGTGACAGCCTTGAGCCAGGCTGACCTCCCCAGTGCCCTCCTCTGTTATCCCAGTTGTTCTTTGGGCTCTGCCTTGGCCTTCCTTAAAAATAACCTTTCCGAAGCGGAGCCGGGGGACCGTCTTAACTGCTCTGGCTCTGTCCTCAGGCTTTCCTACAGTGCTCTGCCGAAACGGTTTACCAGGAGGTTATTCTCCAGCCCGAGAAGATGATCTTGTGGAACAGAACGGTGGCAGCTTGCCAGGTGAGCGCGCCGGACAAAGATGGCTTAATCACAGGAGCTCCTTGGAGCGGGGAGAGTTTGGAGCTTCCCAATCCAACGCCGGCTGTCGGCGGTGCCCGGGCCCTACTGGAGCTTAGCTGGATCCCAGTCGCTCAGGCGTTAAATCTCCGCCGCTCATCCGTACGATCCGAATGCTCTGCGGTCGCCAGCTGCCTGCGTGTGCCCGGCCAAAAGCCCACGAGGTGGGCAAGGAGATGGGCCAGCAGGCTCAGCCCAGCCTGATTTTTTTTTTTTTTTTTTTTTTTTTTTCCTTGGGAGGGTTTGGGTGTTTCACACACCCTTGGTGTGGCGGGGGAGGGGGGGGGTCTGGAGGCAACCCCAAAAAGGCAGAGGGACCAGCGCAGGAGACAAACCTGTGCCCATGCTGCCAACTGGTTCCCCTCGGCCTCAGATCAGCTGCTAAAGACACCCCGTTTGCTGTGAATCCTGCTGCTGTTGTAGGGGAGGGTCGGTATCGCCCAGCTGTTGGCACCTGCAGGCACAGGCTGAGGAAATATATCTCTTCTTTTTTTTTATTTTTTTTTTTTTATTTTCTCTCCCCCCCACCACCCCACCCCATCCCTCCCCAGATCTTGCAGCGGGTTGAAGACAACACGATCGTCTCGTACGACGTGGCAGCTGGGGCCGCGGGCGGTGTCGTTTCCCCAAGGTCAGTTTATTCCCCTCTCTCTGTTCCGTTCTGAGCCCCCACACACCTTCCAAAAACAGGGAGAGAAGCATCTGACCGTGGTGAGAACGCTCTGCCCCGGCTCTGCCCGCTCCTCGCTGGCCGGGAGCTCCCGCTGCCAACGAGGCAGGGCTGGCTGGGGCTGCGGGTAACGCTCCCAAAGGCGAAGAGCCCCTGAATTCTCCTCCAGACGTTCCTGGCAGGAGTCTCGGAGCTCAAAAATCTGTCTCAGTCAGTCAGTCGGTCTCCCTGATAACGGCGCTGCGCTNGTTTTTTTTTTTTTTTTTAACTTTTTTTGCTTAGGGATTTCGTGAACGTGCGGCGGATCGAGAGGAGAAGAGACAGGTACATTTCCTCAGGGATATCGACCACGCACAACCTGAAGCCTCCGCTCTCCAAATATGTCAGGTAAGAGGCAGGTTCTATCAGTATGATTTTTTTTTTTTTTTTTTTTTAGCTGGGATCTGACACGCGCGCTTTGCTTCAGCTCAGGGCGAAGCTGAAGCTTCGTTTCATTTTTAAATGAAAACCCTGCTGTCTTTCTGGCAGCCTTTGCAGGAAGCTGATCTATTTGTGGAAACTAAACCTCGCTTCCCTTGTTCTTCTTCCTTTGTTGAAGAAACTCTCCGTGCCGCTCGCTCGGTGTTGCTCGGGCGTTTCCCAGCTCCCGGGCTCAGGAGGGGAGTGGAGGTGCCGACCAGGAACAGCACAAACCCCAACCCAGTCCGCATCCTGTTTGTGTAACACTTAATTCCCAAACAGGGCCGGCTGCCATTCCTGAGGGGCACTAAACAGCTGACCCTGGCTCCCTTTGAGCCTCTCAAATGCCTTTTGCTCCTCGTAAGCCCGGCACTTGCTGACTTTAAAGGCTGCGGAGGTTGGGAGGTGGTCCCGTGGGGGGAAAGGAGCTGCGTCAGGATGGAACGGCTCCCGAAGCGGCGGCAGGGTCTTTGGGCCTCTCCCTTTCCGAAGGGACAGCTTCTCCCGGCTGCTGATGGATCTCGGCGGGGCTGGTCTCATCAAACAAGGACTCCTTGTTACTGTCTGCGCCGGTGCCTGGGGCCCAGCTGTGCCACTTCGCGCACTGACTTTGTTTTTCCTAATAATCTGGTTAAAGTAATTGACATTTTAACTCAGAGCCGTTACAGCTGCCTCAGTCTATTTAAGAGCTGGGGATTTCAGGGCCCTAGAAAAATCTTTTTTACAAATGTACGCGGCAAAAAATAGCGTGTTTCTGAACAGGGAACCCAAATCTGTATTTGGGCTGCGCGTTGGGAGCGTAGCTCTCGTCTCTGAGACGGATCAGATGGTGCGAGGAAGGATCTGGGGGCTGCAGAGACACAAGGCTCCCCCCGCCGAGCCTGTCCTGACCGCACAGGGCTTCCCTGCCACCCGCTCCTTTGCACCCATTTCCACAGGGTTGTGCCTCGGAAAACCCCCCCCGGTGATGAAGGACCGGGCTGGTGTGGTCCAGAGGCAGAAGATGCTTCTCAGCCTTGGCCCTGTGGCTGCCCTGGCACCGCTGCTGCCAAGGCACCTGTGGGAAACCGGCCTTGCCATGCTCGCTGCTGCGCCCGCAGCCAAAGCAGACCCTTCCCGGGTGCTCTGTGCATCTGCTCTTACCCCCCCTCCCCGGGCTCTAATCCTCGCTGCCAGGCAGAGAAGGGGGGGCTGCTGCTGCCGGAGCCGGCTCAGGGTGGGTGCCGTGCACCCCGGAGCGTTAGGAAATGGTTTCTTCAGCCGGCCCCGGGGCTGACTGTGTGCTCTGGGTTCCCCGCAGGGGCGAGAACGGACCCGGAGGATTCATCGTACTGAAATGTCCCAGCAACCCCAGGGTCTGCACCTTCATTTGGATTCTCAACACGGACCTGAAGGTAAAACGGGTTCCTCGCCGAGGCGGGAGCGCTGCGGCCGTATCCCGTCCCCAGCAGAGCTCACGGCCGCCTGCCGGGGGCCTGCTCTCCCCTCCCAGCCGTTGCCATCCTGCTGGCCCCTTCCGAAAGCGGCTCGATATCGAAGGCTGCCCTGAAGGGACCGGAGTTTTGCTGGGGGAGGTTAAACACTACCTGAAAATCACCTTTTTTTCCCCCCGGCGCGAGGTGGGGAAGCTCTCCCTTACCTGGCTGAGACCTTGCTTGGGGGTTTCACATCTCTGTGTGCAGGATTGGGGGGCGAGAGGAGATTTTTATCCTCTTTGGACCCCGAAAATAGTTGGGGATGTGTGATCTGGCTGCTCCCAGGGACCTGCTGGAGGGGGGATTCACTCACCCCTGCTCCCAGGGACCCCGCTACAACCACGGACCCCTCCTCGGGGGCTGTCCCCGCACCCGGGGAAAGGCGCTTTGCCCCTGTGAGATGACCCGGGTCTGGAGCTGTTTCGCTGTGTTCCAGTCCTCACTGGTGGCCCGGACAAAAGGCAGTGCAGGAAGGGAGCCGGGGTCGGGCGGATGGATGGATGGATGGATGGATGGATGGATGGATGGGGAGGGGAGCAGAACTGGCCCGTTTTCTTCCTCCGCTGAAGGTTGACGTGGTAACGGGGCGCTGCAGCAGCGAGCACAAAGGCTCCATTCATCAGCGCTCTGCTGCAAAGCCCCCCTCCCCTCCCACGTCCCTCCCTCCCTCCCTCCCCGCAAACTCGATCAGCTCCTGCCTTGGGAAACAATTTTGGAAAAGGATTTGCAGAAGCGTTTGCCCGGGCAGCGAGAGCAGGGGCAGAGCAGAGCGTGGCCTCCTGCCCCTTTTTTTTTNAAACCTCCACTTGGTTGTGCAAGATGGGGCTCGGGAAGGAAAGCCGTTCCTTGTGTTTCCCGGGCCGGAGAGCGCTCGCCCACCGCCCGCCCCCGCTGCCGGGAGAAATGCCGGAGCGGCCGAGCTATTAATAAGCCGCTTGTCAATCGCTTCCACCATCTTCCTGAAGGGCCCTGCCCGTGCCCAGACCCCTCTTCTCTCCTGCCTTGCCATTTCCTTTGGCCCTGGAGAAGTATTTATAGCCCATGGCTCATCCCTTCCTGCCACCAAGGGTGAGAATTACACACACGTGTGTCTCTGTGTGTGTGTGTGTTTTTGTGTCCCTGACGCAGCTTCGCCCCGGAGCTCCTTTCAAGGGAAGTGTCTGAAATGGCCCCTGGACCAACGGTCCCACCGTCTCCTGCCCCCCCGTGTCGCAGAGAAAACCTGCTTCAGGGAAAAGTCTGTGCCTGTGCTGCCCCAATCTAAGGGGGGGGTCCTTCTGTGCCTACCAGAACCCCCAAAATAGTCAGTCAGCCGTCCCTGCCTGCACCCAGGACCCTCTCTCTGCCCNTTTTTTTTTTTTTTTTAATGCATCTCACATAATAGAGCGCAGGCCGAGGCGGTTGGGGTTGAGTCGTGCAGGGCTTTTTTAGAGAAATCAAAACGCGTTTCAGTTCCTCCCCCGGAGAAAACTCCTTGAAAGCAGCAGCTCCCCGCTGCGGTGCTCGTGCAGCCCTCGGCGCTGGCGTCCCCACGTCGGGATGGATGGGGGTCAGCCCCACATCCCTCAGCCCTGACACCCCCAACTTGGGATGGGGGTCAGCCCCGCATCCCCTGGGTCAGGATGGGGACCGGTCCCGCATCCTTCATCCCTCATCCCTGGTGGCCCCGGGTCAGGGTGGGGACCAGCCCCGTGTCCCTCAGCCCGGGTTGGCACCCCCTGGGACACAACGTGGAGTGGCCCCACATCCCTCAGCCCAGGCTGATGTCCCCTAGGTTGGGATGGGGACTGGCCCCACATCCCTCAGCCCAGGCTGATGTCCCCTGGGTTGGGATGGGGACTGGCCCCACATCCCTCAGCCCAGGCTGATGTCCCCCAGGTTGGGATGGGGACTGGCCCCACATCCCTCAGCCCAGGCTGATGTCCCCCAGGTTGGGATGGGGACTGGCCCCACATCCTTCAGCCCGGGCTGATGTCCTCCAGGTTGGGATGGGGACCAAGCCCCACATCCTTCAGCCCGGGTTGGTCTGGGGACCAAGCCCTCCATCCCTCAGCCCAGGCTGGCCCCCCAGGGTCCGGATGGGGACCAGCCCCACATCCCTCAGGTCAGGATGGGGTCCAGCCCCCCCATCCCTCAGCCCCCGGCCCTGACTCACGTCTCTCTGCTCTGCTCTCCCCCCAGGGTCGCCNTTTTTTTTTTTTTTTTAATGCATCTCACATAATAGAGCGCAGGCCGAGGCGGTTGGGGTTGAGTCGTGCAGGGCTTTTTTAGAGAAATCAAAACGCGTTTCAGTTCCTCCCCCGGAGAAAACTCCTTGAAAGCGGCAGCTCCCCGCTGCGGTGCTCGTGCAGCCCTCGGCGCTGGCGTCCCCACGTCGGGATGGGGGTCAGCCCCACATCCCTCAGCCCTGACACCCCCAACTTGGGATGGGGGTCAGCCCCGCATCCCCTGGGTCAGGATGGGGACCGGTCCCGCATCCTTCATCCCTCATCCCTGGTGGCCCTGGGTCAGGGTGGGGACCAGCCCCGTGTCCCTCAGCCCGGGTTGGCACCCCCTGGGACACAACGTGGAGTGGCCCCACATCCCTCAGCCCAGGCTGATGTCCCCTGGGTCGGTCTGGGGACCAAGCCCCACATCCCTCAGCCCAGGCTGATGTCCCCTGGGTCAGTCTGGGGACCAAGCCCCACATCCCTCAGCCCAGGCTGATGTCCCCTGGGTTGGGATGGGGACTGGCCCCACATCCCTCAGCCCAGGCTGATGTCCCCCAGGTTGGGATGGGGACTGGCCCCACATCCTTCAGCCCGGGCTGATGTCCTCCAGGTTGGGGTGGGGACCAAGCCCCACATCCTTCAGCCCGGGCTGATGTCCTCCAGGTTGGGGTGGGGACCAAGCCCCACATCCTTCAGCCCGGGTTGGTCTGGGGACCAAGCCCTCCATCCCTCAGCCCAGGCTGGCCCCCCAGGGTCCGGATGGGGACCAGCCCCACATCCCTCAGGTCAGGATGGGGTCCAGCCCCCCCATCCCTCAGCCCCCGGCCCTGACTCACGTCTCTCTGCTCTGCTCTCCCCCCAGGGTCGCC
>QJSC01003978.1:0-19416 GCA_003697955.1 Calidris pygmaea
TATAAATAAATAATGAAATAATGATAATAATAAGAAAAGGGGAAAAAAAAAGAAATAAAAAAAAAATGTATACAGTATATACAAAACCATATCAAGCTCCCAGGATGATGATCATGTCACCAGCAGGCACAGGGGAAAGTCCCAGGCTGGACTCGGTGATGGACAGGAGCCGGATTCCGGATCTGGAGTCAGGAATGCTCGGATTGGGATCAAAGGCAGACGAACAGACAGGATCCTCCTTGGACGTCGGCCATTGCAGGAAGAGAGTTGACACTTTGATCCTTCAGCTTTTATACTGAGCATGATGCAGATGGGATGGAATACCCCTGTTGGTCAGTTTTGGGTCACCTGTCCTGTCCGCTCCTCCCTACAGGTGTAACCCCTCTACGCTTTTCCGCTTCCAACCCTCCAAGGGGGCAAATAACAAATTTGCCTGACCTTGGTTGTTATAGCAATACGTATAAGCAAGGGCCTCTCTGCATACCACTCCTTGGTATAATCAGGTCTTATCACTGTGAGAGTGAACAGTTTCTGAACAATATGCTGTTAATTTCAGAGTTTAGTTAGTCAGAAGAGGCCCAGCTAAAAAAGTAAAATTACTGAACAGAAAATTAGTTCTGTTTTACCTCAAACCAGGACAGTTAGACAATAACGACTATCTGATCCGTCATAATGATTTTATGTGGAGCCCTTTTGGTTACAGAAAGAACATGTAACACGTATGTCCTTTTTAAAAAAAAACGTAGAGTAGTCAACACCATGATTAGAACTTGCCTTAATAAATTTAATTTTCTGTCAGGACAGTTTTATCTTTGCAGACAGTTTTGTCAATGATCAAGATCATGTGAACGTGATGTCTCAGGTACAAGACTGTCGTGGTTTCAGCCGAAATCACTGCAGTCAGACCGACAGATGGCCCTTCCCCCCCCACCAAAAGAGGAGAGGAAGAGATAAGGAGATTCAAAAGTTTAGAATGAACTAAACTACTTTAATGAAGAATTAATATTAAAATGGAAAAAAAAAAAAAAAAGAAAATAATGAAATAGATACAGGATATACAAAACTGTATCAAGCTCCCAGGATGACAGTCCCGTCACCGGCAGGCACTGGGGAAGTCCCAGACTGGACTCAGCAACGGATGGGAACTGAATTCCAGCTCTGGAGTCAGGAACACACAGATTGGGATCAAAAGCAGATGAACAGACAGGGTCCTCTTCGGACATCGGCCATCACAGGAAGAACCTTGACCCTTTGATCCCTCAGCTTTTATACTGAGCATGGGGCAGAAGGGATGGAATACCCCTGTTGGTCAGGTTTGGGTCACCTGTCCTGTCCGTTCCTCCCCACAGATGTGACCCCTCTACGTTTTTTCCGTTTCCGACCCTCTAAGGGGCAAATAACGAAAATTGGCTGACCTTGGTTGTTATAGCAATAAGTATAAGCAAGGGCCTCTCTGCATACCATTCCTTGGCATTTAGCACAAACATTGGTCTTATCACTCTGAGAATGAGCAGTTTTCTCCACAATATGCCATTAATTTCAGAGAGTTAGAGGAGGCCTAGCTAGAATGTAAAATTACAGAACACAAAATTGGTTCGGTTTTACTTCAAACCGGGACATGCGCAGAAAACTTTGAGATTCCACTTTTGTTATTCCTGCTGGTTCCCTGCAATAAGGAAAAATAAATAAAAATGCTTATTTTACAGCATGCCTGTTGCTACACAGGCCAAAGTTAAATGTCTATGATACAAAGCCGATAACAGGACTCCTAAGGGAGCTTCATCAATTGCATGGGAAAAGAAGGCACCAGGTTTCTAAAGCATCTTCTCTGAGTAAAATACTTACTGCAGACAAAGTGCCTGAACAGAATGGAATTTGCATGACTCCCTGACAAAAAAAGCCTCTCTTCCCTCAGGCACTTCAACTCCTGCACAAGGAATTTTGAGTGCTGAGAGAGGTTAAAAAAAGAGGACTGAAGAAGGTGCTATGATATAAATTCGCTAGCTAAAGACACGTGACTGCAGAGCAACTGCATCATGCCTGCACAGCTGAGGATGGGAAAAGAATACCCTAGGTTAGCAGAAATGGGACTTTTTTTTATTATTCCTCTTTTACCCTAGGTCTCCATTGATTCTCCTATTCACAGTCAATTTATTTGGGCAGTACAGAGGTTATTTGCAGAGCCAGCTTTCAGCACAGCCTAATTTTAACTATAAAGCTCATGGCCCAGCAAGGAAGTCCTAAAAAAAACCTTCAGTCCCTCAGTTTTCACAATGGCAGGCCAACACATCAGGGGAACCTCACTTTTGTGCTGGCATTACAGCTACAGCAATGGGATGAAGCCATACACGATAATTCAGGCAGGTCAGGACATGAGGGACCATCTGGTTCAACCCCCACCTGGCCCTTGGTGGTCTGAGGGGCCTATTTGCCATACAGGGATACAACAAGGTGCTCACAAACGATGGGGAAAGAGGCCTTGACCCTTTGGGGGGCTTCCCCTCAGACAAGGGCACAAGCCGAGTGACAAAGCCAGAGCCCCTGGAGCCACCGGCGAGGCCCAGGACAGAGTGGCACCAGCCTGTGCTGAGGGAAGCAGGGCTCCAGGGCCGCCCAGAGAGCCCACACGGCCTCCCCTGTGGGACTCCCATTTCCCCCTGAGGAGCAGCAAGTACCTCCCTCCTCGCCGAGGAGCCCCGGGGCTGGTCCCCTGACCCACAAGAACGGCCGCCGTCCCCTCCCTTCGCCATGATGGGAAGAGCATAAGAAGACATCTACACACCCCACACACCCCCAGCCAAGGACATGGTACTGCCTCTTTCCGCCAGTTTACAACGGGTAGGTGGGCCGGTCCATTCCCTGGCGGGGGAGCCCCCGAGCTCGACAAGCTCCCCTTTCTCTTGAGGCGGATGGTTCTGCCCGCCCGTTCGCGACGGGGGCCGCGGGCAGCCCCACTCGGGCGAGAGGGGAGAGCAGCGCCCCCCCCCCGCCAAGACTAACCTGCCTCCAGCCGGCCCCGCCAGGGCCCTCACGGAGCCGGGGCTGCTCGGCCGAGCGCCGGGGCCCGCCTGACCGCCGGCACGGTAGCCACAGCGGCGGGACGGCGGCGGCGCTCGGCCCTCAGGGACTGGTGCGACCAGCTGGGCTGCGGCGGCGGGCGACAGGCATTGCGGCGGGCAGCCCGCGCGGGCCAAGGAGTGACGGAGGGCGCTCGGCGTCTCAGCGCGAAGTTCGGGAACCGCCATGGACCTCAGGCAGCTCCGGCAGGATGAAGGAGGGGAAGCATGACGGGGAACAGCCGCCTCACGCCGCAGCCGGCGTGGGCACCCCGGCTGGAGCCGCCCAGCGAGGTGTATGTGGAGATTTTGAAGATCAGATGGAATTCTTAAGGACTATGCTTCGCCCGGGACGGTAGCAAGGCCCAGTCAGTGGAGACTCGTCTCTGGCTGTGGTGGCAATGGAGCATGCTCTGCTCATCTACAGGAGAAGCGACCTACAGAAAACATAGGTAGCTGCAATTGGATTTTAAGCGATTGCAGTTAGGATTTTGTAAGAAATGGGGGCACATCAATAAATTAATAGAATCATATTTAGGGCTGGAAGGGACCTTAAAGACCATCTAGTTCCAACCCCCTGCCCTGGGCAGGAACACCTCCCACCGGACCAGGTTACTCAAAGCCCCATCCAGCCTGGCCTTGAACCCCTCCAGGGATGGGGCAGCCACAGCTTCTCTGGGCAACCTGTTCCAGTGCCTCATCACCCCCACAGGAAAGAATTTCTTCCTGATATCTCATCTAAATCTCCTCTCTTCCAGCTTGAAGCCGTAACATAAATTGGTATGACATCCATTCACAGTTTTATTGTGTGAAGGTACATCAAAAAATCCAAGGTACATAAGAGAGTACAATTCCAAATTCATAACATTGCAACCTAAGGTGAGATGTCAAGGATAATTAAAGTGAGTTGGAGATTCACTTGCATATAATCCCATTACCTTCCTACTTTTCCCTTCGCCTGTCCCTACGCTCTTCAAAACAAAACCTTTAACAGTACAGGTACACAGAGTTGATCCCTTATTCCTATCTGTATTTGTACTAAAGACTCAGTGAAGTGTCACACAGGCTCCATTTTCCCCACACAGCCAGCCACAACTGGTACCACCACACTGCAATCCACTGCTGTGAAAGCATCTTCTGTTTGCAAATCCTTACTAGAACCAATTATTCTACACTGGAAAGTCTTAGTCCTCATGCTGAACTGTAAAATGTGCTGGTTATTGTAATTTCTGTGCCAGGTATGACGATGCTCTTCATGGTTTGAAGTGACTGCTGGATCACATGCAGAGCTCTCTGCCAGTTGGAAACTTTCCTACACATTCCCCTTTACTGAAGAACCCAACCCCCTGCCAGGTTTGAGGTGCTTTCACCTTGTTTGAACTTATTCACGGCAGAACTACTCAAAGCCACACAAGGAGGCAGTGACAGTGCAGTTTTTCTCTGGCTTTTTCTCTCTGCGCTCCTTTCTCTGCCTGTCTGCCATCTACCCTTGCCCTCATCCCTGCTCATTACCTGGGAGACCTGAATCTTCAGCTGCTGCCCCACTTTGAATCACTATTTTGCATCTGGCAGGTAAAACACATCCCAGTTCTGCCGCAAATGCTGCGTAGAACCGCTCCTCCTTTTTACTGCACTTGCCTAATTGATTTTGAAGGGATCTCCCCACGTGCTGCACACAATGCATCGAAACTTCAGCCTTTTGGAACGGTCAGGAAAGTGGGGAAAATCACTTTTTGCCGATTTATAAAGCTGCTGCTTGTAATCTTTAGTACTGCCTTTTATTTAAGTAAGAACTAGTGTTTTAACAGTCATTACAGATGATATACTTTGTGCTTCAAACCATTCAGTATTCTGAGACAATAGAAACATCGACCACTGTTTTTTTGTAAAATTTTGGCAAAAATACAAGAAGGCCTGCACACCTTCCATGTTTTATCTGTTCCACACACATACTGTCCGGTTTCCATGAAAGATATATCATAGAATCACAGAATGGTTAGAGTTGGAAGGGACCTTAGAGATCATCCAGTTCCAATACCCCTGCCATGAGCAGGGACACCTCCCACCAGACCAGGTTGCTCAAAGCCCCATCCAGCCTGGCCTTGAACACTTCCAGGGATGGGGCAGCCACGACTTCCCTGGGCAACCTGTTCCAGTGCCTCACCACCCTCACAGCAAAGAATTTCTTCCTAATATCTAATCTAAATCTCCCCTCTTTCAATTTAAAATCGTTACCCCTTCTCCTGTCACTACAGTTCCTGACAAAGAATTCCTCTCCGGCTCTCCTATAGGCTCCCTTCAGATATTGAAAGGCCGCTATAAGGCCTCCCCGGAGCCTTCTCTTCTCCAGGCTGAACAACCCCAGCTCTCTCAGCCTGTCCTCATGGGAGAGGTGCTCCATCCCTCTGATCATCTTCGTGGCCCTCCGCTGGACCCTTTCCAACAGGTCCATGTCCTTCCTGTGCTGAGGACTCCAGAGCTGGACACAGTACTCCAGGTGGGGTCTCACAAGCGCTGAGTAGAGGGGCAGAATCACCTCCTGTGACATGCTGGCCACGCTTCTCTTGATGCAGCCCAGGATGCGGTTGGCTTTCTGGGCTGCCAGTGCACATTGCCAGCTCATGTTGAGCTTCTCATCCACGAGCACTCCCAAGTCCTTCTCCTCAGGGCTGCTTTCTAGCCATTCTCCGCCCAACCTGTATTTGTGCCTGGGATTGCCATGTCCCAGGTGCAGGACCCTGCACTTGGCTTGGTTAAACTTCATGCAATTTGCACAAGCCCACCTCTCAAGCCTGTCCAGGTCCCTCTGGATGCCATCCCTTCCCTCCAGCGTGTCGACTGCACCACCGAGTTTGGTGTCATCGGCAAACTTGCTAAGGGTGCACTCTACTCCACTGTCCATGTCTCCAGCAAAGATGTCGAACAGCACTGGTCCCAGTACGGACCCCTGAAGGAACACCACTCGTCACTGGCCGCCACTTGGACATTGAGCCATTGACCACAACCCTTTGAGCGCGGCCATCCAGCCAGCTCCTTATCCACTGAGTGGTCTATCCATCAAATCCATTAGTTTCCAATTTTGAGACCAGGATGTCGTGCGGGACAGTGTCAAATGCTTTGCATAAGTCCAGGTAGATGACATCTGAGGCAGTATCATAAAAGACCACCAAATTTGTCAGGCACAATTTGCCCTTGGTGAAGCCATGTTGGCTGTCTCCAATCACCTCCTGATTTTCCATGTGCCTTAGCAGAGATTCCAGGAGGATCTGCTCCATGATCTTGCAGGCACAGAGGTGAGGCTGACTGGCCTGTAGTTCCCTGGGTCTTCTTTTCTTCCGTTTTTGAATATCAGGATATAATGATAATATAATATTGATAAACTGTGAGCAATTTACTCAGCTCGTATCAGAAGGCTGTGGCAGGGCATGGAATCGAGCTCGGATCTCTACAGTCCACGTTAAGCCCGAATTTATCATTTCTATCGCGGCGAATGAGTCTAAAAACCACCGAAGCGCAGTGATTTCGGGAGTCGAGCCGGGGGGCGGGGTTTGGGAAGGGGCGGGCCGGATCCCATTGCCCCGTTCCCTTCTCAAATCCCGCCCCCTTCCCAGTGCCATTCTGCCACGTCCTGCTCAGTCGCTGGTTCTCGCCTCGGCGGCGCATGGCGGCGGGGTCATGGCGTTCACCCTCTACTCCCTGCTGCAGGCTGCGCTCCTTGTCGTTAATGCTGTCGCCGTGCTGCATGAGGAACGATTCCTCCGACACGGTGAGTCGCAACCCACTGACCGACCGGCAGGGGAGGTGGGGAAAACTGGGTCTAGGCCCGGCCGCGGCGCCGCGTCCTCTCCCTGCTTCCCCACACGCGGCCCGGCGCGACCTCCTGAGGGGAGAACCGTACCGGGAGGTACTGGCCGGCTCTCGGTGGGCCCCGGGGGGGGGCTGGCAGATGCCTCGGAGGCCGCTCCCGGCCCACCTGGCTCGGCGGTTCTCCTCCGCCGCCTTTCCTTACTGGGTGTTGCCATGCTAGGAGTTGCTCCGGGGCTTGGGGCTTCGGGCTTGAGGTTGGACCTTCTGCTGGTGCGGTTCATGTCACTCTTGCCATTGTTTTGTCTCATTTTGTCCCATAATTTCCTTTATTATTTTTTTTTACTGTTTAGTCTCCATTTGTATATGTTCCTCCCCACCCAAACTATTCTGTGATTATGGTGTAATAATGTGAGGTGGGTTCTTTCATCTGCTCGTGCCTTTTTTTCTTGGGTGGGATGATGGTGTTTCTGGGTATTTGCACCTTCACACTCGTGATTCCACCATACCGAAGATCCCCAAAGTTGGACATTCTCATCTTTCAAAAGATGACAAAACCCTGCAAAACACAGAAAAGCCACTGACACACAGATCTGCAAAACACAGAAAAAAATACCGATGATTCAAGGTTTCCCAGTTTACCCATCCGGAGGATCCTGACTTCTCCGAGTCAGGCTGAGCTGGGATTTTTGGCCGGAGTGCAGAGAGTGATCCCATTTTTCTGTTCTTCTGTAGGATTCAGCAAGAAGGATCTGCTCAGGGTGGGCTTGGGGTATTTTCTCACTTTCCTGAGCAGCAGCTTGAGGAGAAGGCAGAGGTGGGGACAGATGGGTCGAGCCACTTGTTGGTCCCAGGTAACCTGGGAATAACTCCGAGCTCATCTGACTGGGAAGAGCAGCCAGTGAGGGAGAGGACTCCTCTACTGCTGGTTTATCTTCTGGGAAAGGACTAAAAACAGATTGTAGTTTGTTTGGTTTTATGTCGGTGCATGTTTTTTTGAAGCCCAAATGAACTAATTTATTTCTTTGGCATGCTGGGAACAGTAGTGTATTTAAAAGTAAAGGGTTTGCTTTACAGAAACATGGATCTATCATTATTGTTGTGTTCGTTAATAATGTTTAAAAGTTTTCAGTATATTGTTTTAAAACCAGATCTTGAAATAAAGCAAATTGTAGTTTGTTTTTCTAATGTTAGCAATAAACATATTCAAGATAGATCACTCATATTGCTGAGAGCATTTATTGTATAGTTTTGGGGTTTTTCTTCTCACGCATTTGGTTGGTTTTCTGTGACACAGTGGGCTGGGGAAGTGACCAAGGGATTGGAGGATTTGGAGAGGAACCAGGAATTAAAGCACAGCTAACGAACCTCATTCGATCCATACGAACTGTAATGAGAGGTAAGGTGACAATCTTTTCTTTAAACAATACGGTCATTAAAGCACAGAAAGAAAACTTTACAGAAGTTACATTGGTATTGGTATTTTGCCTCTTTTATTTTATCAAAGAGCTGCTATTTCATAGAATCACATAATGGTTTGGGTTGGAAGGGATTAAAGACCATCCAGTTCCAACCCCCCTGCCCTGGGCAGGGACACCGCCCACTAGACCAGGTTGCTCAAAGCCCCATCCAGCCTGGCCTTGAACACCTCCAGGGATGGGGCAGCCACAGCTTCTCTGGGCAACCTGGGCCAGGGTCTCGCCACCCTCACAGGAAAGAATTTCTTCCTGAGATCTCATCCCCTCTTTCAGTTTAATACCATTCCCCCTCATCCTATGGCTCCCCTCCCTGATCAAGAGTCCCTCCCCAGCTTTCCTGTAGCCCCTTTAGGGACTGGAAGGGGCTCTAAGGTCTCCCTGGAGCCTTCTCTTCTCCAGCCTGAACCCCCCCAACTCTCTCAGCCTGTCCTCACAGCAGAGGGGCTCCACCCATCAGAGCATCTTTGTTGCCTCTTCTGGACCTGCTCCAACAGGTCCATGTCCTTCTGCTGTTGGTGGTCCCAGAGCTGGAGGCAGCACTGCAGGGGTGTCTCCCCAGAGTGCAGAAGAGGGGCAGAATCCCCTCCTCCCTCACCCTGCTGGCCATGCTGCTGGGGATGCAGCCCAGGATGCAGGGGCCTTTCTGGGCTGCCAGCGCACATTGCCAGCTCATGTTGAGCTTCTCATTCAACAACACCCCCAAATCCTCCTCAGGGCTGCTTTCCATCCATTCTCCGCCCAGCCTGGATTTGTGCTTGGGATTGTCCCGATTCAGGTGCAGGACCTTCCACTTGGCCTGGTTGAACTTCACGAGGTTTGCACAGGCAAAATTTCTGCTTGTCATTTCCAATCTTTCCTTCCTCCATGTGTGAGCTCTGCAGAGGAGGCCGCAGGTCCCAGCTAAGGTGCCCTCAGTTTGATAAAGTGTAAAACATTCCTTGACTCTAGCTTGCGGTGCCACTGCTGCGTCTTGCCTTTCCTTGGAGCTTGGAGGGAAGTTTGGTGATCAATCAGAGCGTGCAATTAGCTTCACCGTGGCTAATTGCAATTTTATGTGAAATACCTGGAGAGGGAAATGTAATTCCTGGGATTCCTAAAAGTAAGCCAGGCTTATGTGACTTAAAGGATGGTGGGGAAAAAAAAATAGACTCTTAATTTGTAAGCTATTTTTTTTACTGTAAAGCACACCAAAAATTTCTTTTATAGGTGATGACAAACAGGAATTAACAAATCTTACCTGTCTTGCTCACCACAGAGTAAAAACTGATACATTTCTTCAAAATTGCAGCAAGGCCAAGGATAGAAACTGACTCTGAGATTGTTTAGTTTCATTTGGAGGAAGGATTGTTTGGCTCAAGGTTGTAACATGATGAGCCATATACAAATATTTATGCTGTTGCTTCCTAATTTTTAGTATCCTAGGCTTTGATCCTCGCTCCTTCCACTAATCCTGATTTATGCGTAAGAAAATTCAGTGTATTTTAAAAATTGACTGTTTTTACTCCTTAAAAGGTAGTTTCCCAAGATAAGAAGTTCTGTCACGTGATGTGCAGAAGAAAACGTTCACAATTCCTCGCTCTTTATTTTTTTTTTTCTTTCTACAGTGCCATTAATAGCAGTGAACTCCATTACAATCATTCTCCTCCTGTTGTTTGGTTGAAGATACCTGGTGAAAATAATTTTGGACACCCAAAGAAGCGAGTTGCTAATCACCACCGCTCTGAGTTTTCTGGGATCCAGCACGATTTAGCTGTCAGTTTGATGTTCGATTTAAAATAATAAAGACACTCTTTCTATTTATCCTATTTCCAAATGTTCATGTGCAGTTTCATTAAACAAGATACAGGGATCAATGTGATGAAGCTGCAAATATATTGGACTCTGACAAGTTCTGTTGCCACCTGTGATTTGTGTTGACTGTTCGGAGCATGCATTGGAACATGTTGCGATGATGGTTGATAGGATGCGGTTTTTAAACGTTTAGTTACTCAGGGATGAATTTCCTTCAGGACACTTTGCAATTAATTCTTAAATTAAGAACACAACAGTGTTTTTTTTTCTTTTTATTTTGATGACTACACAGTACTATCCAATATGAATTGGGCTCTGAAAACATGTTATAAATTATTGAAGTTCAGTTGTGATACTGAGGGAGACAAAACTTGCTGGGTCCTGATTCACTTAACTTCGGAAGTCAAATTTTCCTGGTTTGATTGAGAACAGGATTTTTCTCTTGGTGTTCGATAAGACTTTTCAAACCCAAGAATGTTTGGTGCTGATGGTGAAGTAGGTTGAAAATAGGTGCAATTGCTATGCAAAAATCTTTAAAAAGCTGTACCTAAAGCTGGGCAACTCTGTGTTAATTTAGACTAGCAGGTGATAATTAGCAATTAGCATTTGTTACTGTTCTGTCAAAGGTTATTATACTTCTTAAAACGTGTGTTAAACTTGTGCATGGTGGATTAGCGTGTTGGAAGCAGGGGAACCATTTGTATTCTGAGCTTTTTGGGGAAACGTGGAAGGGGAACACCATGCCCTTTTCAAATGTAATTTTTTGTTAAAAAACACAGCGAATTTGCAGCCTATTCTAGTACTTCTCCTTCTTCCCCTGCCCTCCATCTTTCTTAATTAAATTAACAACTTACTGAAATTGAAACTATGGGTATGACCTTGCAGTTCTGTTGCAGAGACAATTGCTAATTGCTTTGGGACAGATCTTGCCCCAATTAAGGCTGCTGGGTTAGGTCTGATGTTGTGTAGCAAGTCTGGATTGAAGAAGGTTGATTCTCATGTACCTTTTTAGAAAAGTTAGAAGTATTTAAGTCTGTTCATCTGCTAAAGTGTTGTAGCTTATTTTTAAAGAGGGGGAGGCCAAGGGAAACCTGGCAGTTTCATTATTTTAAAACAGCTTAGTTTATCCTCTCTTCTTCTGATGTCTTGATGACTAAAGCATATGCTGTTGTATACAAAGATAAATCTGTAAAATGTGTAAATGAATTTAATCATCTTCGATTGCAGTATTTTGCAGAGTAGAGTATATCCACGAAGAGAGTTATCTATTTCCTTTTTTTTTTTTAAGTGAAAACGTGTAAATAAATTCTGAATTTCTAAGTTAAGCACTCGCTCTCTTTCATAACTCGCTCTATATCCATGTACAGTGGGAGTATCTCAAAACTCAGCTTCATCCTGCTCCAGATACCAGAGCTGCTGTTCTTACATGCAATACTTTTTTTCTCTTCTCTGTGGTACTTTTATCATCTTTTCGTGATGAAGCTGTGTTTTTGGTTTATGTACCAAACCTAATGAGCCATGGTAACGTTGACCAGAGGCAGAATAGGATCATGCGAGGCTTTAAACTCTAGAGTAGGTAGATCTATTATAAAGTATTTCATTATAATAATCTTTGTGTAATTCAGAGGTGATGAGGGCACAGTCTGGATCAGTTATTTTCATATATAAATAGCTCAATGACCAGCTGGAGTGCGTGGAGCTCCGCCTGGGGATGGATGAAGACCCAACGGAGAGCTTATGGGTCAGGATTAAAGGGAGAACAGGGGCAAGTGATGTTACAGTAGGGGTCTGCTACAGACCACGTCATCAGAATGACAGGGAGGATGAGGCCCTCTATGGCCCCCTGGTCCTCATGGGGGACTTCAACCACCCCGATATCTGTTGGAAGGACAACACAGCAGGGCACAAGAAATCCAGGAAGTTCTTGGAATGCATTGATAACTTTCTTCTTCAAATGATCGAGGAGCCAAAGAGGAAAGGAGCCATGCTGGACCTTGTCCTTACCAACAAGGAGGGGCTGGTGGAGAATGTCAAGTTCAAGGGTAGCCTTGGCTGCAGTGATCATGAAATGGTGGAGTTCAAGATTCATAGGGCAGTGAGGAGGGTGTGCAGCAAGCTCGCTACCCTGGACTTCAGAAGATCAGACTTTGGTCTCCTGAGAGATCTGATTGGCAGGGTAGCGTGGGAGAAGGAACTGGAGGGGAGAGGGGCCCAAGAAAGCTGGTTGGTCTTCAAGGATCGCCTCCTCCAAGCTCAGGAGAGGTGCGTCCCCAAAAAGAAGTAGTCAGGCAAAATAGCCAGCAGGCCTGCATGGATGAACAGGAACTGCTGGACAAGCTCAGGACCAAAAAGGAGGCCTATAGAGGGTGGAAGCAGGGACAGGTAGAATGGGCAGAATACAGAGAAACGGTCCGAGCAGTCAGGAATGAGATCAGGCAAGCAAAAGCCCAGGCAGAACTAAATCTAGCCAGGGACATCAAAGACAATAAGAAAAACTTCTACAGATATGTCAGGGATAAAGGCAAGACTAGGGAAGTTGTGGGCCCTCTCCAGAAGGAAACGGGAGACCTGGCCTCCCAGGATATGGATAAGGCTGAGCTACTGAACAACTTCTTTGCCTCAGTCTTCACTGGCAAGGGCCCTAACCACACTGCCTGAGTCACGGAAGGCAAAAACAGGGGCTCTGAGAATGAAGAACTGCCCACAGAAGATCAGGTTTGAGACCTCTTAAGGTGCATAAGTCCATGGAACCTGATGAAATCCATCCACGGGTCCTGAGGGAGCTGGCAGATGAAGTTGCTAAGCTGCTTTCCATCATATTTGAGAAATCATGGCAATCTGGCAAAGTTCCTGCTGACTGGAAAAAGGGGAACATAACCCCGATATTCAAAAACAGAAGAAAAGAAGACCCAGGGAACTACAGGCCAGTCAGCCTCACCTCTGTGCCTGCAAGATCATGGAGCAGATCCTCCTGGAATCTCTGCTAAGGCACATGGAAAATCAGGAGGTGATTGGAGACAGCCAACATGGCTTCACCAAGGGCAAATTGTGCCTGACAAATTTGGTGGTCTTTTATGATACTGCCTCAGATGTCATCTACCTGGACTTATGCAAAGCATTTGACACTGTCCCGCACGACATCCTGGTCTCAAAATTGGAAACTAATGGATTTGATGGATAGACCACTCAGTGGATAAGGAGCTGGCTGGATGGCCGCGCTCAAAGGGTTGTGGTCAATGGCTCAATGTCCAAGTGGCGGCCAGTGACGAGTGGTGTTCCTTCAGGGGTCCGTACTGGGACCAGTGCTGTTCGACATCTTTGCTGGAGACATGGACAGTGGAGTAGAGTGCACCCTTAGCAAGTTTGCCGATGACACCAAACTCGGTGGTGCAGTCGACACGCTGGAGGGAAGGGATGGCATCCAGAGGGACCTGGACAGGCTTGAGAGGTGGGCTTGTGCAAATTGCATGAAGTTTAACCAAGCCAAGTGCAGGGTCCTGCACCTGGGACATGGCAATCCCAGGCACAAATACAGGTTGGGCGGAGAATGGCTAGAAAGCAGCCCTGAGGAGAAGGACTTGGGAGTGCTCGTGGATGAGAAGCTCAACATGAGCTGGCAATGTGCACTGGCAGCCCAGAAAGCCAACCGCATCCTGGGCTGCATCAAGAGAAGCGTGGCCAGCATGTCACAGGAGGTGATTCTGCCCCTCTACTCAGCGCTTGTGAGACCCCACCTGGAGTACTGTGTCCAGCTCTGGAGTCCTCAGCACAGGAAGGACATGGACCTGTTGGAAAGGGTCCAGCGGAGGGCCACGAAGATGATCAGAGGGATGGAGCACCTCTCCCATGAGGACAGGCTGAGAGAGCTGGGGTTGTTCAGCCTGGAGAAGAGAAGGCTCCGGGGAGGCCTTATAGCGGCCTTTCAATATCTGAAGGGAGCCTATAGGAGAGCCGGAGAGGAATTCTTTGTCAGGAACTGTAGTGACAGGAGAAGGGGTAACGATTTTAAATTGAAAGAGGGGAGATTTAGATTAGATATTAGGAAGAAATTCTTTGCTGTGAGGGTGGTGAGGCACTGGAACAGGTTGCCCAGGGAAGTCGTGGCTGCCCCATCCCTGGAAGTGTTCAAGGCCAGGCTGGATGGGGCTTTGAGCAACCTGGTCTGGTGGGAGGTGTCCCTGCTCATGGCAGGGGTATTGGAACTGGATGATCTCTAAGGTCCCTTCCAACTCTAACCATTCTGTGATTCTATGATATATCTTTCATGGAAACCGGACAGTATGTGTGTGGAACAGATAAAACATGGAAGGTGTGCAGGCCTTCTTGTATTTTTGCCAAAATTTTACAAAAAAACAGTGGTCGATGTTTCTATTGTCTCAGAATACTGAATGGTTTGAAGCACAAAGTATATCATCTGTAATGACTGTTAAAACACTAGTTCTTACTTAAATAAAAGGCAGTACTAAAGATTACAAGCAGCAGCTTTATAAATCGGCAAAAAGTGATTTTCCCCACTTTCCTGACCGTTCCAAAAGGCTGAAGTTTCGATGCATTGTGTGCAGCACGTGGGGAGATCCCTTCAAAATCAATTAGGCAAGTGCAGTAAAAAGGAGGAGCGGTTCTACGCAGCATTTGCGGCAGAACTGGGATGTGTTTTACCTGCCAGATGCAAAATAGTGATTCAAAGTGGGGCAGCAGCTGAAGATTCAGGTCTCCCAGGTAATGAGCAGGGATGAGGGCAAGGGTAGATGGCAGACAGGCAGAGAAAGGAGCGCAGAGAGAAAAAGCCAGAGAAAAACTGCACTGTCACTGCCTCCTTGTGTGGCTTTGAGTAGTTCTGCCGTGAATAAGTTCAAACAAGGTGAAAGCACCTCAAACCTGGCAGGGGGTTGGGTTCTTCAGTAAAGGGGAATGTGTAGGAAAGTTTCCAACTGGCAGAGAGCTCTGCATGTGATCCAGCAGTCACTTCAAACCATGAAGAGCATCGTCATACCTGGCACAGAAATTACAATAACCAGCACATTTTACAGTTCAGCATGAGGACTAAGACTTTCCAGTGTAGAATAATTGGTTCTAGTAAGGATTTGCAAACAGAAGATGCTTTCACAGCAGTGGATTGCAGTGTGGTGGTACCAGTTGTGGCTGGCTGTGTGGGGAAAATGGAGCCTGTGTGACACTTCACTGAGTCTTTAGTACAAATACAGATAGGAATAAGGGATCAACTCTGTGTACCTGTACTGTTAAAGGTTTTGTTTTGAAGAGCGTAGGGACAGGCGAAGGGAAAAGTAGGAAGGTAATGGGATTATATGCAAGTGAATCTCCAACTCACTTTAATTATCCTTGACATCTCACCTTAGGTTGCAATGTTATGAATTTGGAATTGTACTCTCTTATGTACCTTGGATTTTTTGATGTACCTTCACACAATAAAACTGTGAATGGATGTCATACCAATTTATGTTACGGCTTCAAGCTGGAAGAGAGGAGATTTAGATGAGATATCAGGAAGAAATTCTTTCCTGTGGGGGTGATGAGGCACTGGAACAGGTTGCCCAGAGAAGCTGTGGCTGCCCCATCCCTGGAGGGGTTCAAGGCCAGGCTGGATGGGGCTTTGAGTAACCTGGTCCGGTGGGAGGTGTTCCTGCCCAGGGCAGGGGGTTGGAACTAGATGGTCTTTAAGGTCCCTTCCAGCCCTAAATATGATTCTATTAATTTATTGATGTGCCCCCATTTCTTACAAAATCCTAACTGCAATCGCTTAAAATCCAATTGCAGCTACCTATGTTTTCTGTAGGTCGCTTCTCCTGTAGATGAGCAGAGCATGCTCCATTGCCACCACAGCCAGAGACGAGTCTCCACTGACTGGGCCTTGCTACCGTCCCGGGCGAAGCATAGTCCTTAAGAATTCCATCTGATCTTCAAAATCTCCACATACACCTCGCTGGGCGGCTCCAGCCGGGGTGCCCACGCCGGCTGCGGCGTGAGGCGGCTGTTCCCCGTCATGCTTCCCCTCCTTCATCCTGCCGGAGCTGCCTGAGGTCCATGGCGGTTCCCGAACTTCGCGCTGAGACGCCGAGCGCCCTCCGTCACTCCTTGGCCCGCGCGGGCTGCCCGCCGCAATGCCTGTCGCCCGCCGCCGCAGCCCAGCTGGTCGCACCAGTCCCTGAGGGCCGAGCGCCGCCGCCGTCCCGCCGCTGTGGCTACCGTGCCGGCGGTCAGGCGGGCCCCGGCGCTCGGCCGAGCAGCCCCGGCTCCGTGAGGGCCCTGGCGGGGCCGGCTGGAGGCAGGTTAGTCTTGGCGGGGGGGGGGCGCTGCTCTCCCCTCTCGCCCGAGTGGGGCTGCCCGCGGCCCCCGTCGCGAACGGGCGGGCAGAACCATCCGCCTCAAGAGAAAGGGGAGCTTGTCGAGCTCGGGGGCTCCCCCGCCAGGGAATGGACCGGCCCACCTACCCGTTGTAAACTGGCGGAAAGAGGCAGTACCATGTCCTTGGCTGGGGGTGTGTGGGGTGTGTAGATGTCTTCTTATGCTCTTCCCATCATGGCGAAGGGAGGGGACGGCGGCCGTTCTTGTGGGTCAGGGGACCAGCCCCGGGGCTCCTCGGCGAGGAGGGAGGTACTTGCTGCTCCTCAGGGGGAAATGGGAGTCCCACAGGGGAGGCCGTGTGGGCTCTCTGGGCGGCCCTGGAGCCCTGCTTCCCTCAGCACAGGCTGGTGCCACTCTGTCCTGGGCCTCGCCGGTGGCTCCAGGGGCTCTGGCTTTGTCACTCGGCTTGTGCCCTTGTCTGAGGGGAAGCCCCCCAAAGGGTCAAGGCCTCTTTCCCCATCGTTTGTGAGCACCTTGTTGTATCCCTGTATGGCAAATAGGCCCCTCAGACCACCAAGGGCCAGGTGGGGGTTGAACCAGATGGTCCCTCATGTCCTGACCTGCCTGAATTATCGTGTATGGCTTCATCCCATTGCTGTAGCTGTAATGCCAGCACAAAAGTGAGGTTCCCCTGATGTGTTGGCCTGCCATTGTGAAAACTGAGGGACTGAAGGTTTTTTTTAGGACTTCCTTGCTGGGCCATGAGCTTTATAGTTAAAATTAGGCTGTGCTGAAAGCTGGCTCTGCAAATAACCTCTGTACTGCCCAAATAAATTGACTGTGAATAGGAGAATCAATGGAGACCTAGGGTAAAAGAGGAATAATAAAAAAAAGTCCCATTTCTGCTAACCTAGGGTATTCTTTTCCCATCCTCAGCTGTGCAGGCATGATGCAGTTGCTCTGCAGTCACGTGTCTTTAGCTAGCGAATTTATATCATAGCACCTTCTTCAGTCCTCTTTTTTTAACCTCTCTCAGCACTCAAAATTCCTTGTGCAGGAGTTGAAGTGCCTGAGGGAAGAGAGGCTTTTTTTGTCAGGGAGTCATGCAAATTCCATTCTGTTCAGGCACTTTGTCTGCAGTAAGTATTTTACTCAGAGAAGATGCTTTAGAAACCTGGTGCCTTCTTTTCCCATGCAATTGATGAAGCTCCCTTAGGAGTCCTGTTATCGGCTTTGTATCATAGACATTTAACTTTGGCCTGTGTAGCAACAGGCATGCTGTAAAATAAGCATTTTTATTTATTTTTCCTTATTGCAGGGAACCAGCAGGAATAACAAAAGTGGAATCTCAAAGTTTTCTGCGCATGTCCCGGTTTGAAGTAAAACCGAACCAATTTTGTGTTCTGTAATTTTACATTCTAGCTAGGCCTCCTCTAACTCTCTGAAATTAATGGCATATTGTGGAGAAAACTGCTCATTCTCAGAGTGATAAGACCAATGTTTGTGCTAAATGCCAAGGAATGGTATGCAGAGAGGCCCTTGCTTATACTTATTGCTATAACAACCAAGGTCAGCCAATTTTCGTTATTTGCCCCTTAGAGGGTCGGAAACGGAAAAAACGTAGAGGGGTCACATCTGTGGGGAGGAACGGACAGGACAGGTGACCCAAACCTGACCAACAGGGGTATTCCATCCCTTCTGCCCCATGCTCAGTATAAAAGCTGAGGGATCAAAGGGTCAAGGTTCTTCCTGTGATGGCCGATGTCCGAAGAGGACCCTGTCTGTTCATCTGCTTTTGATCCCAATCTGTGTGTTCCTGACTCCAGAGCTGGAATTCAGTTCCCATCCGTTGCTGAGTCCAGTCTGGGACTTCCCCAGTGCCTGCCGGTGACGGGACTGTCATCCTGGGAGCTTGATACAGTTTTGTATATCCTGTATCTATTTCATTATTTTCTTTTTTTTTTTTTTTTCCATTTTAATATTAATTCTTCATTAAAGTAGTTTAGTTCATTCTAAACTTTTGAATCTCCTTATCTCTTCCTCTCCTCTTTTGGTGGGGGGGGAAGGGCCATCTGTCGGTCTGACTGCAGTGATTTCGGCTGAAACCACGACAGTCTTGTACCTGAGACATCACGTTCACATGATCTTGATCATTGACAAAACTGTCTGCAAAGATAAAACTGTCCTGACAGAAAATTAAATTTATTAAGGCAAGTTCTAATCATGGTGTTGACTACTCTACGTTTTTTTTTAAAAAGGACATACGTGTTACATGTTCTTTCTGTAACCAAAAGGGCTCCACATAAAATCATTATGACGGATCAGATAGTCGTTATTGTCTAACTGTCCTGGTTTGAGGTAAAACAGAACTAATTTTCTGTTCAGTAATTTTACTTTTTTAGCTGGGCCTCTTCTGACTAACTAAACTCTGAAATTAACAGCATATTGTTCAGAAACTGTTCACTCTCACAGTGATAAGACCTGATTATACCAAGGAGTGGTATGCAGAGAGGCCCTTGCTTATACGTATTGCTATAACAACCAAGGTCAGGCAAATTTGTTATTTGCCCCCTTGGAGGGTTGGAAGCGGAAAAGCGTAGAGGGGTTACACCTGTAGGGAGGAGCGGACAGGACAGGTGACCCAAAACTGACCAACAGGGGTATTCCATCCCATCTGCATCATGCTCAGTATAAAAGCTGAAGGATCAAAGTGTCAACTCTCTTCCTGCAATGGCCGACGTCCAAGGAGGATCCTGTCTGTTCGTCTGCCTTTGATCCCAATCCGAGCATTCCTGACTCCAGATCCGGAATCCGGCTCCTGTCCATCACCGAGTCCAGCCTGGGACTTTCCCCTGTGCCTGCTGGTGACATGATCATCATCCTGGGAGCTTGATATGGTTTTGTATATACTGTATACATTTTTTTTTTATTTCTTTTTTTTTCCCCTTTTCTTATTATTATCATTATTTCATTATTTATTTATA
>QJSC01003980.1:0-19402 GCA_003697955.1 Calidris pygmaea
TACCGGTAAGAGTGTCTTGCAGGGGGTTTAGGACCTATCACCCACCCACGAATCCTATAGGAATCGCTTCGGTCCTTCACCGGCCAAGTCCCTCGCGGGAGATTGGAACCGCGGTTAGAAGACCTCCACAATCGCTTCGGAACCAGGTTCCGTCTCAATCACACTCTTACACACACAGGCAACCGAATCCCACCCAACCAAACGGGATACGCCTTTAAAAACTTACGACTCCGTCGTCTTCGTTCAGATCTTCGCGTGCAGAATTACGGGCAAAACAAACTGCTGCAGCCGGCAAGGGAGCTCAAAAAAGTTAAATTCTTTGCTTGTCCCTACTCAGGTTCAGGATGGCGTTAGTCCCGACCTGACCCGACCAGGAGCCACCAAAGCGGTGGGGCGCCCCCCCTAGATCACGTCAGAATTCAGGAACCAAGACCATCCCGGACGAGCCCCCAATTGTGATAAATGATTTAGCCTCAAACAGGATTCCAATTAAAGTTTACAATTTATTAAACGAGTAAAGACAAGCAAACAGCGCTGAGTGCGCCAGGAGTCTCTGCTCAAGCAAGACGCACCACGTGCAGGTCCCGTTTTGGGTTTATATTTCTTCTGCTAATACATATTCATAGAAAGGTTGGCCTATGCTAATGATCTCCAGGGATGGGCGTGTCTTCCTTGGCGCATGCCCTCCTCACCTTCTGTGAATCTTCTTTGACTCCCACCCAGTGGTTGGTGGGTAAAGCAGTTTTCCTTGGCTCGCCCCCAGGAGGACCCCCGACTCCATGCATGCACCCCACAGACTCCTCCCGCTCAGCACCATGCGGCGGCCAGCAACAAAAACTGGTTTTGTTAGGGGGTTTTTGCAAGAAATAGAAACTATATACATACCGTCCTGCTTCTCCTAAGCCCATGGTTATACAAGGACAAACAGAAGGGTTAAAGGTATTGACATGAATCAGGTGAACACATTTCACAACTACAAGTATTTAGTTGTTGAAGTCAGCTGCTGTGGAAATGAGCCTCTCTCTCCTGATTTGGCCCCTACCAATGATCTCTCAATTGCCATCATCACAGAAATTCATGGGGAAAGGATCCACTCCCGCTCATTAGCATGAAGTCAAGCACCAGATCTCAGAAAGAATCTGGTAACAGATCAGATCAGCAGGCAGACTGGCGCAGGTGAGCAATCTCCATACGCCACTTTGCAGAGCTTGCTGCGTGTTGATTCAGTTGAAACGCTTCATCCCTGGAGTGTAGCACTTGGTGATACTCAGCCTAGGGATGATGAATATGTGGATAGCTATGCTTGAATCCACGTTCCTGGAGAAGGGATGCAGTCTCCTGGACATCCAAAGACAGCAAGAGCTTTTAGCTACTCTTACTATGTAAGCATACAGGAGTACTACAAATAGTTCCCAAATAAAAACCCAAACCAAATCCTTCCTCTGCTTTTCAGGGTGTGGAAGTCCTTTCAGTCGTCTGATTTGGAAGCTGTAGCCTACCAGTTGTAGCGTATGAAGGCACGGACCCCGGTTGGTGATGCAACCAGAATCCTTTATTATAACCAACAGGCAGCTTATACAGTACCAGTGTATCTTCTTTCCCAAGGACACACACGTGCAACCCCCAACTGCCAAGTGGGCAGAATTCCCCTCCATCAGTCAGGGGCTTCAGGCATTGTTTACAGGTCGTCTGGAGATGCTCATGGGCCATCTTCTGCCATTGTTCCTGCTGCTTCTTCTGGTCTCTGCTTCTTCCATAATCCTGTTAACCCCCCGTTCTCCCACAACCAGTGTCTAAAATTGGAAATTTAAAAAAAAAAGAAAAAAGACACCCCACCCCCCTGACGTGCGGAAATAGACTCCACAACTCATAAAGTTGTAAAGTAGGTATGTTTATTCAGCATCGGGCAGCACAGGGGGGTATTCCCACCAAACTGTGCGCGTCCTCTGAACCTTAAAGCCCCATATTTATGCTACTAACTCATACATATTCAGTATATGTTGTAAGACGCCTATACATATGTATGTCCTGTCCCGCTTCATATTAAAATTAGTCTCTCGAATCCATTTCCATATTCTCCGCCCCTCTGCATCTGCGCAGTTCCTCCTGGTGGTGGTCGCCGGGGGTCCCAATGATGAAGTAAAGAGACTCCTCTTGATCACCGCTAGTTACCTTTTTTTTTCATGCTGACCCAGATCTTCATTGGGACTTAGCCAAACCGTAAAGCTGGTTTCAGTCGGTTTGGGGCTGTTCTTGGCTCATAGTTCCTATCTCTCATTCTGCATCTTGCCCAACTTTCTTATTGTTTTGAGACATATGAATTAACAGATTAACCTACTGACCTACTACTCTATCAAAGGTTAGTTATTTAACTGTTAGTTATTCTTCCCCATATCACCCCAAAAGACAACAAACAAGCAAACCACCCTGAAGTAATGAGTTTACACCATAGGTAAGGTTCTTTTCTTCGTATGTTGATTTTGATATGCCCCATTTATGTGTGGCTTGTGTTGATACTGAAAATGCAAACCTGGCCTTTACCATGTGGTACAGCTTAACATGGCATAATGTGACAGTAGGATAAGCATAATGGGGGAATAGCAGCTTTTCAATTTTGGAACACTTTTCTTTTGGTGTTCAGATGGAAGTATTGACTGAGGTTAATTAAGCACAATTTCCTGTGTTATTAGGCCATATATAAGTACAGAAAAACAATTGGAACTTGCTGAAGTGTTCTAAAATATCTTTCTACAGACTTATGAATTAATTCTGTAATAAGAAATTATTTGAATATTGGCTCAGCTGGTAGAGAGAAAAGTATAATCTCTAGATGATGTGTGGAAAGCCTCTGAAAAGCTGCGGGAGACTTCACTTTCATGATGTTGAGCATCTCTCAAACTTTTACATATTCAGGTTTCTGAGTGTAACTTTCCACCCTGCCGCAGGTCCCAAGTTCCACATGTTGAGAATGGGTACAGTTGTGTGCTGAAGAATAAGATTCATGACATGGAGAATACTTAAGCTATCGAGTATAAAATGCTAAGGTGTATGACTGAAATTGCTGCCACATGATAATAAATGTAAAGTGGCTGAAAAAGGCAGGTTCATGTGTCAGGGATAATAGAGGCTGGTCTGAGTGAGACACGATGGAAACTTACTAATTAAACTAAGTCCAGTATACGCACCGAGAAAAACAAGGGAACTCAGTATTGTTGTTGCCAAACTGTGTGCATACCCATGAGAACCTGACCTTCAAAGAAGGAAGACAACAAGAAGAAGGTGCAACAATGTAGTCATGTATCAGGCAGCTGCTGTTAGCCCAGCTGGAGCACGAGTCTGGTGAGGCTCGCTGCGTGTGTTGGTCACGTGTGCAGCACCCTAGCTGGTACTTTCCCGCTCACTCCGGTGCAAGATATAAGGGGGCTGTCTCGGGCAGAGGGGGAAAGAGACATAAGCGCACTTTGAAGTTACAGGGGACGCCCTGAAGGCGCTGTGCCTACCTCCCTCCCCACCTTACCAATGTGGCTTCTCACCATCCTGCTGCTCAGCAGTGCTGCTACTATCTTTTGGGTTGGTAAGACTCTCCTAAGTAACTTTTGTTTGTTGGTAAAACTCTCCTAAGTAACTTTTGGGACATTTGGGAACTGCTTATCAAGGCTTCACAATAAAGCCGAGTTAACATTTTGTTTTTCATGTGAGCTCTTGTATGTACGTTGGAATCTCTCTAAAAGAACCGGTTACAGTTCATTAAGTCAGTATCTTTTTGAGGGGAAAACATGGTTTGAAAAGTGTAAACTGAGATTGCTCCCTGTGACAGAACAGAAAATATAAGATTTTGCTCATTCATTTTTGAAATCTTCTAATCTCGTCTGTATTCAAAGGGGAGGTTTTTGCAGTGATAGAGCAGTACTTTTTCCTATGCATGGGCAATGGAGGAAACAAGAAAGTATAGGACATATGCTTTCTTTGCCAATAATTGTTTTCACTATCAATGTATAATGGTGTGGTGGGTTCACCTTGGCTGGACACCAGGTGCCCACCAAGCTGTTCTATCACTCCCCTTCCTCAGTTGGACAGGGGAGAGAAAATATAATGAAAAGCTCATGGGTCAGGATAAGGACAGTGAGAGATCATAGAATGTGTTGGGTTGGAAGGGACCTTTAAAGGTTATCTCATCCAACCCCCCTGCCATGGGCAGGGACATCTTTAACTAGATCAGATTGCTCAGAGCCTCATCAAGCCTGACCTTGAATGTCTCCAGGGATGGAGCCTCCATCACCTTTGTGGGTAACCCGTTCCAGTGTCTCACCACCCTCATTGTAAAGAGCTTCCTCCTAATGTCTAATCTAAACCTACCCTGCTCTAGTTTAAAACCACTGCCCCTCGTCCTATTGCTACATGCCCTTGCAAACAGTCCCTCCCCATCTTTCTTGTAGGCTCCCTTCAGGTACTGGTGACACGCAGAAACAAACCTTACAACTCAAATAGAGTTATAAAGCAGGTCTGTTTATTGCGGCACCAGGTGCAAGGGGGATCTCTCCTCCTAACTTGCACACCCTCATGCAAAGGTGGGACCATGTTAATTATTTCCGGGAGCTCATTATAATAAGTCTCCTCCCTCAGGCGCATGCGCACTGCTTCCTGGTGGTCTTCTTTGGGGGTCTCTGGGAGGAAGGCCCCGAGTCTTCACGGTGAACTTTTCCTTTTTGCCAAGTTGGCTGTTTTCCCAACTGCTGAGTTGGTTCACACTGGTTGTTCTGCTGACTGAGGCCTTCAAGTTTACTGTTATCGTCCCGTAGTAAAATCATAATGTTCCTCTTTCAAGGTTGTGATATACGTCCACTAAGTGACTAAGCCCTTTGTTTTCTATATGCCCACTAATTTATTAACTCCATTGTTTTCTGTCCACTAAATGATTAATCCCTTTGTTTCTTCTGTCTCACTGGAAGGCTGCTATAAGGTCTCCCCGGAGCCTCCTCTTCTCCAGGCTGAACAACCCCAACTCTCTCAGCCTGTCTTTGTAGGAGAGGGGCTCCAGCCCTCTGATCATCCTGGTGGCCCTCCTCCTAGATCTCTCACCAATTAGGCAAAACAGACTTGACTTGGCAAAAATTGATATATTACCAAGCAAATCAGAGTAGAATAATGACAAAATAAAACCTAAATCTTAAAACACCTTCCCCCCACCTCTCCCTTCTTCCCGGGCTCAACTTCACTCCTGATTTTCTCTACCTCCTCTCCCCCAGCAGTGCAGGGGGATGGGGAACAGGGGTTGCAGTAGGTTCACCACACATTGTCTCTGCTGCTCCTTCCTGCTCAGGGGGAGGACTCCTCAGCACTCTTCCCCTGCTCTAGTGTGGGCTCCCACCCATGGGAGACAGTTTTCCACAAACTTCTCCAATGTGAGTCCTTACCACAGGCTGCAGTGGGTCCATCGTGGGTCCTTTCAATGGGGTGCAGTCCTTCAGGAATAGTGCTCTAGCGTGGGTTCCCCATGGGGTCACAGGTCCTGCCAGAAAACCTGCTCCAGTGCGGGCTTCCCACAGGGTTACAGCCTCCTTCAGGCACATCCATCTGCTCAGGTGTGGGGTCCTCTACAGGCTGCAGATAGATATCTGCTCCACCGCGTGTCCTGGTTTGAGGTAAAACAGAACCAACTTTCTGTTCAGTATTTTTACTTCTTGGCTAGGCCTCTTCTAACTCTCTGAAATGAACAGAACTTCCTAGGGAAGTGGTTGAGGCACCATCCCTGGAGATATTCAAAAGACGAATTGACATGGTGCTCGGGAATATGGTTTAGTGTTGGTGTGTGTGGTTTTTTTGTTGTTTGGTTTTTTTTTTTTATGGTTGGACTAGATGATCTTAAAGATCCCTTCCAACCTAGGCGATTCTGTGATTCTGTGAACAGCATATTGTGCTGAAAACTGCTTGTTCTCAGAGTGATAAGACCAGTGTTTGTACTTCATGCCAAGGAATGGTATGCAGAGAGGCCCTTGCTTATACTTAGTGCTATAACAACCAAGGTCAGTCAATTTCGTTATTTGCCCCATTGGAGGGTCGGAAATGGGAAAAGCATAGAGGGGTCCCACCTGCAGGGAGGAGGGGACAGGATAGGTGACCCAAACCTGACCAACAGGGGTATTCCATCCCATCTGCCCCATGCTTAGTATAAAAGCTGAGGGATCAAAGGGTCAGCCCTCTTTCTCCAGTGGTTGACGTCCAAAGAAGACCCTGTCTGTTCGTCTGCTTTTGATCCCGATCCGTGTGTTCCTGACTCCAGAGCTGGAATCCAGTTCCCATCCATCGCTGAGTCCAGTCTGGGACTTCCCCAGTGCCTGCCGGTGACTGTCATCCTGGGAGCTTGATATGGTTTTGTATATATTGTATCTATTTCATTTTTTTAATTTTATTATTAGTATTTCATTGAAGTAGTTTAGTTCCTTCTAAACTCGTAAATCTCTTTATCTCTACTCCTTTTCTCCTGGGAGCGAGAAGTGGGGGAGAGCATCTGTTGCTGTCATAGCCTAATTTGGCCTAAACAATGTCACCATGGACTTACATGGGCTTCATGGGGACAGCCTGCCTCACCATGGTCTTCACCACAGGCTGCAGGGGAAACTGCTTCAGCACCTGGAGCACCTCCTCCCCCTCCTTCTTCACTGACCTTGGTGTCTGCAGAGTTGTTTCTTTCCCATTCTCACTCCTCTCTCCCAGATGCATCTGCTGTTGCGCAGCAACTTTTTCCCCTTTTAAAATATGTTATAACAGAGACGCTACCACTGTCGCTGATTGGCTCTGTCTTTGCCAGTGGTGGATCTGTCTTGGAGCTGCCTGGCATTGGCTCTATCGGACATAGGGGAATCTTCTAGCAGCTTCTCACAGAAGCCACCCCTGTTTCCCCCCCCGCTACCAAAATCTTGCCACACAAACTCTATATAAAGGGCAAAAATGATGACATCAAATTCTCTAAAAACAAATCTATGCAATCTGATTTTTGTTTTCACTATCGTAAGATATCAGTGATGAAGACTGTTTTTAATGAGTAGCTAATGAACCACTGCAATAGGTCTAGTTGCTGAGATTTTTTTCTGGGAAGATTGATTAAATTCTTCTATGTACTGCTTTAACAAAGTAGATCTACAGTGCAATCAACACAACATTACAAACCAGTCTGTCTTCTGCTCATGATGCTTCTTATGCTGAAACTAATAAATATTGCAGATATTTGCAATACAGGATAGGACTGGTATAACTTTTCAAATATAGTTAAGAATTTGTGGAATGGTAAGTATTAGAGATCTCGCTTGTCTTTTAACCCTACTGTCACTGGCAAAGAATTTATTTTAAAATTTTCTGGAGTTCTTACTCTGCTGACCAAGACATATAAAGTACACAGGCCAAGCATATGGAGATGGTCTCACTCTGCTTTAGAAGGAGTTTACTATTAAGATCAAAAGAATGTCCATTGTGTAAGATGTCATACATCTTAATTTATCTTAAGAAAATACCATGTATATAATATTGCATCACTAACATGTTAAGTGAAGGACAAAGGAGTTAAGAGTTTAGATTTTTTTCTGAGCCGCAAAGTAGTGTTCATTCTTGTTAAGTCATCCACAATAGGCACTTAAGGGAAATTCAAAGCTATTACACCAGGTGCCAAAAATCTTAAGTAATTTGTGACAGTCTAAAAATGTTAAATTCTTTGAACGTGTAAAAATGGAGAAACTTGCAGGTCTAATTCCTTAAAATGTGGGCAGAGCACAGAATTGTATGAGAACACTGATAAATGAATTGCACTGAAAATTCACACAGTTATGTGCAGTTTGATTTAATGGAGTGTTTAATTGTCAATAGAAGATCAGTAGTTCTTCAAGGAAAGAATGTTTTTGTTTAGCCTTAATAGGATTTTGTGTGGCACTTGCAGGGTAACTTTTTTGTCACCATTTTTGTCTGGTCAGGTACCACCAAATGATTTTTAACCAGAAAATTATGAAAAGGACTTCACTCTTCTAAAATTCCACATGAGTTACTTTTCCCGACAAAACACGCATGATCATGTAATAGTGCAATACCATAATGCTTTCTTTCTTGCTTCAGTATTATTTCATCTGGAATCTGTGGTATATCAAGCTGTCCCTGAAGATTTTCGTCTGTATTTCTGACACACAAGAAAAATTTTTCTAGGAAATAACACTGAATACTATGGTTGATTGGAGTAGAAAATATGTTGCTATTAAGCTGGAATGTAAGGCTTAGCAGAAGAGAAAAGCAGTAGACAGCAGGAAGAAGAATCATTATTATTTTTTTATTAAAATATTTCAGTGTGCCTGGAAGTCCAAGTAGGTTTTAATGTTTTTACAATGGACTTCATACGTACACTTAGTGCAAAAATATTTACCTTGATTGATACTATTTAACACTGTGCTTATTGCTCTCAGTGTCCTTATTCTGAAGTGAACATTTCTAAATCAATTTATGATCTGTTGGAACTTTGTCTTATTTGTAGATTATTTTTCTTAGGATTTTTATTGGGATAGGAATTACTGTTTTTAGCATTGAAGGTTGCATAATGTCCCCAACTTAAAAAATCTTTGAACATTTAGACCATGGCTTTAATAGTTCATTTTGATTCTTGTTTCTGGACAAGAGTAAAATATGAGACTTCTAAGCTTGGTTGCGTCCTCTTCCAATGCACTACTTTAAAGGCCTCTAGTTTCCTTGTGCTAGATGGACACTGCACTTCTGTTCTCATATTTTTTGTTGCCTTTAAGAAGAAAACTAGCACTGAAATTTGCATTGTGATGGGTTGACCTTGGCTAGATGCCCACCAAGCTGCTCTATCACTCCCCTCCTCAGCAGGACAAGGGGAGAAAATAAGATGGAAAAACAACTTGTGGGTCAAGAGAAAGGCAGTTTAATAAAGCAAAAGCCAAGGCCACATGTGGAAGCAAAGGAAAACAAAGCATTTATTTGCTGCTTCCCATCAGCAGGCAATGTCCAACCACTTCCTGGGAAGCAGGGACTCAGTACACTTAGAGATTGCTCTGGAAGACAAACATCATTTAAAATAAATAAAAATAATGCCCCCCTTCCTCCTCCTTTCTCTTAGCTTTTATTGCTGAGCAGATGTCTTATGGTATGGAATGTCCCTTTGATCACTTTGGGTCAGCTGTCCTGGCTATGTCCCCTCCCAAGATCTTGCCCACCCCCAGCCTACTGGCCTTTGGGGTGAGGGGGGGAATGTTGGAGAGACGGCCTTGATGGTGTGTGAGCACTGCTCAGCAGTAGCCAAAACACTGGTGTATTAACACCTTTCTAGCTACCAATACAAAGCACAGCACTATGAGGGCTGCTGTGGGGAAAACTAACTCCATCTCAGCCAGACCCAATGCAATCTCCACCCCTTATTCCATAACATTTGTGTCATGCTCAGGTCCCATATAATTTAATACATATATAGATATTCTTACATATATATATTCTAACCATTCCATTATATTTAATTCTCATTACTGAAATCCCTTCTTATCAACACTTATAGCTCAAACTACATACTTAAACCATCTTTATACCCAACATACAGATTTATTCTTTCTCATTAATTACTGTCCCCTGTCTCTTAACAGATAGATATTACTCTCCCATTCTGTGAGCTTCCTCTAGTTGTTCAGAAGAGCAGGCTATGACTTGGACCCCGTTTGTCAAGCTGGGCACTCAGGACAGGAGAAGCAGTATTTTCGATTGTTGGGCACCGGCTTAATTTGGGTTGTTGCACTCTTTGTTGGTTCAGGTCATTCCTGCTACATTACTTCCTACAACACACAACTCACATTACAGATTATTTTTACCCCAAGGCTAAATCTTCTTGAGGCACACACTGGGTCTCCCAATCCTTTTGTATTACCCACCAAGTACACCCATGTCCTTGAACAAAGACAGTCTCACAAATGGGTTTGCCTTTTCCCATGGGAGGAGCACACCGCCTTCCCCAGCCACTTCCCTATGTGCACTACAGTGACCTTATCTCTTTCCACAGTATGTAGGGGTTTTGTTTGGCCAAGACCAGGATGGTGAACAGATCCTTTGGTGTTAACCAGCCAAGTGGCTTCTGCTAAATTTGTATCCCAGTGCTTCCATGCCCCATTTCCCAACGCTCTCAACATAGTCTTTAACAGTCCGTTATATCTCTCGATTTTTCCAGAGGCTTGTGGGTGATAGGGAATGTGATACATCCACTCAATGCTGTGTTTCTTTGCCCAGGAGTTTGAGGTTGTTTCGGAAATGATGTTTTATGGGCCCATTGAGCTACAAATAGCTCACCCTTACTCTCCCAGTCCAGGTCCACCTGAGCTACTTCAATTTTGACAGCTTTGTCTACCTGTTTGTTTTTTCAGTGTTTTACAGTGGCACAGCTTTTGGGCATGTGAGCATCTACACGATGTACCTTTTCTACCTGGGCAGCAATATCTTGCCACAGTGCAGCAGCCCAGATGGGTTTACCCCTGCGCTGCCAATTGATGGTCTTCCACTGCTGTTGTAGCCACCCCCATAGGGCATTAGCCACCATCCAGGAGTCAGTATGGCCACTTTTCTTGTTCAACAATCTCTAGGGCTAGTTGGATGGCTTTCCCTTCTGCAAACTGACTTGACTCACCTTCTCCTTCAGTGACATCAATGACTTGTGTGGGACTCCACACAGCAGCTTTCCACTTCCAACGTTTTCCTACCACATGGTAGAATCCAAAGTGTAATGCCTTTCATCTTCTGATAACTCCTTATATGGTGGTGCCTCTTGGTCATGAGTCATCTCCTCAGGTGATGCTCTAAATTCTCTGCCTTCTGACCAGTCCATGATCTCTTCCAGTATTCCTGGGTGATTGGGTTTCCCTAGTGAAGCTTGTTGCACGATCAATGCTATCCACTTATTTCATGTAGCATTGGTTGTGTGATGTGTAGAGGGGATGTTTCCTTTGAAACACAGGCAGTCGTGGTGCCAAGAGGAGCTGTGCTTTTGTACCAACAACTTATGAAGCAGCTTGAACCCACTCATATGCTGCTAGTATCTCTATTTCAGTTGGGGTGTAGTGGGCTTCTGATCCTCATTACCCTTGGCTCCAAAACCCTAATGGTCGACCTTGGGTTTCTCCTGATGTTTTCTGCCAGAGGCTCCAGGTAAGACCACGCTCCCCAGCTGCAGTGTAGAGTACATTTTGCAAAGCTGGTCCTGTCTGGACAGGCCCAAGAGCTACCGCACAAGCTATCTCCTGTTTGATCTGCTCAAAGGCTTGTTGTTGCTCAAGTCCCCGCTCAAAATAGTTCTTCTTTCAGGTTACTCAATAGAAAGGGCTCACAAGCTGACCATAACCGGGAATATGCATTCTCCAGAATTCCGCAAGGCCTAGGAAAGCTTGTGTTTCCTTCTTGTTTGCTGGTGGAGACATAATTGCTATCTTGTTGACCTTTTCCATAGGTACATGACGGCATCCACCCTGCCATTTTATTTCTAAGAACTGAATCTCCTGCACAGGTCCCTTGACCTTAGAATCATAGAATGGTTAGAGTTGGAAGGGACCTTAAAGATCATCAAGTTCCAACCCCCCTGCCCTGGGCAGGGACACCTCCTACTAGACCAGGTTGCTCAAAGGCCCATCCAGCCTGACCTTGAACACTTGCAGGGATGGGGCATCCACAACTTCCCTGGGCAATCTGTTCCAGTGCCTCACCACCCTCACAGGAAAGAATTTCTTTCTAGTATCTAATCGAAATCTCCCCTCTTTCAATTTAAAACCATTACCCCTCATCCTATTGCTACACTCCCTGAAGAAGAGTCCCTTTCCAGCTCTCCTGTAGGCTCCCTTCAGATACTGGAAGGCTGCTATAAGATCTCCCTGGAGCCTTCTCTTCTCCAGGCTGAAAACCCCCCAAGTCTCTCAGCCTGTCTTCATAGGAGAGGTGCTCCAGCCCTCTGATCATCTTTGTGGCCTTCCACTGGACCCATTCCAACAGGTCCATGTCCTTCCTGTGTTGAGGACTCCAGAGTAACAGACCAGAGGGGCAGAATCACCTCCCTGGACCTGCTGGCCACACTTCTCTTGATGCAGCCCAGTATGTGGTTGGCTTTCTGGGCTGCCAGTGAGCACTGCCAGCTCATGTTGAGCTTCTCATCCACAAGCACTCCCAAGTCCTCCTCAGGGCTGCTCTCCAGCTGTTCTCCGCCCAACCTGTATTTGTGCCTGGGATTGCTATGTCTCAGGTGCAGGACCCCGCACTTTGCTTGGTTGCTTTTCTTTATGGCGAAACCCACTTTCATAAGAATCTGAATTGCTCTTTTTCCCTTCTCAAACACTTCTGCTTTGTTTCTCTACACGATGATGTCTTTGGTGTATTGTAGATATTCAGGGGCATTACCCTTTTTGCAGTGCAGTTTGGATTAGTCCATGACAAATGGTAGGGTTGTGCTTCAACCCCTGGGAAATCAACCAATTGATTCCAGGTGTACTGAATGCCCCTCCACATGAAAGCAAATTGTGGCTTGTGCTCTGCTGCCAAAGGAATTGAAAAAAACACATTTGCCACTTCAGTCGTAGCATGTCACTTTTCCACTGGCCATATGGGACTATTAAAAGGTGAGTGAGCTTTGCTGATCACTCTTTGGCTCTCCAGTTGATGAATCAGCTCATGGATGGGAGCCAGGGAGTCTCAGTTTGTGCAGTATTGCCGCCAGTGCGCCATCCTGGTAGCAGTTGACACCTGCTGTTCTTCAACTTGCAGCAATCCCACAATAAAGGGCTCTTCTGAGAAGCCAGGCAGGGTAGATAACTGCTTAATCTTCTCTGTGTTCACAGTGGTTACACCAGAAGCCCATCAGTACCCCTTTGGGTCCTTGAAGTACCCTCTGCTAAGGTAGTCTATGCCAAGGATACAAGGGGTCTCTGGGCCGGTCATGATGGGGTGCTTTTCCCACTTGTCCCCTGTTAAGCTCACCTCAGCCTCCAATGCAGACAATTCTTGGCATCCCCCTGTCACTCCAGAGGTCCAGATGGGTTCTGTGCCCCTATACCCTGATCGCACCAGTGTACACTGTGTACCAGTGTCTACCAAAGCCTTATACTTCAGTGGGTCCAGTGTGCCAGGCCATTGAATCCACACAGCCCAGTATACCCAGACATCCCTTTCCTCCTCCTGGCTGAAGGCAGGGACCCTCTACACTGAGGAGACATCATATGGTATGGAACATCCCTTTGATCAGTTTGAGTCACCTGTCCCAGCTATGTCCCCTCCCAAGATCTTGCCCACCCACAACCTACTTGTGTGGGGGGGTAAACATTGGAGAGACAGCCTTGTGAGTGTGTGACTGCTCAGCAGTAGCTAAATCACTAGTGTGTTAACACCTTTCTAGCTACCAATACAAAGCACAGCACTAGGAGGGCTGCTATGAGGAAAATTAACTCCACCTCAGCCAGATCCAATAGAGCATCTAGTAATATTTTTCTTTTCTTAGACCATCTTTCTGTTCTGAGGGGTTCTTTTCTTTGGAACTACAGAAAGGTTGAATCAGTCTCAAAATCAAATTCCAAATCTGAACCAAAAAATAATTTAAAAAAAAAGTAATATAATTATTACATCTCTTTAGTGTATAGAACTTAGTCGTTGCTGCTTTACACACATTGCACTGTGGTTTAGATCACATTGGACTTCAGTGTTATTTCACTAGAAGTAATACATTAATAGCAACAGTTTTTTTCCCCTTCCTGCTAGTAGTCCTAGGACTTTTTTTCAGCTCTTTAGCTGAAGTTTACTATTCAGGCTGACATTATCCTCAACTTTGTGAGGTTAGCTACAGTAAAAAACAGTAACTACAGAAAATAGTAGCTGTTAAGATAAATTTTCAGATTTGAGCAGTAAAGTTAATAGTGGCAAGAGAATTTCTGCTTCTGTGCCTAACTGGATGAGGCTTTGAGGGGTGGTCAGGTTTACATAGTTTTTTTGTATGTTGCTCCATATTTGTTGGTTTTATTTTTTATTTTTATTTTTTTTCTTGGCATTTATCGGTTGAGGGTAGTGACCTGATGCAGGTGTTACAGCTCCTCTGTTGGCAGGAGACACAATGATTGGGGTTCATACTTCACATTGGGCACCAGAAATCTTGCCTCTTTCTGGAGAACTGCAAACAGCATGTTTTTCTCATTTATAACTGATTGTATAAAAGTGAGTAGGAAACATTCATATGCAGTAACTAAAGGACACGTAGAATGGACCCACACTGGAGCAGTTTGTGAAGAACTTCAGCCAGTGGGAAGGACTTGCGTTGAAAAGTTCATGAAGGGCTGCCTCCTGTGGGAGGGACCCCATACTGGAGCAGGGGAAGAGTGTGAGAAGGAAGGAGCAGCAAAGATGACACATGATGAACTGACTGCAACCCCTATTCCCTGTCCCCCTTTGCCACTTGAGAAGAGGAGGCAGAGAAACTGGGAGTGAAGTTGAGACCAGGAAAAAGGGAGGGGTGAAGGGAAGGTGTCTTTTGATTTGTTCTTATTTCTCATTGTCCTATTCCTTTGTTAATTAGCAATAAAATAAATTAATTTCCCCAAATCAAGTCTGTTTTGCCCATGACAGTAATTGCCAATTGATCTTGTCTGTCCTTATCTCAACCCACGAGCCTTTTGTCATATTTTCTCTTCTTCCCCTTTTCAGCTGAGGAAGGATACTGATAGAGCAGCTTGGTGGGTACCTGGTGTCCAGCCAAGTTGAACCAACCACAAGTATCTTTGGCTTTAAACTAGATATGAGGGGGGAGGGGGAGATAACTGGATAACTGGAACTGAGAGGATTAAACCCAAGGGAAACATGCCAGGACTTGAGGGACGGGAGAGTAGTGATGACTCTTGCTCTCTCATTTGGGTTGATTTACAGGATACCAGGCCTGCTTGCGACGGGGGGGCAAAGCCTACTACTACTGCTAGCATAGCCTTGCAGTCCATTGTCTCAGTGGCAGTGGGGGATGGTGATACATATGGTAGCGAAGACATAAGAAGTAGTAATAGGGTGGCAACTACAGAAGGGACTGAGCACGGTCGGGTAGGAAATAGGGCTCGTCCCCCAAAAAAAGTGGCAGGACAACTAGCCCAGCTGAAGTGCATCTACACAAATGCACACAGCATGGGCAACAAACAGGAGGAGCTGGAGGCCATTGTGCGGCAGGAAAGCTACGATGTAGTTGCCGTCACGGAAACGTGGTGGGATGAATCGCATGACTGGAGTGCTGCAATGGATGGATACAAGCTCTTCAGAAGGGACAGGCAAGGAAGAAGAGGAGGAGGGGTGGCCCTGTATGTTAGGGAGGATTATGAATGTCTAGAACTTATTGAGGGTAATGGTAGAGTTGAGTGCCTATGGGTAAGAATCAGGGGGAGGGCCAGTAAGGCTGATATTGTGGTGGGAGTCTGTTACAGACCACCCAACCAGGATGTAGAAGTAGATGAAATGTTCTATAAGCAGCTGGCAGAAGTCTCAAGATCGTTTGCCCTTGTCCTGGTGGGAGACTTCGACCTACCAGATATAAGACGGGAACACAATACAGCTGAGAGGGAACAGTCTAGAAGGTTCCTGGAGTGTGTTGGGGATAACTTCCTGACACAGCTGGTGAGGGAGCCGACTAGGGAAGGAACACTGCTGGATCTGGTGTTTGTAAATAGAGAAGGACTTGTGGGGGATGTGATGGTTGGAGGCCGTCTGGGGCAAAGTGACCACAAAATGATAAAGTTTTCGATTCTTAGGGAGGCGAGAAGAGGAACCAGCAGGACTGCCATCATGGACTTCTGGAGGGCAGACTTTGGTCTTTTCAAGAGTCTGCTTGACAGAGTCCCTTGGGAAGCAGCTCTGAAGGGAAAAGGAGTCCAGGAAGGCTGGACGTTTTTCAAGGAGGAAGTCTGAAAAGCGCAGGCGCAGGCTGTCCCTCTGCGCAGTAAAGCGAGCCGTTGAGGGAAAAGACCAGCCTGGCTGAACAAAGAGATAGGGTCACAGCTCGGGGAAAAAAAGAGAGTTTAAGGCCTTTGGAAAAAAGGGCAGGCCACTCAGGAAGATTATAAAGGTATAGCAAAGTTATGTAGGGAAAAGATTAGAAAGGGCAAAGCCCAGCTTGAACTCAACCTGGCCTTGGATGTTAAAAACAACAAAAAGAAATTCTATAAATATATTAGCAGCAAGAGGAGGACTCGGGACAGCCTCCATCCACTATTGGATATGGGAGGCAATGTAGTGACAAAGGATGAGGAGAAGGCTGAGGTACTTAATGCCTTCTTTGCCTCAGTCTTCAGTAATGGAGTAGGGTGTCCCCTGAGTACCCAGACCCCTGAGCTAGCAGATAAGGGCAGGGAGCAGAATGAAGCCCCTGGCGGTAAGGGACCTGCTCCAGCACCTAGACACAAACAAGGCTATGGGCCCAGATGGGATTCACCCGAAGGTATTGAGGGAGCTGGCAGAAGTGCTTGCGGAGCCACTCTCCATCATTTACCAGCAGTCCTGGGAAACTGGGGAGGTCCCAGCTGACTGGCGTCTAGCAAATGTGACGCCCATCCACAAGAAGGGCCGGAAGGATGATCCGGGGAACTACAGGCCTGTCAGTCTGACCTCGGTGCCTGGGAAGGTCATGGAAGAGATCATCCTGAGTGCCATTATGCAGCGCATGAAGGATGCCCAGGTGATCAGGACCAGCCAACACGGGTTCACGAGGGGCAGGTCCTGCTTGACAGACCTGATCTCCTTCTATGACAAAGTGACCCACTTGGTGGATGAAGGAAAGGCTGTGGATGTTATTTACCTGGACTTTAGTAAGGCCTTTGATACAGTCTCCCACAGTATCCTCCTGGAGAAACTGGCTGCCCATGGCTTAGATGGGTATACTCTCCACTGGGTTAAAAACTGGCTGGAGGGCCGGGCCCAGAGAGTGGTGGTGAATGGAGTCAAATCCAGCTGGCGGCCGGTCACGAGTGGTGTCCCACAGGGCTCGGTACTGGGACCCATTCTCTTTAACATCTTTATCAATGATCTGGATGAGGGGATCGAGTGCACCCTCAGTAAGTTCGCAGATGACACCAAGCTGGGTGGCAGTGTCGACCTGCTGGAGGGTAGAGAGGCTTTGCAGAGGGATCTGGAGAGGCTGGATCGATGGGCTGAGACCAACAGGATGAGTTTCAATAAGGCCAAGTGCCAGGTCCTGCACTTAGGTCACAACAACCCCATGCAGCGCTACAGGCTTGGGGAAGAGCGGCTGGAGAGCTACCTGGTAGAAAAGGACCTGGGGGTGTTGGTCGACTGTCGGCTGAACATGAGCCAGCAGTGTGCCCAGGTGACCAAGAAGGCCAACAGCATCCTGGCCTGTATCAGGAACAGTGTTGTGAGTAGGACTCGGGAGGTGATCATCCCCCTGTACTTGGCACTGGTGAGGCCCCACCTCGAGTACTGTGTCCAGTTTTGGGCCCCTTACCACAAAGAAGACATTGAGGTGCTGGAGTGGGTCCAGAGAAGGGCAACGAAGCTGGTGAGGGGTCTGGAGAGTAAGTCTTAAGAGGAGCGTCTGAGGGAGCTGGGGTTATTCAGCCTGGAGAAGAGGAGGCTGAGGGGAGACCTTATCGCGCTCTATAACTACCTGAAAGGGGGGTGTAGAGAGGCGGGGGTTGGTTGTTGCAACATTTGTCAAGTTACTATTTTTAGGTCCTTGTTTAGTCCTTTTATGGTCATGGCTACCTTAGTTTCCCATGGTTTCTGGCCTACAAGTTCCAACATGTCCCCGCTTATTTTTTGAGCAGTACTCGGGGTTCTGCTTTTCAGGCCTCATCCCACAGTCAGTCTGTTCTCCCAAGTCACAGGAGATAGGACAGGGGGAAATGGTCTCAAGTTGCACCAGGGGAGGTTTAGATTGGATATTTGGAAAAATTTCTTCACGGAAAGGGTTATCCAGCATTGGAATAGGCTGCCCAGGGAAGTGGTTGAGGCACCATCCCTGGAGGTGTTCGAAAGACGGGTTGACATGGTCCTCAGGAATATGGTTTAGTGATTTTTTTATTGTTTGTTTCTTATTTATTTTTTTGTCAGAGTTAGGTTGATGGTTGGACTAGATGATCTTTAAGGTCCCTTCCAACCTAGACGATTCTATGATTCTATCTATTCAGAAAGTCCCCTCTACATCCTGCTCACCTGTGCAAGTTCAAGGAGATTGTATGTAGAGCTGATGCCCCACTACCAACTCCTATTCTGTTGGGCTGTGGGGTTTGGGGCAGAGTTTTTGCTTACTACTGCTCTGCAGAGGTACTGTTTTGATTGATAGTAGCACATCAGCACTCTGTTCTTTTTTCTGCTCTGCAAACCTATCAAGTGAAGGTGAGACACTGAAACAGGGTGCCCAGGGAAGTTGTGGCTGCCCCATCCCTGGAGGGGTTCATGGCCAGGCTGGATGGGGCTTTGAGCAACTTGGTCTGGTGGGAGGTGTCCCTGCCCATGGCAGGGGGGTTGGAACTAGATGATCTTTAAGGTCCCTTCCAACTCTAACATTTCTATGATTCCGTGATCTTGGGTAGTTCACTAGGAAACCAAGGTTTAATGCCTCTTAATTTCATGAATGTTTATGTTAAGACATTTGTTTTGAAATACTTTTTTACTTCAAATGTCTTTCTTTCTCCGCTTTTATAGCTTATTACTTCTTCCTAATTAAACATTGATCTCTATAAGGCATAACTGTTGGAGTGGGAGACGGACCCGGAGTAATGATGGAATCTCAATATGAGTATGATCATTCTCCTTTTATTAAAGTTTTTACAAAGTATATATAGACAGGCAAGCAGAGCACGCGCTAGCGGCAGCTATTATAAGCAAGCCTACTAACCATTGCGGCATATTCCCAAACAAGTTAGTCAGCCACCCATCTAAAAACTCATGGTTTTGATGGATTTTGTTTGCATGCTCTTTTAACCACTGCAACTGTTTATGAATTGATTCGCTGTGATCGGACAAGTTCATACAGCACATGCCTTCAAAATCCTCGCAACCATGACCTTGAGCTAATAGTACACACTATAGCTGCTAAATTCTTCTACTTTAAAGCTAGGTACTCCTATCAAACATATCCAAAAAGGCTCTATAGCAGAGGCAAGTGATAGACAAAAAGCTTGTTGTCCTGTTTTGTTTGCTCAGGTAACCCACATATTTTCCCTGGGTTCAGTCTTGTGGAGGGTCATTACCGCTGGGAACAACGTCCCCAGAATTATAATCTTGATCATCCCTAGGGTCAGGATCTTGAACATCTTGGTTATTAGGTGGATCATGTTGAGTCAGAGCAGGTTTTACGGCTCTACTGGGCACCCACACTGGACCACGATCTGTGGAGACATACATATAACCTCGA
>QJSC01003981.1:0-19391 GCA_003697955.1 Calidris pygmaea
AGTGATTATGGGGACAGTGGTAGCTGGGTGTCGGGGTTTTGGCTGGAATGGCCAATCAGAATGACAGATACCCCCCCCCCCCAGCTTTCGCTCCAAAGAGGGGGGAGAAAGAGATAATGAGATTTATGAGTTTAGGAAAAAAACCTAAACTACTTTAATGAAAATATTAATAAACAATGAAATAATAAATAATAATAATTTTTTTTAAAGTATACAATATATACAAAACCATATCAAGCTCCCAGGATGATGATCATGTCACCAGCAGGCACAGGGAAAGTCCCAGACTGGACTCAGTGATGGACAGGAGCTGGATTCTGCATCTGGAGTCAGGAACACACAGATTGGGATCAAAGGCAGACGAACAGACAGGGTCCTCCTCGGACATTGGCCATTGAGGGAAGAGAGTTGACCCCTTGATCCCTCAGCTTTTATACTGAGCATGATGTGGATGGGATGGAATACCCCTGTTGGTCAGGTTTGGGTCCCCTGTCCTGTCCACTCCTCCCTGCAGGTGGGACCCCTCTATACTTTTCTGCTTCTGATCCTCTAATGGGGCAAATAACAAAGTTAGCTGACCTTGGTTGTTATAGCAATAAGTATAAGCAAGGGCCTCTCTGCATACCATTCCTTGGCATAATCAGGTCTTATCACTGTGAGAGTGAACAGTTTCTGAACAATATGCTGTTAATTTCAGAGTTTAGTTAGTTAGAAGAGGCCCAGCTAAAAAGTGAAATTATGAAAAAGAAAATTGGTTGTTTTACCTCAAACCAGGACACTGGGATTCCTCTGCTGAGGAATCTACTGAAGGCTCTAAAGCACTAAAGTGTTAGAGTGATCCCTGTATGCCTTTTTTGTTATTAAAAAAGCAAAAGTACTCTCCAGGTGCCATAGCATACTATATCAGTGCAAGATTACATTCAGACTGAGAATTGGGTATTCAACAAGATGTTTACAACCCTGCCTTCCCTATCCCCAATTTAGAGGTATTTACCTCAGGAATGCAATACAGGCTGTGAGCCAGAGCTCCTTTTCATCTTAAAGGGACCATCACATTGCTCCTGGGAACTGCCCAGGAGAAAGTGTTCAGAGATTGTCATGCTAGGGGACTTAAGAGAATACCAAGTAGAAAGGGAAGAGAGATGTGTTGGGTGTACATTGCAAGGTTTTGGTAGCAGAGGGCATGCAGGGGTGGCCTCTGTGAGAAGTGGTAAGGGGCTGAACTCTGCTGGACACAGCTGGTTCCAGCCGGCTCTGCAACAGATCCACTCCTAGCTAAAGCTGAGCCAATCAGTGAAGCTGATGGCACCTCTGCGAAAACATATTTTAAAAAGGGCAAAAATGATGTATGGCATTATGAGGAGTGTGGTGGGTTGACCCTGGCTGGCAGGTAAGCCCCCATCCAGTTGCTTGCTCACTCCTCCTCAGTGGGATGGGGGAGACAATCAATCAGAAGGGCAAAAGCACAAAAACTCGTGGGTGGAGATAAAGACAGTTTAATAAGTGAAGCAAAGCTGCACGCACAATAAAAGCAAAATAAGGAATTAATTCACTACTTCCCATCAGTAGGCAGGTGTTAAGCCATTTCCAGGAAAGCAAGGCTTCATCATGCGTAACGGTTTCTTGGGAAGACAAACGCCATAACCACAAATGTCCCCCCTTCCTCCTTCTTTCCCCAAGCTTTTATTGCTGAGCAGCATGTCATATGGTATGGAATATCCCTTTGATCAATTTGGGTCAGCTGTCCCAGCTGTGTCCCCTCCCAGCATCTTGTGCATCCCAAGCCTACCTGCTGACAGGGCACTGTGAGAAACAGAGAAGGCTTTGACACTATGTAAACACTATTCAGCAATAACTAAAACATCAGTGTGTTATCAACACTGTTTTGGTCACAAATCTAAAACATAGCACCATAGGACCCGCTATGAAAAAAGTGAACTCCATCCTAGACAGTACAAGGAATGAGGAAAAGCAGTGTGAGAAACAACCTTTGAAAAACAAGGTCAGAGAAGAAGGAAGGGGAGGAGGCGTTCTAGGCACCTTGCAGCCTGTGGAAAGCCCACCTAGGAGCAGATTTTTCCTGACAGAACTGCAGCCCATGGAGAGGATCCACACTGGAGCAAGGGAAAGGTGTGAGGAGGAAGGAGCAGCAGAGATGAACTGTTATGACATGACTGTCACGCCCCCATTTTCCCATCCTCTTGGGATGGGGGAGAGGACGAGGTAAAAGAGTTAGGAATGAAGGAGTGAAGTTGACCTTAGGAAAAAGGGATGGAGTGGAGGGAAGGTGTTTTATTTTTTATCTGTCTTTCTCAACATTGTACTCTGGTTTTAATTGACAATAAATTAAATTAAATTAATTTTCCCCAAGCCGAGTCTGTTTTGCATGTGACAGTAATTGGTAAGTGATGTCCCTGTCTTTATCTTGATCCACAAGCTTTTTCCTCTCATTTTCTCCTCCTGTCCTGTTTGAGGAGGGGGAATGAATGAACAGCTGGGCAGGTGGGTGTCTGGCTCTTGGCCAAGGTTAACCTGCAAAACACTGCTCACTGGAAAACATACAAAACCTACAAGGGCTGACTAGATTTGGATCTCCTCTGCCAAGGTGCAATGCATGGCTGGGGCCCCGTGGGGAGATAACACATCTTATATTCCCCTGACAATATTTTTGAGCCATCATAACCAGCAGTGGGTGATGGCTCTAATGGACACAGGGGCTGAGGTCACTTTAACTGACAAGGACATATCCCAATATCCAAAAAATAGACTGATTAAAATTAATGATCACTGGTCCCTGCTGAGATCCTTACTTTTGGAGCACTCTGCTGATATTCCTAAATGTGTTCTACAACATTTAATTTTCAAACTTGTTTTGCAGAATGTGGATATAGATACCCTACCTGATTAGCCTCATTACTGTACTAGCCTGAAGCAACATCTGTCAACAACCCATGAGTCATACCAAAGTTTGAAGTCCCTCATGTCCAGAATACGATTGACTCTGGTGGGAACTGAAAGGCCAATGTTTAAGTGAACATGGAATGGTGAGCTGTGCCCAATGGCTGGTAGGGTCTGGAAGTCAAAACTTATACCTGCATTGTGAAGATGATGGAGAACTGGGGACATGGACCTTACATCAAGTAGAAGGTGGTATCATATTGCACTGGACAAATGATACCACAACTATATCAATGAACATGATAAAACTGAAATATCCATGCTCCATCAAAATAAACAAATTATGCAAATGACCAAACACTTTGACAATGTTGCAAAAGCTAGATGGTGATATTTAAGGGAATAAGTCCCAATGCTAATGCATTATCCATTTGATCACATATCCTATCACTGTACTGCTTTCAACTACTGTGTTGCTTAGTATTGCTGTGATTACTTCGTATATCCATAGTTTGCATTACTAAGCAGCTTGTTAATCTGCATAGCAAAATGACTCTTCAACAGATAGCAAGCATGGCTGTGGTCAAGACCAAAGCATGGAGTACATTGAGAGTCTTGCAGAAGACATCGTATTCAACAAGTTAGTGATCTGGAACAGGCCATGTCTGCTTTATTGGGCCTTGTACTTAGGGCTTGAGAAGCCCATATGTTGTTCATATAATCAGTAACTTATAATATCTTTGGGAATGGTAAACTGTATGGTAATGTAAAAAATGGTAAATGTGGATCAAGGAATGGAATGTATTTACAGAGTTACAGTCATAGAGGTTTCGATATCAGTATCACTGATTATTTATGGAGGCATGGAGTCCCAAACTCTCAGAGGAATGGACTCGACAGCTAGCATAATTGGGAAGTCATTGAAGACCACTTACTTAAAAGCAATTAGGGGCTGCACAAAGGGTGGAAAAGGGAAAGGAGTTATCTGCAAGATGCTAGGTACCTGTTTAGAAGCTACATACCAAAAAGGGAGAATAGAAATAGGAAGGAACAGGACGTAGAGAAAAAAATAGAGGGTAGGAAGACAACTGAGTTGTTACTGTCTGTCACATCCCACTCTCAGGAAAGAGGAGGGGTAAGTGACTTAGGATTTGTAAATCCCCAACAGTGTGGACTAAAGTGAGATAAATCTCAAGGTCTGTATACAAACATTTCTTAGTTTCCCAAAATTATTTGTATAGGTCTTAACAAGCCAGACATAATTGGTTAGGTATATGACTAATTATAGCAAGCAGTGAGGTATGCATTGTGTTACTTAGGATGTTACGCATACAACAACTTATGGCAAGAGGTACTTAAGGTCATTACTTAACAACTCTGTTACTTAACAACTCTAAGAGAAAAGAGAAATCGAGGGATAGAGAAAGGAAAAGACAGAGAAAAAGATCTAGCTTAGGAAGTGTGGGTTAGATGAATGGACAGTGAGGTGGATTGAAAACTGGCTGAAAGACAGAGCTCAGAGGGTCATGATTAGGGGCACAGTCTTGTTGGAGGTCTGTAACAAGTGGTGTTCCCCAGGGGTCAGTACTGGGTCCGGTTCTCTTCAATAGAATCATCAATGACCTGGACGAAGGGATGGAATGTACCCTCAGCAAGTTTGATGATGATACTAAACTGGGAGGGGTGGCTGACACACCAGAAGGCTGTGCCGCCATTCAGCGACACCTGGACAGACTAGAGAGTTGGGCAGAGAGGAACCTAATGAAGTTCAACAAGGGCAAACGTAGGACAGTTACACAGCAAGTGTAGGCAAGTTACACAGCAGCCTTCCATGTTCGATGCTTTCCACAATCCAGCAGGACTCATCAGTGAACAGGGCATATTTCTTCTCATTTTCTGGTACAATTGGTGTCGGTACCTGGGAACATAAATCACAGGGGGCTGGAAGGAGATCACACATTGCTGAAGGAAACCTAAGGGTGATAGTGGACTGATTATGAGTTTGAAATATGGCACGTTGGCAAAAAATCTGCGATGATTTATCTCCTGTCACCGGCTATCCCAGGAAGGTGGCAGCCCTTTCCCATATAGCTCTTCCGAGACTGAAACTCCAGCGCTGAATTGATTTCTGAGTCTACCAGCCTGTGCTCAGCTGAAGATGGTAACAAATAACACAGAGAAGAGAAGGAAAAATTAGGAAATCAAAAAGGAGATTACAGTCATGGGAAAACAAATGCACCAAGCGCTCCCTCAGCACGAGGGATGGGGGACAAACAGAGATTTGGGTACTGGTTTGTCACTCGCACCTCTATAAACAAACATAACCCGGGCAATTACCCAAAATTAGCCTTTAACGTGGTGCCAAGGGTACAGAAAGGTTTAATAACTCAGTTTTGCAGCCCTGCCCAAACCCACTAGTGATCACCAGTCCATGGGAAAGTCCAAGGTAAAAATCTGTACTTTTTGCAAATATGTATATCTAAAAATAGAAACGGAATACAAATTTAAGTAATAGCAATACAGAGGAGTCAGGAGATGAACTGGATATCTGGGTTAAAATACGGAAAGCTCTCTGAACATGTGCTATGTGGTAATTACAAACCCCTTCATATGCTGCCAATATCTCTTTTTCAGTTGGAGTATAGCGGTCTTCAGATCCTCTGTATCCCCGACTCCAAAACCCTAGGGGTTGACCGCGTGTCTCCCATGGTGCTTTCTGCCAGAGGCTCCAGGTAGGGCCATTCTCCCCGGCTGCAGTGTAGAGCACATTGTTATCATCTTGTCCTGCTCAGACTGGCCCTAGAGCTGCTGCATGAACTGTTTAATTTGTTGAAAGGCTGATTGCTGCTCAGGGCTCCATTTAAAATCACTCTTCTTTCTAGTCTCTTCAAAGAGAGGGCTCACAATCAGACTGTAGTCTGGGATATGCATCCTCCAAAACCCCACAATGCCTAAGAAAGCTTGTGCTTCCTTTTTACTAGTCGGTGGAGACATAGCTGCTCTTTTATTGATCACATCCATTGGGATGTGATGGCATCCATCTTGACATTCTGTTCCTAAAAACTGGATCTCCTGTGCAGGTCCCTTGACCTTACTTCGTCTTATGGCATAACTGGCTTTCAGAAGGATTTGAACTACTGTATTCCCTTTCTGAAAAACCTTCTATCACTGTGTTGCCCCATACAATGATGTCATCAATGTATTGCAGGTGTTCCGGAGCTTCCAGTGCAGTCTGGATCAGTCCATGGCAAATAGTAGGGCTGTGTTTCCACCCCTGGGGTAGGTGTACTGGATGCTGCTCTAAGTGAAAGCAAACTATGACCTTCACTCTGCTGCCAAAGGGATTGAGAAGAATGCATTGGCGATATCAATTGTGGCATACCACTTGGCTGCCTTGGGCTCCAGTTCATATTGAAGTTCTAACATGTCCGGCATGGCAGCACTCAGCAGCAGCGTGACTTCATTCAGGTCACGATAGCCTCCACTCTCCATTAGATTTTTGCACCGGGCATATGAGACTATTAAAGGGTAAGCAAGTCTTGCTGATCACTCCTTGAGTCTCTAGTTGACGAATCAGCTTATGGATGGGAATCAGGGAGTCTCATTTGGTGCAATATTGCCATCAATGCACCATTGTGGTAGTGATTGACACCTGTTGTTCTTTGACCCTCAACAACCCCACAACAGAAGGGTCCTCTGAGAGACCAGGCAAGGTAGACAGCTATTTAACTTCTTCCGCCTCCAAGGCAGCTATACCAAAAGCCCACTAATATCCTTTTGGGTCCTTGAAATACCCTCTCCTGAGGGGGTGCTTTTGCCACTCATTCCCGGTTAGGCTCACTTCAGCTTCCAGTACAGTCAACTCTTGGGATCCCCCTGTCACTCCAGAACTCCAGGGTTCTGTCCCTCTATAGCTTGATGGTATTAGGGTACACTGGCATCCACTAGAGCTTTATACTCCTATGGGTCTGATGTGCCAAGCTGTCGAATCCACACCATCCAATAAACCCAGTTGTCCCTTTCCCCCACCTGGCTGGAGGCAGGGCCCCTCTAATCCTGGTCATTAGTATCCGTTACTCACTTCTTGCAGAAATGACTTGGAAGTTCCTTCAAGAGGATCAGAAGATCAGGCCTTCTACTCTGTCTGGGGAACTGCACATTGGAAACTGGGGTGGCAATTTTCCTGGAGGGATCCCCTTTTGTGGTTGCTCTTCCTTGCAACTCCAGTACCTGTGCCTGTAGGATCGAGGTAAGTTGTCCATCCTCCTTCCTCATGTCCTCTCTGTGGTCACACAGGTGAAACCAAAGGGTGCCTTGTGATGTGTGTCCTCTGTATTCTCTCTCTTGAGTGGAGAAATGTCTGCTCCTAACAGCTGAGAAGCTGACCCGTACAGGTGGGGAGAAGGACATATTCTCTTCAAGCTGCTGGACCTTCCGGGACAGTTTCTCCACAGGCAAGACAAGGGAGGAAGAGAGACTTTCTTCATATTGCCAGAGTCGGCCAGCCACCTCATCCACTGTTTGTCCCTCTCCACCTTTCCATTCCATCACTGCCAATGAGTTGGCATGTGATGATGGTGCGCTCCGTACAAACTTCCACCACATGGACCTTGTGCCCTGGACCTCATCAGGATCTGTGGGTAACTGTGCATTGTCCAGGTCATGATAAATCATCTCCCGCACAGCTAATTTCCTCAGGTACTGGATACCTCTTTCCATGGTGGTCCACTTGTTCGGATGGCATACAACATCTTCACTGAAGGGGTACCTTTCCCTCACACCTGACAGGAGTCGCCTCCAGAGGCTGAGGGCTTGTGTCTTTTTCCCAATTGCCTTGTCAATGCCCCCTTCCCTAGACAGAGATTCCAGCTGCCTGGCTTCCCCACCCTCTAATTCCAAGCTATTGGCCCCGTTATCCCAGCGTCGGAGCAGCCAAGCCTTTACACTGAGAGTGGCAGATGGGATAGAATAACTATTGGTTAGTTTTGGGTCATCTGTCCTGTCCACACCTCCCCAAAGGTGCAACCCCTCCACAGGGTAAACGACTTAGTCAGCTGACCTTGGTTGCTACAGCAACAAGTAAGAGCAAGAGCCTCTCTCACTGAAAAGAAAGTTGGTTTTGCTCCACCCTGTGCAGAAAATTCCGCAGCCAGAGGTCGATGTTCATAAAGGAGACAGAGGAGTTCTGCAAAGACTTTATTCGAATAAAGGGAAAGTCCACTGGGGCATATCCCTGTGGGGTCTCTCAAATTGCCGGAGAACGCAGCCTCCATTTTATCCTAATTCCCTGGCCTCATGTAACCCTCTTCCTTTCCCCATTGGCTGAGGTACTTGGAAGGTACAGACTTCTCGATCCGCCTATTACATAAAAGTTTAACTTTTGCAGGTTTATAATTGTCTAACTTTTCCATTTTCAGTTATTTCCCCTGTTATGGGGTTATCTCACTCCTGCAATTAATCCTCACTCCTTTCAATTAACTATTCTTTTGGCTATCTCACTCTGGTAATTTCAGTTAACTTCCCTGTTTGTGGAGACACTCTTATCTGTATTTTATCACCTGTTTGTGAAGACACTCTTATCCCTATCTTATCAATCCCTCCTATTTTTAATTTAATATTTGTCTTCACAAAGTTTAGTCACCATTAATTGGATCTTTTCTTCTTGACTTATTTTAGGGTTTGGAACTATTTTCAGAGACATCGTCTTCTGTCCCCTTGTAGCTAATTCCGGGTCAGTGGGCACAGCTACTACTTGCATCCTTCTGACTACATGCTGAATGAGCTGCATAAAACAAGGTATCATACATGGTACAAAAATCAGAGCTGCTACTGCACAAAGAGAGAAAAACAACATGCGTTTAATCCATGGTCCACTAGGCAACCACAAGAACATGTCTAATCCCCATCCTTTCCAGGTTTGAACTGGCACATGAGCTAGTTTTCTCATTCCTTTTGTTATCTGTTTTAATACCTTCCCCGTTATCATCGATTTGTAAGCAACAGTTGGATTCTTATAATTTTCCACAAACTCCCCCTTCTTCTGCTAGTAAATAATCTAGGAAAATTGCATTCCTCATCTGAGTAGATTGGTCTGCAAGAAGGTCAAGAGCCTCAGCTGTCTGGTTAGTTATAATTTCAAAAACGGCTTGTAATCTAATTATCCTATTTAAATTATAAATGGGATCTCTTGCTCCCAGAAATCACCTCGTGGGGATTCCATGTTTCTGGTCCATAATATTGTATAATTCATTCAGGTTGCCATTCATCTTTTCCCCATGATTGGGAACTACCTTTAGTTAGGGATTTATCAACTGATCATTGTTCTCTTATCAAACCATCATATACATTAACCCCTAACTCGTTTCCTTGAACTTGTGGTAATAAGAAAAATAATGGTCGAATATATCCTATATAACATATCCCTGACCAATTTGGAGGTAACCTTCGGTAGGCATGTTGTCCACAAATCCAATAATGGCCCTTCAAAGCCCAAGTCCCGTTAGCAAATGGGCCTTCCCATGTTTCATTATCATATGGTATTTCATAGTATAGAGTATCTTTTGATCCCAACGGTCCTCCTGCTATACTTAAATCACCATAGGAATTGCAATAATCACATTCAAAGGTTCCCGCATCTGGGCGCCATTTACAGTTACATCCCCTATCATTCTTAGTTTGATTTGTAGCTGACCAAAATTTTCTAAAATAGGTCCTAGTTTCATTTGAGTTTTGCCAGGCTCATTGATAAACCCTTATCATGTGATTTTTGCTAACGATATTGTCCCGCTGACAAGCCAGGAATAAAGAATCTCTAAACCCCCCTTTTTGCGTAATTTCTCTCACAACTGCTTTGCATCCTCTGTGCCAAGGTTCTTTGAAAGAGCACTTTACCCAGGTGCCATCTATAAGCTTCACATGTGTTTGGTTCCATCTTCCTCGGTATCTAAAGCAATTATAAGGTCTACAATAAGGATCATAACAATCCATTCCTGGTGACAATGTCCACTCACATTTGCTTTTACCTACATTTTTCCCTCCCAGCTTGGTTCTATTCAGACAGTAATTTCCTTTTCCTGGGTATTGTATTTTCCATGTACCTCCTTCTTCCTTCCAGAACCCAGTTCCATTATGCACTATACTTAAGTCACTCACCCACCATTTAGGCTGGACAGGCTGGGCTACCCACGGCCAATCTTCAGCTCCTCCTGGGCCTCCACAGACCCAGCAATTACTGAGGTTAAAAGCTTTGGCTACCTCTTCCCCTAGAGTCAAAAATCGGTTTTCCCATCCCAGACTTCGATTTTGCCAATAGCATAAAAACATGATCATTACTAAAAATTTCATCTTGAGCTTATTATCTTTCTACACTTGATGTGGCAAGTGAATATACAGAAACAATTCAGTTAGTGTCTGCTCACCAGTTGCTGGAAGTTCAAATAAGGGAACTCCTTTCCTTATGAATCTGTGGGAAAGTAACGGATAATTGGTGAGGAGAACTGTAAATACGCTCAAGTGACTCGCATGTGGGGTGCTGGAAAACACATCTATCACACTAATTGTTGCTTAGTTTTGTGTGCTCAACAAGTAGAATCTGCACTTAGGTAACATAGGCCTGGGATGGACTCAGGGGCACCTTATCAAACACGCCTGAGATTCCTGCCCTGCTGTTGAAGAGATCAAAGCACAGCAGAAAACTCTGCCTGCCAGAATCCTTGAAATACAGGCCCAAACAGCAAGTGGGAGCTCTCTTGCTCTCTCACTCTCTTGCTAATAAGGACTCTTGCTCCACAGTGTCTGCCTGTCCCCTGCTTGCCTGCCTCTGCCCGGGTGTTGCTTCCGAGGTTCCCCGATCCATGAGGTATTGACATTAAATTTGTTCTTTGCCCTTAATCCGTGGTTTTGTGGTTGTTCCTGCGTCCTGCCTGCATCGGCTCACACAGGATCTAAACGTAGTACCTTTGGGTAAACGCATGGAACTCCTCCCGAGGTCTACCCAATGGCTACTGGTCTGATCCACTCCTTGTAAGAGTTAGTTTTAGTTTCCCACCCTAAACTTCAATGTTTCACTTTTTCAAATCAAGGTCTGATATGGCAGGTGCTTCCACTGCTCAACACCTACTGGGCTGCAGCCAGTAGCGGAGTTTAGAATTTCTTATTGTGGCAAACACAGAGGTCAATCCAGTCTTGCCCTTGATTTTAACTTATCAAATACTACTGATCAGGTCTTTTTCTATGGAAGGTTACCTGCAGTTTCCCCTCCTCTTTCTTTAGCTCCAAAGTACAGTTTTCCAGGACCTTGGACATATTGACTTGAGTATGATGAGTCCACCCGTGTTCAGCCATCTTATCTGCTGTTTCCGTGGTTAGTAACACTTGGTACGGTCCCCGTCACTTTGCCACCAGTGGTGCTTCTTTCCACTCTTTAATTAGAACCCAGTCTCCCAGTTGGCTGCTGTGGACAGCAAAGTCCAAAGGCAGGGTCTGTGCCAGCTGAGCTTCCTGTCGAAGAGATTTCACAAGAGACAGTATCCTGGCCACATATTGTTTCAAGTGTACATCACTTATTGCTACCTCCCCACTAGGTCAAGAGTTAGCAGGGTAAGGGATTCCAAACATTAATTCAGAGGGGGATAATTGAATATCTGCTCTGGGTTCTGGCCCGTAAAGCTAATGGTAGAAGACATATCCATGGCATTTTGGTTTCCAAAACTACTTTTAAAAGATGCTTCTTAATCTCCCCATTCATCTTCTCTACTTTCCCCGAACTCTGAGGATGCCACGGAGTATGTAAATCCCATTGTATTCCTAAGGCCACTATAACCCCTTGAAGAATTTTTCCAGTAAAATGAGTTCCTCTGTCTGAATCTATCGCCTCTACTATTCTATATCTAGGAATTATTTGTTCTAAAAGTACGTTAATAACTGTTCCTGCAGTTGCTGAAGCAACTGGAAATGCTTCTGGCCACCTGGTTAGCTGGCATACTATTACCAAAAGATACTTAAGTCTTCCTGCTCGAGGCATTTCAGTAAAATCCACCTGACGTTTTTGGAATAGGCGTACAGCCCAAGGTCGCCCTCCTCTAGCAGCTTCCCTTGTAACCTGATTGTTGACCTTAGCACAAATTAAACAGCCCTCAATTGCTCTTTTTGCTAAAACAAAAAGACCCAAGGCAGCGTACATTTTGAGGAAGCTTCTGCTAACCCTTGAGACCCCCAATGACTCCCCTCATGGAGTTGTTTTAATATTTGCAGGGCCAAGGCCTTTGGTACCCATTGTTTACCGTTCTTTGTAAACCAATTATTCTCTCTTTTTTCTGCTCCACTATTTTTAATTATCTCCAGCTCCTTGGGTGGAAAACACATCCTCTCTGGCAGTGGTGGAGTCACTGGGAGCAAAGGGAGGATCCTAGATAACTCTGGCAGAAGTGCTGCTTTCCGAGCTTCTTCATCTGCCAATCGATTGCCTGTTGCCTCTTCTGAGTATCCTGTCTGATGTCCCCTGACATGTATTATAGCCACTTTCTCTGGTAAACTCACCACCTCCAATAGGTGAGTAATTAAACCTTCATGAGCTAATGTTTTTCCTCTACAGGTTAATAACCCTCTTTCCTCCCATAATTTTCCAAATGCATGAGCCACTCCATATGCATATTTTAAATCTGTAAATATGTTCACTGTTTTTCCTTGATACAATTCACAGGCTCTTATCCAGGCATAAAATTCTGCCATCTGTGCTGACCGTGTGGAGGGTAGCTTCCCTCCTTCTTGCAGTTCTCTTCCTTTTACCACAGCATATCCTGTAACTTGTTTTCCTTCTATTACCCTTGAGGACCTGTCAATAAATACATTTTCCCCATTTGGCCAAGGGGTATCCCTTAGTTCTTCCCTAGCCCAGGTTTGAAGATCTGTTAGTTGAACACAGTCATAAACTTGAACACTATCTTATCAACCGCAAACCAGGACATAAAATTTCTTTAAATTTACATTTTACTTGAGTCTGTGAAATGGTCTAGCTTTTTATTACATACCTATATTCTTTTCGCTATGTTTTTTCATGACTATGTAATCGTAATTTCCTTGTGGAAGCGTGTAACCTGGGTTTTTTTGTGTATGTTTATTCATGACAATCAGTTTTTCAAGGTCCATGCCATGTGCAGAATAAAATCTAAGAAACTAGTGTCTCTGCTAGATCCCATTCAAATCACATCCTGCTACACAGTGTAAAATGAATGTGAGCAGACATAAAGGAAACCTGGTTAGAAGGGGAAAATTACTGAACAGAAGGAAATGTCTGCTGAAATACTGACAGAGAAAATGCCTGCTAGCTTGAGAACTGTGAGCCTGGGAACTAGGCCTGTGAGCCAGGATCATCCTTAAGAAGCGCAGCTGGCATCTTTAAAGTGTAGCTGGGTACCTACAAACTGGATAAATCCTGAGATATCACCGATAAGCACAAAACCAAGGAACTGTAACAGCAGCTTATCAAAATGGTGAAAAATAGTCTGTAAAAGGGAAAAACATCCTGAGAAAGTAAAAATTGATAACTGCCATTGACTATTCTAACTGCAAGAACAGGAAAACCGTATGGAAAAAAAAATTGTTCTGAAAGAACATAAAACATCATCATCTATTGGCTGTACCAGGTGAAAAATACAAATTAACAGGACTTATTGGCTGCTCCAAGGAGTGGTGTCCTATGCCCTCTTATGTCTCTATGATATAAAAAGGACTTCTCTGAGAACTTCCTGTGCTGCATGTACTTTTCCCTTCCCTAAACAGATCTGCACAAACTATGAGATCTTGTAGGTGGGGGCACCTGGCTGACTCCAGACTCTGTGATGCAGATCATCTCTGAAGTGAGACTTTGTCTTATTTATTTATCTTATTGGTCCTCCTCTGGGCCCACTTCTGGGGTCAGTTTGGTTTGTCCTCCCACCTTTGGGATGGTTTGGCCCCATTCTGGAATCTGATTAATGCGCTTGGTATTATACATATATATATATATAAGTAATCTATCATAAGTATATCTGCTGTTATATTATTGATAAGATGGTTTCACTAGTGATAAATCTGCAGTAACCTGCAATATTATATATTACACATTACATAAGATACATTATATAATATACCTTATACATTATATATTATGATGTATTAATAATATATAATATAATATTGCATATTATATTATATATAAACTGCAATATTATATTGCAATATTATATATGGTCTCTAAACTGGAGACACATGGATGTGATGGATAGACCACTTGGTGGATCAGAAACTGTCTAGATGGCCGCACTCAAAGGGTTGCGGTCAATGGCTTGATGTGGAAGTGGAAGCCAGTAATGAGTGGCATTCCTCAGGGGTCAGTACTGGGACCAGTGCTGTTCAATGTCTTTGTCAGAGACATAGACAGTGGGATTGAGTGCACCTTCAACAGGTTTACCAATGACACCAAGCTGTGTGGCACAGTCGATACAGTGGAGGGAAGGGATGCCATCCAGAGGGACCTGGACAGGCTTGAGAGGTGGCCTCTGTGAACCTCATGAAGTTCAACCAAGCCAAGTGCAAGGTCCTGCACCTGGGACATGGCAATCCCAGGAACTAATACAGGTTGGGCGGAGACTGGATTGAGAGCAGCCCTGAGGAGAAGGACTTGGGGGTGTTGTTGGATGAGCTGGCCAACCGCATCCTTGGCTGCATCAAAAGAAGTGTGGCTAGCAGGTTGACGGAAGTGATTCTGCCCCTCTACTCTGCTCTCCTGAGACCCCACCTGGAGTACTGTGTCCAGCTTTGGAGTCCTCAACATAAGAAGGACATGGACCTGTTGGAATGAGTCCAGAGGAGGGCCACGAAGATGATCAGAGGGATGGAGAACCTCTCCTATGAAGACAGGCTGAGAGAGCTGGGGTTCAGTCTGGAGAAGAGGAGGCTCCAGGGAGACCTTATAGTGGCCTTCCAATACCTAAAGGGGGCCTACAGGAGAGACGGGGAGGGTCTCTCTCAGGGAGTGTAGTGATAGGACGAGGGGTAATGGTTTTAAACTGAAAGAGGGTGGATTTAGATTAGATACTAGAAAGAAATTCTTTCCTGTGAGGGTGGTGAGACACTGGAACAGGTTGCCCAGGGAAGTTGCGGCTGCCCCATCCCTGGAAGTGTTTAAGGCCAGGCTGGATGGGGCTCTGAGCAACCTAGTCTAGTGGGAGGTGTCCCTGCCCATGGCAGGGGTTTGGAACTTGATGATCTTAAAGGTCCCTTCCAACTCTAACCATTCTATGATTCTATGATATTATATATATTTATACCTAATTGCTGCTATTATTGGGTGCTGCTATTATTGATTGTTGCTATGCTATTGATCACTGCTGTACTATTGACTGCTGATAATAATTTGCAATAGCTTGAGAAATAATATATATTCACTTTATTAATCTTAGGTATACTTGCTAGTGGTGATTTTTGTGGTATTTGTAGTAATCTGTAATTAAGTAGAGAAATTTAGAGGACAAAGCCTCCATGTCCTTTTATATTGCAGAATCCTACAAACCCACAGTTGTTATCTCTGTATATCTGCAAACCAGGTAACCCTTTTGGTCATGACAAGAAGTCAGACAAGTCACCTTCAAAAAGGAATATATGTGCAGTTACAAACAGACATACTACTACATTTCTTTCTGTATTCCTCACTGCCGCAAAGCGCCATGGTCTGAGAATAAAATATGCAATAAAAATACTCTCCTTGTGGAAGTTCATCTCTTTAACTAATAAGCTAAGGGCATAACCTATGTGCACAGGAAGCTATTTTGATAGCAACTGAAAAATTTAAGTATTTTAATCACCCTTTTACCCATAGAAAATCATGAATAAATGAGATTCAAAATGGAGAAAACAAACTAGCTGTTATGAGTCTGAACACTTATGATTTGCCACTTGCACTGTCTGGCATAAAGGTCCGTTGTCCTTAGGTGGCAGAGAGATCAGGATGGACAGCACAAAGAGCACAAAAAACTCTAATAATGCTGTTGCAGGATTAGAAGAATTAAAGGAAGGATCATAAGCTATTTCAAATGCCATAGATTATATTTAAAACCATGTCTCTCTAGATATAGTCAGTTCTCTGCTCATATGTCTCCAATGGGCTTTTTGGGCATTTTCTTTTTTTTTTTTTTTAAACCTTACATTTTCCTGAACAAGCAGTGGACATGTGAAGACAAACATGCTGCTTTACACCGGGACCTGTTTTTAATCCTGAATATTTTTGAGGAATCATTAAATCTTTTTTCTAAAACTAATTAAAAAAAATTCTGGAAGACAGTTCAAAGTAAAATCACTTAAGTAAAAAGAAGGGAAAATTTGGAGACACTATTTTAAATGGAGATAGAATTTCACTCATCTTTTCCTTAATTATGTTTTGGAATCACAGGCACAGACTTAAAGTACTAGGTTTCAGTCTTTCCTCAGTCTTTCAGTCTGCTAAACCCTGGAATATACTGAATGAGCAGAGCACTACAGTAACTTAAGAGCTACAATAAAGCTTAGCTCAAGAAATGGCAGAGTGTGATTCAGTTTCTCATTTTCTAGAAAGGAATGGGGGATATTGAGCTGGATACATGGCAAAGTTCTTACATATTCTGATAAAGAAACAAGAATCAACATGATGTTGAGTCAGATTCTGGCCTGAAGAAGAGTTTCAATAGAAAGCATTTTAATTCAAAAAATGCAAGACAGAACATAAAGACAAGGATAAAAACAGCTCAGCAGGTCTGAAAAGGTCATATGTTTTGGCCTTTAAAAAAATAGCTGAACTGTATGATAACAGAATACAGTATTTTTTCAGTGTCAACATCCCATTTTTAGAAAAAGGTTGGTTTACACTTGTCTCTGATCCATTATTTCAGAATGGCTTTAAAATCAGACAAACAAAATCATAGACTTACAGCTTCTATATCTACAAGTTTCATTTAGAATCACAGAATTATAAAATCATTCAGGTTGGAAAAGACCCTTGGGATCATCGAGTCCAACCATCTACCCTACTCTACAAAGTTCTCCCCTACACCATATCCCCCAACACCACATCTAAACGACTCTTAAACTCATCCAGGGATGGTGAATCAACCACCTCCCTGGGCAGCCTATTCCAGTGTCTGACCACTCTTTCTGTGAAGAATTCCTTCCTAATGTTCAGTCTAAACCTACCCTGTTGGAGCTTGAAGCCATTCCCTCTCGTTCTGTCATTAATTACCTGTGAGAAGAGACCAGCACCAACCTCTCTACAGTGTCCTTTCAAGTAGTTGTAGAGAGTGATGAGGTCACCCCTCAGTCTCCTCTTCCTCAAACTAAACAGTCCCAGCTCCTTCAATCGCTCTTCATAAGATTTATTCTCCAGGCCCTTCACCAGCTTTGTTGCCCTCCTCTGCACCCACTCCAGCACCTCGGTATCTCTCTTGTATTGAGGTGCCCAAAATTGGACACAATACTCGAGGTGTGGCCTCACCAGTGCTGAGTACAGGGGGACAATCACCTCCCTACTTCTGCTGGTCACACTATTTCTAATACAAGCCAGGATGCCGTTGGCTTTCTTGGCCACCTGGGCACACTGCCGGCTCATATTCAGCTGCTTGTCAATTAGAACCCCCAGGTCCTTTTCTGCCAGGCAGCTTTCCAGCCACACTTCCCCAAGCCTGTAGCGCTACATGGGGTTGTTGTGGCCCAAGTGCAGGACCTGGCACTTGGCCTTGTTGAAGCTCATACCGTTAACGTTGGCCCATCAATCCAATCTATCCAAGTCTCTCTGCAGAGCCTCCCTATCCTCATGCAGATCAACACTCCCGCTTAACTTGGTGTCATCTGCGAACTTACTGATGATACACTCTATGTCCTTATCAAGATCATCAATGAAGATGTTAAACAGAAATAGTCCCAACACTGAGCCCTGGGGAACACCACTTGTGACCGGTTGCCAGCTGGATTTAACTCCATTGAGCACCATTCTTTGGGACCGTCCATACAGGCAGTTCTTGATTCAGCAGATCCTATGCTCATCCAGGCCATGAGAAGACAGTTTTTCCATGAGAATTCTATGGGGAACAGTGTCAAATGTTTTTCAAAAGTCTAGGTAGATGATATCCACAGCCTTTCCCTCGACCACTAAGTGGGTTACCTTGTCATAGAAGGTTCATCAGGTTCATCAGGCAGGACCTGCCCTTCAAAAACCCATGCTGACTTGGCCTGATCCCCTGGTCATCCATTATATGGCTAGTGTTGGCACTCAAGACGATCTGCTCCATGACCTTCCCTGGTATCAATGTCAGACTGACAGGTCTACAGTTTCCGGGATCCTCCTTTTTGCCTTTCTTGTAGATGGGTGTTACATTTGCTACCCTCCAGTCCATTGGGACCTCTCCAGTTAGCCATGACTTCATGTAAATAATGAATAGCAGTTTGGCGAGCACATCTGCCAACTCTTTCGGCACTCTGGGGTGTAGTCCATCTGGTCCCATAGACTTGTGTGAATCCAAGTGGTGTAGCAGGTCACTGATCTCTTCCTCTTTAATTGTGATGCCCTCATTCTGCTTCCCCTCCCTGTCCCCCAGCTCATGAGGCTGGGTGTCCAGGGAACAGCTAGTTCCACTGCTAAAGACTGAGGCAAAGTAGGCACTGAGCACCTCAGCCTTTTCCTCCTCCTTGGTGACTATGTTTCCCTCTGCATCCAATAAGGGAGGGAGATTTTCCCTAATCCTCCTTTTGTTGTTAATGAATTTATAGAAACATTTTTTATTATCCTTAACAGCTGTAGCTAGGTTGAGCTCTAGCTGCCATAAGAGCTACAGACCGAACATTTTAAAGGAAAGTGTATAGCATTCTCAAGTACAGAATGGTAGCCTTTGAAGGGAAAAGAAATACAACAAAGCAGCTCAACAATGAGCCATGAACCTTATTTGGCCTTATTTTTGACTTGTTCTTATTTAAGGAAGAGTGTTAGGTCAGAAGAGAGGGCTGAAGCCTGGAGTTGGCAATTCTTTTTGGTAGCTACCAAACCCTTTTCTTGAAGATAGGAAACACAGTCATTAACTATTTTTAATTAGTTCTCTTGCAAACTTACCCAACCTCACTTGCCACACTATTCTGAGTAAAGTTTTCACTGATGAATGAACGATTTTTCTATGGCAAAACCCAGTCATGTACTGTTTTCATTTATCACCATCTAAAGGCCAAGGAAATACATTTTGCCTTTTGCATGACCAATTTTTTCAATACATTTGCAAGGCTGTTAGTCAGAAAGTTCTAGTTGAATTACTGGACATACCTTGCACAGATTTTTGTATCAAAAACTTTTGCAACACATCTGAGAACTTTTTGCCATGCAAGAAAATTACATTAAAAAAAAATCATGTTATTATAAGCATGCTTTTTTTTTTTAAATAAAGGAAGGCCTAATTCCACTCCTCTAATTAGTAAGAGCTCTGTTGCAGGAATAACTCATTTTA